>CM051823.1:111400957-111900957 GCA_028451465.1 Erethizon dorsatum
TGGATACCGGGAGTCAAAGTCAGGACCTCACGCTTGCCAGGCAGGCGCTTATGCCACTGAGCCATCTCACCAGCCCTTTTTCTAGAATCTTGACATTCAACATTAGGTTATTTATTTGAGCTCACTCTGTTTTTCTGATGTGGGAATTCACTGCTATAAATATCCCTCATAGGACTACTTTCATTGCATTCCATAAGTTCCAGTATATTGTATTGGAATTATCATTTAATTGTAGAAACTATGTAATTTTTTCTTCAATTTCATCTGTGATCCATTGATTATTTGATTTCCAACTGTTTATATAGTTTTTGTGTTTTCTTTTGCCATTGATTTCCAATTTCATTGCACTATGGTCAGATAATATTGATGGGATCATTTCAATTACTTTGTATTTACTTCAGCATCTTCTGTGAGTTAGTATGTGGTCTATTTTTGAGAAAGTCCCATGTGCTCCTGTGAAGACTGTATATGCAGTTGTTGTTGGGTGGAGCACTCAGTAGATATCTACAATTTCCATTTGTTCAAAGGTTTGGTTCAGCTCTGAGATTTCCTTGTTGATTTTTTTGTGTAGTTGATCTGTCTATTTATGACAGTGGGGTATTGAGGTCCACTATTACAATTAGTGCTTATTGGACTTTTCCTATCTATTAGTGTTTTATACAGTTGGGTGTACTGGTATGTGTTGCATATATATTTATAATTGTTATCTCTTCATCTTGGATCATTCTCTTAAGAAGGATGTAGTAGCCTTCTTTGTCTCTTCTGATCAATCTTGGCTTTGAAATCCACTTTGCAAATAAAACAGCTACCCCTGCTTTTTTCTGAATTCCTGTTGCATGAAGTATTATTTTCCATCCTTTGGTTTTCAGTCTATGAATTTCTGGGTTAAATGTGTTTCTTGTATGCAGCATATTGTTGGATCTTGTTTCTTGATCCATTCTGCCAATCATTTTCTTTTGATTGGTGAATTGAGACCATTCACATTGATGGTTATTACTGATAGGTATTGATGTGTCCTTGTCAACATATTATTTTCCTGTTGTTGATTACCTTCCTTTCCCTTCTAGTTAAGTTAAGCAGCTTCCTCCAGGACACAGAAATGGCAAAGTAAGGATTGGAGCCTATATGGTCTGGTTGCAGAGTCCACATTCTCACTTGTACTTTCTACTTACTGTCCCTCCACCTGTGAGACGTGAAACTCTGATTAGAATTGACTAAGTTGGTTGGATAAGATTCATGATTGAAAGTTGGAAGAAAACACTATAATAAATGACATCCTCTATAACATCCTTATAGTATATATTATGTTTTCTCAAGGTTCTCTCTTTTAATATCCCCTCCAAATGTAGATACCAAAAGCAAAGGTGAGGTTCTACTCCTGTGGACCCATACTGCACTTTAATACGAATTGATTATAAAACCCCCTTGCTATCTGACTAGCTACATAAGGCTGAAGTCAGTGTTAAGGGAACATCTACCCATCACAGTGATTTACAATAATTACATATTTAAGACAGTTATAAGGACTACTCCTAGTTTGTTGCTATGACGTCCTGTGATCAGGATGTTTATCTCTTTATTCGGCATAGCCAGGTAAGGAGAGAGGCTAGGCCAAATATATGCAAAAGTAGCATCAAGTCTTTGAGATACAAGTTAAGAAAAAAAGGAGTACAGAAAACATTCCATTCTATCCTTCAAAACATTAGCATTCACTCATATAAAAGACAGTTCCTCTGATCCTGAGTCTCACAGTTACTGGAAAATACTGTTTTAAGATAAACAGTGATTAGTGGGATATATTGCTGTCATATGGTTGTGATATTAGGGTTTTAATTTATGGCTCTTGGTGCATAACTCCCTCCCCAAGGTAAGCCATAGAAAAAGGAATTTCTCTTCCCCAAGGCAGGTCATAGAAACTCTGATCTTTCCTTGCCTTTCTGTGTTAGAGCTGACAGTAAAGTTCTCTGAACTAACCTATATTCTTTCCTATATCCTGGGGGGAGGAATCCTGCACAAAGAGGCCAAGGAGTACCTAAACAGTCAAGGCTTCCTGGATCCCCCTACCCAGACGACTAGCAATCATGCCAATGCAATGAAGTCTCAATGAAACTCCCGAAGGACAGAGTTTAGAGAGCTTACAGATAACTGAGCACATGGAGGTTCCTGGAAGGTGGCACACTCAGAATGAATGAAGATGGAAGGCCCACACCTCTTCTCCCATCCCTTACCCTAGACATCACCACAGTATCGTCTAATATTCTTTATAATAAACAGGTAGAATTAAGTGACTATTTCCCAGGATTCTGTGAGTCACTGGAGCAAATTAATCAAACCCAAGGAAGGGGTTGAGAGAACCCCAGTTTATAGTTGGCCAGTCAGAAGGATGGGTAAGAAAATCTGGGACTTGGATGACTGGTACCTAAAGAGTGGGAGTTGGGGGACAGTTCTGAAACTGAGCTCTCAATATGTGGGATTGATGCTGTTTCCAGGTAGATAGTATGAGAACTGAATTGGATTAGAGGACAACCAGCTGGTATCCCAGCAAAATTGCTTTTATGCTGGTGGGGAGAAATTCCCATGCCTTTCAAAGTCACAGAAGTCTTCTATGTAATCTGTGATATGAGAAGAGGCACTCTGTTTTCCTGATCACACACAACAGTAAACTGTTCACTGGAAGCCTAAAGTGCCATGGGGATATTTCTTAGTGAAATGGGTCCTCCAATCCCTGAGTTATCTGCTGTATATTTTTAAGATTCTGAATAAGTTTCTATCTGAAAGAAAGGGCACTGCTGCCTTTAAAAAGTTTATAACTATCACTTTATCATATTTTCCAATTTTTGGGGGGTATTGTTTGGCTTGTTCATTAGATCTAAGGACATCAGCTATAAAAATTGTTCCTCTCAGTTTTTACAATAAAAAAAATGATCACATAAAAATTATTTGAGAGTCAACTACCTGCCAAACAATAGACACTTGCTCCAAATTAAAACACCACCACAATATCACTTTCCTACACAGACATGGCATTACCTAACTGCAGTTACAACCATACTACCAGGTACCAAAGAAAATCAACAAATACAAAATCGATTTCTACCCATATAACTGCATTAAAGTCAAAATCCAACTTTCCTGTTTCTATTTTAATTCCTGGACCTGCCGATGTGATATACATTGAGCAGATACTGAGGTCGCCTCCTTACCTAGTGACCTGGTTGTGAAGAGATTGCATTATACAAAAAAGTCCAGATCTTGTGAAATTAACTCACCAAGATGATCTGAAGGAAGATCTCATATTGTCGCATATTATATAGTGCTTCTTTTATCATATACTGCTGAAGTTCTTTACCCATGAGTGGGTTCTTTGTTACTTTCTCAAGGATGGCTGTGTAAGAATACAACTGGTCCTGGGCATTCTGAAGTTGGGAGTCAATATACTGAGTGGTGGCTGGGATTGCTTCATGGAGAATAGCTGGCACTGTTTGTAAGAGCATAAGAAGACTGACATAAGGGAGTCCAAGAAGAATTAAGGAGAAAAAAGCCCAGAAAGTGTTCATATTTTTTTTTTTTGTGGGTACCGGGGGGTCGACCTCAGGACCTCGTGCGCCAGCAGGCGCCCGTGCCGCTGAGCGATATCACCGGCCCCTTTTTCGTATGTGGGTTCCGGGAGTCGAACTCGGGTCCTCGCGCTTGCCGGGCAGGCGCTTAAGCCTCTGAGCCATCTCACCGGCCCTTCATATTTTAAGCATTACTTTGAGTTAGGTTTTTTCCCAATCAACTTAATAATGAGTCCCACATTTCATGGGTCCCACACCATGAAGAAAAGAACCTCTTCAAGCAAAAGACATTGTCAGAGTGATAACCAAAAGTTAAGGCATATTAGCTTTTGTCACTAAAATACAGAAGAGTTTAAAGAATAGGTAGCCTTTGGTATTATGTGTGATTGACTATTTGCCTTTAAAATAGCCACTAATCCCTCTTTCTATGTATCTTTTCTATTTGTAAAAACAAATTTAAGCATACTTCATAAGAAATTCATCTCAATGGTGAAAAATAATAAAAGGGTCTAGCAAAGGAAGAAACTTTCTGAAGAATGGGAATTTGACTTTTTAAAACAGCTGCTAAAGTGGAAAAAATTAGGGCTGTGGATGGAGCTCTGTGGTAGAACACTTGCCTAGCATGCCCAAAGCCCTGGGTTCAATCCTACTACAAGAAAAAAATTACCCTACTATTAATACTGATCCAGCATCTAATGATCAGTAATCTGGTAAAAGACATCAACACCTTATCATTGGGCCTACAGGAATCCCAAATTCATATTCATAATGAGTGAATTCTACTAGTAGGTCCTTAAGTAAATATTTCATAAACACTTTCAAACTTAAAAAGAACACGTTATTTATATAACAACATACTAGATGCTCTTGAATTTACAGATATGCAAATATCTCCTCTTGGATATTTTCATTTCATTAACTGTACAAGCAACTGTTTTCTTTACAGGGTATTTTTTATTTTTAGGTCACATAGTTTTATTTTCTTTGGGTGACTTGGAATAAACACAAACCCTCACGGAATTGGAGAGCCTAGCCTCTGGGCAGGGCCCCACACTCCTTTCCACCGATTCACAGTCCCACACTAGCTTCATGGTACATAAGATTTAAAGTCTTGCCTCAGCAAAAGTAAGAATTACAACGTATTATGAACAGTAGTCGTTTTTAAGAAACAGTCAAAATTGCAAATCTTAAACCTCAGAATGCCAGTGGTGTGCTATGTATTATTTTCCTCACTGTGCAGCTTAAATTTTAAACATACATAACTTTTATAATTAACCTAATAATATCCTTACAGTCATCAATGCCTTCTCCTCCTTTTCCACAATCTCTGTTAAATAAGCGAATTCCAGTAACAATCATGGTGAGTTCTTTCAGCTGGCGTTCTTTGTCCTTTTTAGAAAGAGTTAGAAATGTCCCAAGCTCAGCCTGAGGAAAAACACTCTGTAAGGCAGCTGAAATAAACCAGGAAAAAGGAAAACAAAATTATAGAATAAATATAAGAACTTAGATTACAAGTTTCTTTCAGTAGAAAGTTAAAGAACTTGTCTTTCTAGTGATTCTTTAAATTTCTGATACCTGATAACAGAATACATAGCAAAATTTATCATATATCAAAGATGGACTACTAAAAATAATGTCATTGTAATAATTACACCTCCATCAGTAAATTTTTTTGGCAATGGACATTAAAACAAACTTCCTAACTAGGGCTCTCAGGAGAAAAATCTATGCTTAAAATAATTATGGAAGAAAGCACAGGAAGACTGGACATCTTGCCTACTCCTCACTTTAAATTGTGAAAGTGGATAAGTATTTCCTGAGGATAAAACAGTGCCCTTCACCATCATCTGGAGTGGCAGACTCAACTCCTTCCACCTATATGAAATATCCTTTCCAGATGTCCCAGTACCTTCAACATTATTACCAGTATTTCTCTGAGGAGGTGTAATAGGTCCCAGGATATGTACAGCTCTAAGAAAATGAACAATTTTTCATTTTCTAGAGGTTCTACTTGAGGTTCAGAATTGATACACAGTTTAAAAGAAGTCTGGGTAAGTTTTAACTTATTTGTGCTGTTGTTTTTTCCAGATAAAATGGGAACTTCAATTTTAACTTTTTTTTTTTTTTTTTTTGTGGGTACCAGGGGTTGACCTCAGGACCTCGCGCACCAGCAGGAGCGATATCACTGGCCCTTTTTTCGTATGTGGGTACTGGGAGTCGAATTCAGGACCTTGTGCTTGCCGGGCAGGCGCTTGTGCCACTGAGCTATCTCACCGGCCCTAACATATTTTATAAAATATAATGATCACATATTTTCACTTACGTAATAGAAATCATTTCTATTTTGTACCTGTTGTCTCTCTGACAATCTTGATGTCTGTAGGGGATCCAAGCCCAGAGCATAGTAACACATAGCTGACAATCTTTCGGTAGAGGCTTTCCAATTCTTCTCTAGCACTTGCTCTGTTGTCTGTAATTTCTCTGCTAACAGAGCTTAATCTGGACTCTAGGACTCGGTGATGTTCTTCAAGAAAGTCCTCTAAAATTGGCAAATGACAGCATTCCATATATTTGATATTTAGAATTCTCACATAAGGACCAGAGAAAAATGCTTGGTAATTCTACTGCATGGAAACAAGTACTTTCTTAGGATGTAGTAACTAAAAAAGCAGTGGCCCAGCGATATATGTGCACCCATGTTTATAGCAGCACAATTTGTAATAGCCAGATCTTGGAAACAACCCAAATGCCCATCAACCGAGGAATGGATAAAAAAGATGTGGTATTTTTATACAATGGAGTACTACTTAGCCATAAAGAAGGATAAACTGGAGACTTTTATAGGTAAATGGATGCAACTCAAGAAAATACTCATAAGTGAAATTAACCGGACGCACATGTGCAAACATCGTATTGTCTCCCTAGTGTGAGAAACTGAAAGAGTAAATAAGATCCAAAATGTACAATAGATATGATGAATCAGAAAGAAACTGGTCAAAGGAAAGAGAGTCTGGGATGGGGGAATGGGAAAAAGAAAGAAGGGAAAAGAAAAAAATTGTATTTATATATAAGATGGTTAAGATAGATACACTACAAATTTTGCTTAGTTCATTGAAGAGAAAGGTTTATGCCAGTAATGTTTAGACAATTGAATGCTGATATCTTGTACCCTGAGTAACTAATTTAAAGATAACAATACATAATTTATTAACCACTGTTACCCTCCTATTATGTTGTTTTGAAATTTTGTTCTTTTTTGTTTTGTTTTGTTTTCCTTCTCTTTAAAATAATAAAAATAAATTAATTAATTAAATAAAAAAATAAAAAAGCAGTGGCCATCACGTAACCTCAAAACAGAAATCCAGTGGGAAACATTTACTGCAGAGATTTAAATGGAGTACTTTACTAAAACACTTCAGACTTGAAACAGACAATCTAAACAGTAAATATCAGAAAAGACTAAACTTCCCAATTAAATGGAAAGTAGAGAAGACCATTTGTACACCACACTTTACTTGTATATAAAGTGTGTATATATATATAGTATATATAATATATATGACCATATATTTATAACATATGTAAGCACATACAATTATATATGTAGTATATATATTCCTTTTCAGTTATGTATATTTCTAGTTCTAGATAAATTTCCTCTGAAAAATATTACTGATAATATGCATCAAGAACTTCATTCCTTCTCTTTCTTCCTATGATATGCTAATGTGTAGGTTTAATTGTGTCAAGACTATCTTTAGCAATTCTTGCAAATGACTCAGTAAGACATCCCACATTACTATTACAAGGTCTATAATCAGATTTCAAGGACACACAGTTCATATCCATAATCTTACCACAAAAATAAATGAGAACTTTTTGTAAATTAAAAAATACATAAATTATTTCTTCAATTCATGACTATTTTACTACTTTAAAAATGTATTATTAAGCAAAAACTTAAAAATACATCTGATTTTACATATGTAGCATAACTGAAACTCTAATACCTAGAGAAAAGAAGGACAAAGAAATGAAATGGTTAATAATGAGTGCAGGTTAATGATAATTATAAAAAATAGTAAGTATAGCAGGGGAAAATACAATGCATCAAGGAATTTATTTTCCATTTGTCTTATTTACAACTTGACTTTGACACATGCATTAAATTATTTACATAATGTAATAAATTCTAAATTTAAATTTCCCATAATTAATTTCATTTTTAGATAGCTACATAATTTACATATTATGAGGCAGTAAACCAGAAATGAGAAAAATCTGTAAATTAAAATTTTTTAACTTCAATGGGCTGGATGTTTTACATTCAATTATTATGTATTAGTACCATAAAAGTTAAAAACCAGTGGACTTGGAAACATAATTTTTATGAGCATAAAAATTTTAATGTCTCTGAACATTCACAAAGGCTATTGGTATTTTTCTCATGAAGCATTTCCAACATTATTATATTTTTCTAATACTATAGTTTGATAAGTATCCCCCCAGGGTCTATGTGTTAAAGGTTTTATCCCCAGTATATGCATTTTGGGGAGGTGGTGAGCCCAGAAGAGGTAGGGCATAGTGGAAGATCTTTGGGCCACTGGGAGCAGGCCCTCCAAGGGGACTGTGGAGCACCAGCCTCTCCTTTCTAGCTTCCCAGCCATGCGGTTAGTGGCTTTGCTGTGCCACATGCTCTCACCATGGTGTACCACCATAGGCCCAAAGCAACAGGGCCAGCCAATCATGGAGTGAACCTCTAAAACTGTGGGCCAAAATAAACCTGTCCTGTATTTACTATCTCGGGTATTTGCTAGAGTAACAGAAAACTGCCTGACACACTGAAGTTGGAAAACATTTGGAAAGACTGACAAATGTTAATTTCATTAAACAAATGAAGTCCTTGTCAAATACCTTTCTTACCTGAAATACAACATAAAACCCTTTTTGAAAGTATCAAATGGGTAGGTATATGTTACCTCGACTTGTATAATTCATATCAAAGTAGACTTGCATCTTAATTGTGTCCAGGGATGGATTTTTACTATCCAGTAGCCGAGTCACACAAAGCTAGGAAAGAATAGCCAACAAAAGAATCTATTACATTTCCTGAAACACTAAGTTATTTTAAAAAATAAAGAGAAACATCAAAGCAATGGTTCCTGATATTTATCCACCAACAGTCCCTCTTATTATTATTTTTCTCTCCTTGAGAACTTCAGGCTTTATAGTTTACTCAACCAGCAATATGTACTAAGTAATAAGTTATTTCCCTTGAGTTAACCCAGGTGGCTAACAGTCTAGTTGAGGGTAAGAAGCCTGATGTTTTAGTCTGAGAACTATAAATGTGGGTAAATGGTCCATGAAGCTTATATTTCAGTCTAGAACTCCTCTAGATACTCACTGCTATTTATCTGAGCCTGGATCAACACTGTACTTATATTGGAGGTCACATGCCTTTGATAAAATGCTGCTGCAAGTACTGCCCTCTCCTCATGAAATTTCTCTGCTTCTGCTTTCTCTACCCTCTGCTTCAAATTTCTTCTTCTGGCATTGTGCATAACTGTGATCCCAGCTACTCAAAAGGCAGAGGCAGGAGGATAGCAATTTTGAGGCAGACTTAGGAGATCCTGTCTCAAAACAAGAACTAAAGACCGGGAGACTTGGCTCAGTAGAATGCAAGACTGAGATGAGTCTTTAAGACAGATGAGTCCCTTCCAGTAGAGAAGTAGGTATTGTTCTAAAAGTAGACTTTAGGGCCAGTGAGATGTCTCAGCGGCATAAGCACCTGCCCAACAAGCGCAAGGTCCTGAGTTCAACTACCGGAACCCACATAAAGGAAAAAACGGGCCGGTGATATCGCTCAGCGGCACAAGCGCTTGCTGGCAAGCGTGAAGTCCTGAGGTCGACTCCCGGTACCCACATGAAATAAATAAATAAATAAAAGTAGACTTTATAAATAAAAAGATTAGCTCATCCACATGACTTTCAATTGAGAAAAAAGGAAACATTTCTGATAACTTGAATTATACACTGAGAATTTCTGTACCTGTCACATTAAAAATATATTGAAGCTAGGCATGGTGGCACACACTCGTAACCCCAGCACTCTGAGAGGTTGGGACAGGAGGATCGCAAGCTTAGTGACTTAGCAAGACCCTGTCTCAAAAAGAAAAAAGGGTGGGGGTTAAGGATGTAGCTCAGTGCAAAGGCCCTGGGTTGAAAACCAGTACTGCCAAGAACTTGATTCTTTCCAGCTTGGTTGAGTTGGGGAGACAAAAAGAACTCTTCTGGAGCTGTGAAAAGGAGAAAAACTTATTTTCTGTCCCTCCTTGAGTCTCCTTTATGTCTTGCCAATAAAATTTGACTGACCATCACAGTCAGAAATCATTTCCCCTACTCATGGTTAAGAAAGGGATTTATACTACATTTAAAATCAGGTCAGAATAACCCAGCTCTAGGCTGCTTGTGATATCATGGAGTCAGTACTTCAGACTTATCTTAACAACTTTCCAAACCTCCAGGCTTCCAAATCTTTTCTTGGTCTCAGAAGCATCTATAGACAACTCTACTCTTTACCAGGTGAACTGCTGGTTGTGAGGGAAGACAGAAAGGATGAAAATTTCCCCTGCCATTTTCATGAGCTCAAAAAATGTCCACATACAAGTTTAGAAAAGCTTGCTTCAAGCCCTTTACGTAAAGAAGGGAATTAAATTAATTCCAGAAGAATAAAAACATTGATTATTAAATTGAGCCAAATTTAAGATATGAACAACATATATCTAAAGTTCTTTAGTTTTTAAAACTGATTTTTCATGTCTACTTGCCTCATAAGATTACTGTGCTTTGGTTTTAATTTTTCCTTTAGAACTGAAAAACATAAATTATATCAAATCAGTTATATGAATCTTATTTTAGAATTATTTAACTTTACAGCATCAGCATACAACAAACCAGTTTACAATGTTCTCAATGTCACAGGTTAATAAAAACATACCACAAAAATAGTTGGGCGAACACTACTATTTTCCTGGTATCTATGGCCTTCCTTTGTTAGTAACAGAGTCCTAATCTGGATTGGGGCAAAGAATTCCCTAAGAAAGAGGGGGTGGGGAAAGTCCCAGAGTCACTTACAGTACCATTCTGGCCAATAAATGTAAGGAGATTGGAGGGATTTGGAGACTGGAGGGATTATTTTCTGGATAGAAAATGACAAATCCAATTGTCACATATATTTTTCCCTTTGCCTTCTCCCTTCTTTCTGCCTACAGGTGCTATCTTGTGACCACAGGATGCAAGCCATATGCCAAAGGAGGTATCCTAGGAAGCCAGGAAGAAGAGCCTATGTATTTCCAGACTTTAAGAGAAAAAAAGAAATTCCTAATTTGTTTGTACCACTATTTGGTTTCTTTTTCGTGTCTCTGAAGCCAGTAATAAATAACACAAAATACTGCATTTTAAATGGAAAATAAGTAATTCCAAACTTTAGGATCATTAGACAATCACCTTAACGAGTTTCTGCACATCACTTTTCACGAGGGTTCTGTCTATGTTAAAGCCATTACTTGGATCCAGAACAACAGCTTTCACCTGAGAGCAGGAAAAAAAAAAAAACATTAAGTAATTTTTTTCATATTATTATGAACTTAGTTTCATATCTTCCTATTTTTAAACTACCTCTTGATTACTCTTAGATTGAATTTTCAGCTGTTTTTCTGATTACCCAACCCTTCAATAGAGATTGAAGAAAGGAAGTAATAAACACCAAACTTGAATATGGTACTAGAAAAATTATATGGGGAAAAAGGGTGAAAGCAATGGTGGAATTTTACATTGGGAAACTATATTTTATCATATTTTCATTGTGTGTTGTTACCCAAAGCAAGAAAAGAGAAGCCATAGCAATGAGTAATTTTAACAACAATGAACAAAAATATATGTTAAAGAAATTCCTCCATAGCACAGCATTATCAATGCTGATTATCAAAACTCATTAAGAGCTTCTAAATCAGTCATTATAAATCTAGAACTGACATGCTTTACAGTCTTTTGAAAGATATTTTCACTAACTTGTCCCATTATTTCAATGTTTTCAGCCAAAACACATCTAGGAATGCCTGACAGAATTTTAAACATTTCTAATAAAGAAATAATTTGCACAAATAGTCATTCTTACCATAAAAGCAACCAGAGTTTCAGAAACAATCTCCCCATGGGCTGCACATTCTTGTCCTATTTCTCGTATGATATTCTTTATAACACTTTCCGCTTGAGTGAGAGGCATTCTGGGTAAAAAAAATTTATTAGATTTTATAATTCCATTGATCTATTTTTCTCTGTAGATTTTTCCACTATTATATTTATAGAGTCATATTATTTATTAACTTACTACTACATAACTATTAGTATCTAGACTCCTGTTTTCCCATTAAGTTTTTAAAAATGAAAGACATTATTGAAGGCGGCAAGAGCAACTGGGATTTCAAATGATTGCACCATTTCCTCTTTACTTAAATGATGGTAGCCATCAAAAGTAAATTTATATCACGGCATTCTTAAATTTAAAAAGAAGGCTAAGCAGTATGGGGGGTCGGTAATGAGAAGCCCAACCCACCTTGTGTAGGCGGCCCTGTAGGGCTTGAAAGAGAAAACCCTTATTTCAGAACATTGACTAAATGACTTTTTATAACTGTAAAAGAATTTCAGAAGGAAAATTTTTTGCTCAGATAACCTAAATTCTCTTTTCTGCACATCCAAATTGGAATATGGACTCTAAAACATAAAGGCAAAGAGTTACACATCATGGGAAAAAAGAACTCCTGGTTATTAATTTCATTTATTATAAGTCAGGGAAGAGGTTTTAATCAAGCTTCCTGATTTTCCTATTGCTTACATGTAGAGTACTCCTCATGTAGAGCATAACAAAGGCAATAATACTAGGCAGATAAAGCTAACATCGTTAGGGGAATGGGTAAAAGCTGCTTTTGACGTTTGAGACTGGTTTGCCTGAATTCTATTGTGACCCGACCACTATCTAGCTATGATACCCGGGGCACTTGCTTCACTTCTATAGGAGGCAGTTTCCTCATCTGAAAAAGACAGACCTATTTGTTACTTCTTTCGGAGTTGGTGAGCACTTAATGAGTCTATACATGCAGTGGTTACAAAGATGTGTGGCATAAGGCAAACACGTAGAACAGTAGTTGGGTCCAGTAATCCCAGCATTCTGGAAGGCTGAGGCAAGAGGATCGCATATTCAAACCTGGTCTGGGCAATTTAGCAAGACCCTGTTTCTAATACTAAAAAATAAAAAAGATGTAGTTCAGGGTTCAATCTCCAGTACTGAAACAACCCAACAACATAAACAGTAGCTTGGATCCCAAGGACTGTTGGCCGCCTGCACTCACGATCCTGAGGATGCGACGGCTCAGGGACCGGGGCGGTTCGGGTTGGAGGTCTGACCTGCGGACCTGGGCGCCCCGGCCGGCAGTGACAGCTGTTTCCGCTCAGGGGCGGCCGGGCACTCCAGCCGCCCCAACTCTCCCCACAGCACTGCGCTCGTCTCCTCACGGGGTGCAGTTCAAGGGCGCAGCACCCGGAGTGGGCTGACCACGCCAGAATACAAAGCAGGAGCCGTAGGTACCAGACCCAGCTCCGGAGGCCTCGCCGAGTAATGGGGGCGGGGCGTTACCAAGGAGATGGGACGCTGAGGCGGGAGGGGGCGGGCCCGGATGTGGGCGGGGCCCCGGGCGCTCGATCGCCTCTAGTAGTCTGTCCTCGGAGGGTGGGCGGAAAGAATTAAAAGTAGAAAAAAGAGAAGTACCCAAATCCCAGGCACGTTCGTTACACCTCAGTGGTCAAGGCTGTCTAAATTGCACTTCCTTAGACAAGGATATTAACTTGATAACATGGGAATTTATAGGACGGCTTAAAAGTGGAGTGGGAAGTAGGAGGAGGCAAGTCAGGAGAACGGAAAAAACGGGTTAATGGAGTTCTTATTAAAGTATCTAGTTTTAAAAAGTAAAAATAATGCAGCTTTATTTAGTGTCCTGGTGTTCAAAGGCAGTTGGTAACAGAGTATTCCAAGATGCCAGAAGAGAAAACTACCCACTAAAGAAGTATATCATGAGCGTACCTTCCTGTCTGGAGTTAGGACGAGATTTTGTTCCTTAAGAATAATGGTCATGAGGCTCACCTTCAGACATGAAAGTGTGAAACAGTACTCAAAAGACAAGCAGAGCATCAGCATTTTAAACAGTAGTTTTCTCAAGTTGTAAACAAATGTGCATAAGCTACTTTGCTGAGTGTAGTCCTAGATTGCTAGGAAATTAATCAACACAAGAGTTCAAGAATGCACATGTCATTGTACAGTACAAAAGGATTTTACTTATTTCCCTCTTCTAGAAAATTTTCCTGGAATGTGGATGACGCTTGTGTTAAAATAAATGTTTAGAATAGCAAGGTTTATAAATAGCACAGCATTGGAAATCTAAATACTTGATATTTAAGGAATGTTGATAAAATGAAATATTAAATGGCATTAAAATAATCTTAACATCTCTAATTTTATTTGAGTCTTCTCTTTTTGGTTAGTTTGGCTAGAGGTTTATAATCTTATCTTTGCAAAGAACCAACTGTGGGGGCCGGTGAGATAGCTCAGTGGCATAAGGGCCTGTCCGGCAAGTGCAAGGTTCTGAGTTCGACTCCTGGTACCCACATAAAAGGAAAAAAGGGCCGGCGATATCACTCAGCAGTACAAGCGCCTGTTGGCAAGCGCCAGATCCTGAGTTCGACTGCCGGTACCCACATAAAAAAAAAAAAAAAAAAAAAAGAACCAACTCTGTTTCATTGATCTCTCATACTCTTTTAGTCTCCCTTTCATTGATGTTAGCTCTACTCTTTATTAAATCTTTTCTTCCCTTGGTTTTGGTTTTGGATTTGATTTGTTCTTGTTTTTTCTGAGATCTTAAGGTGCATCACTAGGTTACTTGAGATCACTCAGATTTTTTAATGTAGGCACTTATAGCTGTAAACTTCCCCTCTCTGACCACCTGCACTGTATCCCTCAGATTTTGGTATGTTGTGTTTCCATTAGCATTTGACTCTAGGAAGTTTTTAATTTCTCCCCTAATTTCTTCAATCACCCATTGATGATTCAAAGTGTATTATTTAATCTCTATATATTTGTGTAGTTTCTATGGTTTCTCTTGTTGATTTCTAGTTTCATTCTGTTGTACTCTTATAGGATGTATGAGATTATTTCAGTAATGTTTTTATATTTGTTAAGGCTTGCTTCATGGCCTAAAATATGGTCTATTTTGGAGAAAGTTCCATAAATTGCTCAAAAGAATATGTATTTCTCTAATGTTGGATGGAACACTCTGTAGACATCTGTTAAATTCATCTGATTTATTAGTGTAACTTAACTCTGATGTTTGTTGTTCATTTTTTTCTGGATGGCCCATCTGTTTTTGAGAATGGGGTATTAGCCATAAAGAAGAATTAAATAATGTAACTTCTGAGAAAATAGAACTGGTGACCATGATGTTAAGCAAAATAAACTAGACTCAGAAAGTCAAATATCACGTTTTCTCTCACATGTGGAACCTTAAAAAATGAGAAAGAGAGACAGAGCAAGAGAGAGAGAGACAGAGAAGGAGAGAGAGAAGAAAGTAGAAGGGAGACTCTTAGAGAAGAAAAAAGGGATGGGGAGAGAAAAGGAAAGAAGAAAGGGGTAATGGAGAAATTAAAATATTCTAAGTATATTATATGCATCTAGCAATATACCAAAATGAAACCAACTATTCTGTATAACTAATTGTATTAATATGATTAAAAATAAAATGCTTAGACTAGAACCTGATATGCTGTAAGCATTCAAATAAAGTCTTATTTCATGTACACATTTTAAAAATGAAATGAATGCATATTTTAAAATATGATTTTTATAGAGTTACATCCTATATTTCCATGAAAATGGTAAGGATACGGATATATGTACATATATATGCTCATCAGTGAGTTGCTACTGTTTTCTTATTGCTTTTTTTATTTTATGGAAAAAAGGCAAAACAAAATTTTCTTGCTTATTTATATTTTCTCTGTGACTTGTACAACAACATATACCTCATAGAATTTTTGTGACAGTGAGATAATCCTCAGAAAACACATAGTACAATGGCCAGGGTTGATAAAAGGATCAATTAAAGGGCCAGTGATATCGCTCAGCAGCACAAGCACTTGCCTGGCAAGCGTGAGGTCCTGAGGTCGACTCCTGGTACCCACATTAAAAAAAATCAATTAATTTTAGATACTATTATTATTACCTTTATCACTATTATTGACAAAATCATTATGAAAACAAATTTTTATATTCCAATGATTTATAGGCTTCTAGTCTTTGTAGAACTTTTCCTTATTTTAACATAGCAGCAATAACATCTAAGAAGAAACACGGAGGAAATACAGTACATCCAAAGAATGATAAGAATAATCCTGTCAGGGGAAAAAAGAAATGGAATTGGGTATATTTACCTTGAGAAAAAGGAGCATGAGAACACTTCTCAATTTTATCAGAAGAGAATCCAGATTCAGTGTTGTTTCAGAACACCAAATTAGAGATCTACACACCATGGTGGGTTTAATTTGAAATAAAATAAACAAGAGTGACCAATTGTGTTGGAGAAAATGAACTCTGTGTTATTGAATGTTTTTATTCAAAGGTAAAGGTAAACCTTCAAGAATGTTGGAGGCTTAATTCCTCATGACTAAGTGAATTTAAGATGCCAGAGACTATCAAATTTTTATACAGGAAGGTATCTATTTTTTTCCTAAAGTTTTAAGAAAAAAATTAGTTGAGTTTCTTAGCACATTTAATCATTTTTTACCGGATGCTGGACATTGTGAATGTTATCCTCATTGCATATCTGAACTATGTGGTTTACCTCTAAAGAGTGTTGAGCCTTTTTTCCCTCCCCAGCCAGTTAAATTATTTGTGGGTCAGCTTGATTCTCTGAGAAATATATTTACTAGGACAAGTCTACAGTAGTCTTCACTCAAGGGATAATTTTGCCCTACCACTAAGTAATGATCGCTCAGCAGTCTTTAATGAATTCCTTGGTTTTCCTTGAGGACTCTCTACTTGTATAAGTTACCTTCCCCTTGCTGGAACAAAATATCCAACACCCACAACTTAAAGGAGGAGAGGATAGTGCAGCACATGTGCTGGCTCCAGGGCAGAAACAGCACAGTGGAAGGGCATAGTGGAAAGCTGCTCAACTCATGGCAGCCAGGAAGAAAAGAGGGTAGGAGCCAGGAACAAAAATATACCTTTCCAGGTCACACCCACACTGACCCACCACCTCTAACCAGGCCCCATCTCCTAACAGCACATTCAGCTTTGAACTCATCAGTGCATCAACCCACTGATAAGTATAGCACTCTCATGAGCCAGCCACCATCCAATAGCCCCACCTCTGAAAACAAGACTTTTAGGGGACATTTTAAATCTAGACCATAACACTGCTCTGGCTGCTTAGAACCTGAATACCTCCCCATCTTCTCTGAGCTCTGGGAATTAGTTAGCTTATAACTCCCTAGTCAGTCTATACACAACTGTGTGAATTTTCAATCTATGCATACACAGTTAAGTACTTGGCAAACACTCATGTTTATGTCATCCATTCTGTTTGTTTTGCTTGTTTTGTTTGCACAACTTCATCTTTTCCAAAACTACGTGAAAATTCCGGCTCCCTCAGCATCTGTGAACTCCAATCTATCTTCTCAACTTGTCCAGATCCCCAGACATTAAGTTTACCTTCCTTTGCCCAGGATCTGGAAATTGCTTCTAGGCAGAAATTTGGGGCAATCATACTATTAACTCATTTGTTTCCTCTTGCTCAGGTATCACATTACAGTATTGTGCTATCTGTATTCCAGTGTCCGAAAACAATTGCTTTCTATATTTTGTCCAGTTTTGTAGTTGTCTGTGACAGGAATTTAAGTCCAGTCCTTGTTACTCTTTCATGGCCAGAAGTGGAAACTTGGGTAGCCTTGGAGATAAGAAAATGGGAAATAGTCTTGTAGGAGGATAGAAGAGTGGGCTTATTAGAAAATTCCAGTAATTTTTAGTAGTTACAGGGAAGTGATTAATGGTCATCTGAAGATTGGCATCATGAAGTTAAAGTAAAAGCAATCTTCCCACTTAAGCAATTTTCTTCAGAAATTGTTCAGCAGTTCAGGAGCAGCATGGGAAGAATAGCCTGGAACTAGGATGTTGCCAGATGAATTTTTATTATGCTATACTAGGGTACTTAACTCAGCCTGGATCAAAAAAAGCAATTTTGCAGTTCTTTAGATATTGTAAAAACCTAAGCTAAAATTTCCATTTACTAACAGATACATGATTAACACTAGAAAAAGTACTTCCGTTTATAAATCAATTTCATAGATATATAATTCATCTGTTCCTTAAAACAGCCTCACAAAAGAGTGAATTTTTGTCATTTCATGTGACAGATACAGAAATCAAGATTCAGAGGGCACAAGAGATTAGCCTGAACAATAAAGCTACCAGGTCACAGAGCACAGAGTCTTGTTATTTTCATCAGTTTTGAAATTTTCAGAACACTTTTAGTGTTCTGAGAAAAGTTCTATACTCTTTTTTCAGAAAAAGGCATAAAACCTCTGATTTTGCTTGTGTTATTTTTATAATTATTTATTCTATAGTGCATGTGTGTTACACTGAGCTTTTTTGCATGTATGCACAATAAAAAGTAAAGTCACAATAATGTAGAACTCCTCTACTTTTAATTATGTTTTTGGTTATTGACTCATTAAAATATAGCTGTAGGGCTGGTGAGATGGCTCAGTGGTGTAAGCGCCTGTCTGGCAAGCACGAGGGCCTGAGTTCGACTCCCGGAACCCACATACGAAAAAAGGGCCGGTGATATCGCTCAGCGGCACGGGCACCTGCTGGCTCATGAGGTCCTGAGTTCGACCCCCGGTACCCACACACACAAAAAAAATAAATAAAATAAAATAAAATACAGCTGTATTTTAACAAAAATCCTTAAAAGTTAAAAAATAGAGATACTCTGCTTTTTACCATATTTCTCTGTTGCTCTCCATTATAATCTATATACTACACAAATAGCTATGCTTTTTTTAAACATAGCCATCATGTTAGTCTATGTAATATATATACTGTATCAAATTTTAAACTGTGAAAAATCACAGAGTCTCAGAATTTCCAATTTCACTTTTCTTCTCCACAAAGAGGCTTGATAATGGAGACGGCAGCAAAGTTTCTTGGGTAATAATGAGAAAGAAATTGTGGAACAAGCAAGACAATGCAAGTCACCCTTATTCCAGTTTATCAAATGATAAGTATGAGCTATTTTTGTCTGCTTTTCCACATCCTTTCAGTCAGGAAGATTGCAAGATTATTTATTAATTGTCTTTCTTACAGAGATTCCTTTTTACACATTACTTACATAGGCACAGATGTGAAAATGCAGAAATCCTAGTGGAGTTTTTTGATACAACGATAGATAGCATAGCTTTTCAATTCATTTATCAGACCCTCAACAATCTACTTTTCCTTGTGATTATCAACCATCTTTAAGGGTAAGATATATAATGAGAAAAAGGCTTTAATGCTTTGTTTCCTGCCTCTTTTTCCATCACACAAAGGATCCAGTTTTCACATCCAAAATCAGGGGAGAAAATTGAGACCTTAGAAGCATACAAAGTCCTGATCTTTCACATACTACAAAATAAATCAAATTATAAGAAAACATAATGAAAAATAAGTGAATCAGTGAATTCTATTATAATCAAATCTAAGGCTCTTTAAAAAGTAGGGGCAATAGTGATCCTTCTTAGAATTACAAACCAGGCACAATTTCATGCACATGGTCCTAAAAGAAAACTGGATCAAAAGCATAAAAACTTTTGCTTCTGTAACAGCATCTGTGACAATGATTCTCAACTCTAAAGTTTGAGGAACTATATATTGATAACACAGTGCAGCCTCCCATGATGAACACTGATATGCCCTGCTTATTTATTTATCCACGAGGAAATTATTAGAGTGTAGCTTTTCTTAAAAGTGAATTTATCCTGTCTTTTGCTCACCCAACTCCCACACCCACATCCCCAATCCCTAACTAATGACTAAGTCTTCGTTAGTGTCTCCTGAATCAATTCATGTTTTTATTCCCATTTATCCTTCATTTATTAAAGTAATGATCTTATCTTGCCTGGTTATTGCAACAACAAACTAATTGAATTTCCTTCCTCCAGTTTTGTATTCCTGATTTTTTGCCTATATTAAAATGACCTTTTAAAAATATAAAGCTGATCATGTCATTCTCCTGCTTAAGCTTTGTGAAAGTTTCTCTGTGTCCTTGGGGTAAATCCAAATTCCTAGGGATGCCACATTCAGCTTCTCCCACCTAACATCAGTTCACATCCCCTCTTCCTTCTCCCGTCAGACCACACATTTTTCATTCTGTGGCCATGTGAATTAACTTGTTTCAAAACTTCCAATTCTCCCTGCCCTGCAGGCCTTTGCATAGAGGTTACTCCCTCTAACTGAATGTCCCCTTTCTTCTTCACCTGATGACTCCCTCCATGCCCTCAGTAGCTGTCTCTCTTATGAAACTCTCTCTTTGGCCCTTCAATAACATGCTTAAGGATCTAAACTATCTAGTCCCAAAACATTTTCACCAACTGAGAAGAAAACTGCACACCCATTAAGCAGTCAGTCCCATCTCACCTTCCTTGAGTATGCACTTACACCTGACAAAGCTCTCAATACTTTATGGAAGTCTATTTTCTTATCTGTTCCTGGAAAGCAGGGATCATATCTTGCTGAGACCCCAGCATCTGACAATAAAGCCTGGGATGAAACTGTCTTGGCAGAGTATTTGAATTAAGGAGGCAAGTTTAGGAGTGGGTGGGTAAAAAAAGTAGACATTTTAGATGTCTGTATATTAATGTCTCTTGAAAGGTTATGATGATTCCAGAAGAAAATTAAAATTTGACAGAGGAGAAGGTATTTAAAGGACAAGTCTTCAGAAGAAGTGCTTCCTCTGATTCCAGCATTGGTTCTCCCACTTTGGGATCCCCATCTATCCACAAGTACCCCTTAATGCACTCCTCAGGAAGAGAGATTGTTCTCAGTCTTATCTTCCCTGCATTCCTCGACTAGAGTTGGGAGGCTTCCAGTGGGGCCATGGGTTTCAGAAGGTGGGTGCTGAACTAACTGACCCTGAGGCTCAGGAGCTTCTTGAGAGAGCAGGTATTGGAGATAGGGATGGAACAGAGAGATGGGGCCCAAATTTGAATTTCCTCTTTGCAATTCCTTCCCATTCCATGGAACACTATGACATAATTCCCAAGGACATACTTCAGTTTGGGACACTCCAAATCAGGTGTGTCCAACTTATGGTCCACAGCTACATGCAGCCCTGGACAGTCAGTATTGTGGTCTCACAAGATCACAAGCTTTTAATATTATGTGACTTTTAGCAATATTTTTCATTATTTGATTTTGCAATATTTGAATGTGGCCTGTAAATGACAATAGAACACATATAGAGGAGGATGCAGTGTAGTGCTAACTCCACCTCCTATACCACACACAGTAAAGCCAAAACACATGTGTATCAGATGTTGCATATGCTTGTGAGAATTGACAAGTAAAACAGTGATTACCGACAATAAGCAAATGTGTAGCAGAATGGACAGACCTATGACTCAGTGGAATGGACCAACCATGCACTGTTCCCCAACCAACTCCACATCCATGGATTCTGTGCTCTGGCCACAGCCAGTGCCAACTATGAGACAGCTCTACATTTTGTTTCCTTTCTGCATGGGGCTGCAGAACTGCCAACCAACTAACAACCCTGATCTTAGATGAGGCCAAAGTCCAGAACAGAAGATCCTGATTGGATTCCACTTAATTTCCCTGGAGACATTGGAGATAGTTCATTTTATTATTACTTTATTTATTTTATTAGATCCTCCTTTTCTCTCTCTCGTTTTTCTTTTTTTTTTCTCTCTCTCTCTTTTAATTTTCTCCCTTATTATTTTTCCTTTTTCCTACTAGTTTAATCTATATTTATTATCCTTTTTCTTGTTGATTTTTATTGTTATTTTTAATCTAATGCTACTGATTTCCTTTTACTTCTTAATAAGATCCTTTATTTCAAACTTTATCACCTTTTTCTCATATTCCATTGCTTAATTTTTCAAATTCTACTTTTTTCATGCTCCCATTTCCCACAACATCTATCCTTACCAGCATAACCATTAAGCTTTATGAATCTGTAGATAGTTAACTATATCTTACTATTTTTGAACACTGTTCTATTGTTGTTGTTGTTGTTTTGTGGGTACCAGGGGTCGACCTCAGGACCTTGCGCGCCAGTAGGCACCCGTGCCGCTGAGTGATATCACCGGCCCTTTTTTCGTATGTGGGTTCCAGGAGTCGAACTCAGGTCCTCGCGCTTGCCAAGCAGGCGCTTACCCTGCTGAGCCATCTGTTCTATTGTTAATGGAAGTAAAATTGTTCTATTGCATAGATGTTTATTGTAGATCAGTATTTGGTTTGTCTTAGAGTTTACACTATAAGTATGGCTTTCTTTTCTATGGTTAAGGGTGGTATGTTATTGGTTCTTAGGGTTTCTTAATATCCAGTTTGTATTTGACACTATTGTTGTTGCTGATTTTACTACTTTAGCCAAGGTGACATGGTTGTTGCAATCAATTGGTTTTTCTCTATATGCTATTTCCTAGATTGTCTGAGGGTCATAAACAATAATGCAGCAGCCCATTCTTAAAGAACTGGGTACTAGGCCAAATAGGCTGTGACTTCCCCTCCCTCTCAAATAAATGGAGGTGGTTAGATCCTGGGACAGAGGCAAAGCCAATCGCTAGCTATGCCCAGAGAACAACTCTGAAAAGTAGACATTAAAGAAGTCTCCACACTAGCAATAAAGCAACACACTATAATCAATCCCCAAGCTGCAGCACAAAAAAATGAACAACCAAACAAAAATAGAAATATGAGAAAACAAGATAAAACAATGACACCAAGCCTCCCAATCCCCAAAGGCTATCCAGGTTGCATCATGGGGGAAGAAAATCAAAAGCCCACACAGCAGAAATATCTGAAACAATAACAGTGGAAATAACAAAACAGATCAATAGGGCACTTGGAAAATTCAAAGCAGATATAATTAAAGAGATAATGATCCTAATAAAACAAATGATTGGCAAGTCTAGAGAAGACATTAATAGAAAACTCAAGGAGCTGAAGAAAAAGATGCAAGTCATGAATGTACAGCACAGAAAATAACTGTTGTGTGTAGAAAGTTCCAAAGTGATATTCAGGAGTGTCTTATTTACTTTTCTTGCTGCTGAGACAAAATACCTGACACCCAAAGTTAAAGGAAGAAAGGTTTAATTGGCTCACAGTTTGTAAAGGTTTCAGTTCATGGTTGGTTGGCTCCAAGGCAGGATGGCATGCCACAGGGGCATTGCAGAGGAGAAACAGTTCATGGTAGGCAAAAGGCAGCAAAGCAGTGAAGTAGCAAGCACTAAGCAATGAGAAGTGACCCCAGCAGCCCTCTTTCTGTCCCTCATATTCTGTCACACCCAGGGAGGGCCTTCCCTTTATCCACTCTCAGAACTATGCCAAACCAGTAAGTGGACTAATTTAGTAATCACACACCCTTGATCCCAGCATCATGACTTAATCCCAGTGTTACACACTGTAGATGCAGTCACCTCTGAAAGTTCCCACCTATGAATGCATGAAGCTTTGGGGGCACATCTAGACACAAGCCATAATAAGGAGTTAAAAATGTATTGAAAGTACGGGCAGTAAAACTGAACAATGTGAGGACAGAGTGTCAGATCTAGAAGACAGGGGTATGGTTGGTGATCAATTAATGAGACAGCTTCTTTAAAACAACCCAAAATAGCCAGATGTGGTGGCACATACCTATAATTCCAGCACTGGGAGGGCTGAGGCAGGAGGCTCACCACAAGTTCAAGGCCAGCCTGGGTTATATAGCAGTGAGACAGTGTCTCAAAAAGCAAAACAAACAAACAAACAAACAAAAAACCACACACACAAAAAAAACCCTACAACAAGATAACATGAAAAATGGATCCAACAGCTGTTAGATGATACAAAGAAGATTAATCTAAGATTAATTGGAATAAGTGAAAAATCAGAAGCACAAAGGGTATAAAAAACCTGTTTACAGAAGTAATGGCAGAAAAATTTCCAAACATGGAAAAACATTTTAACATACAGATAATTGAGGCACATAGAACCCCAAAAAGCCCTGACCATCACCCCAAGACACATCATAGTTAAAATACCAGAAATTCAACACAAGAACAGAATCTTAAAAGCTATTAGAGAAAAGCAGCAAATCATTTATAAAAGAAAACCCATCAAAATTACAGCAGACTTTTCAACACAAACCTTAAAGTCGAGGAAAGCTTGGAGCACAGTGTTTCAGTCCCTAAAAGAAAACAACTTTCAACCCGGACTGACTGAAAAATTATTGTTGAAATTTTGAAAATTATTTTTCAAAATTGATGGAGAAATATTTCCTTGATAAAGAGATCCTAAAGAAATTCATGACCACCAAACCAGAATTCCAAAAATTCTCAATGATATCCTAGAAAGAGACAATGAAGATAACAATGCCAAAAGGTCCAATAGAATTAATGCACCAGGCAGGGTGAGCAGTTAAGTAGAAGGGAAAGAAAGGGAATCAGCCTCAGGAAAATAACGCAATGACAGGAATAAGTCAATACCTATCAGCTATAACAATCAATGTCAGTGGCCTCAATTCACCAATCAAAGACACAGATTAGCAGAATGTAACACAAAACATGATCCAACAATATGCAGTATACAAGAAACACATTTAATTAAAAAGAAATTCATGACTGAAAGTCAAAGAATGGAAAACAATGGGAACACCAAAACAAGCAGGAGTAGCTAATCTATTTTCAGACAAAATGGACTTTAAGTCAAAACTGATCAGAAAAGGCAAAGAAAGTGTTGTAGTCAGAGTTTACAAGGGAACAGATTTAAAAATTAAAAAGCTTCTGCACAGCAAAGGAAACAACCAACAGAGTGAAGAGAAAACCTACAGAGTGGGAAAAATTTTTGTGAGGTATTCCTTAGACAGAGGACTCAAATCTAGAATATATAAAGAACTTAAAAAAAAAATTAGACCTCCAGAATAAGAAACACAATAAAAAATGGGCCACTTGGTTGGCATGGTGGTGCATGCCTATAATGCCAGCATTCAGGAGGCTAAGGCAGGAGGACCAAGGCCAGCCTGGGGTACAAAGTAAGACCCTATCTCAAAAACAAACAAAAAATAAAAATTGGGTAACTGAAACAGACATTTCTCAGAAGGACTGTGTTCCCCTGAAAATAAGACCTACCCAGAAAACAAGTTTTAGTATCATTTTAGAAGTGGCATCCCTGCTACAGCTTGTTTTCTGGGTAGGTCTTATTTTCAGGGAAACCAGGAAAATGTACAGATGATCAATAAATAAATGAAAAAATGTTCAATCTCTCTGGCCATTTGAGAAATGTAAATTAAAGCATCTCTGAGATACCATCTTACTCCAGAAAGAATGGACATCATCAAAAAGTAAAATAATAACAAGTGCTGGTGAGGCTTCAGGGAAAGAGAAATCCTTCTACATCATTGTTAGGCATATAACTAGCACCACCACTACGGAGATCAATATGGAGATTCTTCAAAAAATTAAGAATAGAAATTCCATTTGAGCTAGCTAGTACCCTTCTAGATATTTTCCCTAAAGATTTAAAGATATCATTTTACATAGATACATGCATACTCATATTTATAGTAGCACAATTTATAATAGCTAAACCTTGGAAACAGCCTATATGCCCATCAACAGATGAATGGATAAAGAAAATGTGATATTTATACACAATGAAGTATTACCCTGCCATAAAGAGTTATAAACTTGAGGCACTTGTAGGTAAATGGGTGCATCTTGAGACCATAATGTTAAGTGAAATAAACCAGATGCACAAGTTTAAATATTGCATGGTTTCTCTTACATGAGAAACCCAAAATATAGAGTAAAATAAAAGATACTAGAAAATAGGGAGAAATGGGAAGGGGAACAAAAGATGGTGAGATGGGAGAGGGAAGAAAGGGATAAAAAAATGAAAAAAAAAATGGAAAGAGCTTTCGTAAATGGGAAGGGAAGCAAGAGTTGGAGGGAGGGCCAGTGAGATGGCTCAGCGGCGTAAGCGCCTGCCTTGCAAGCGCGAGGGCCCGAGTTCGACTCCCGGATCCCACATACGAAAAAGGGGCCGGTGATATCGCTCAGCGGCACGGGCGCCTGTTGGTGCGTGAGGTCCTGAGGTCGACCCCCCGGTACCCACAAAAAAAAAAAAAAAAAAAGAGTTGGAGGGAGCAGGAAGGGATGGCAAGGGAAGTGGACAAAAAAAGAATTAAGATGTGTTCTGTACATGTACAAACTTGCCATGATAAATGTAATCATTATGTACCGTAAATATGTACTAATACACTCAATCTTAGCCAAAAGGCCAAGAAGCAATAAATATGTACTAATAAAAAAATGCGGTGAATAAAACAGACATGTAACTTTTCCTAATTAAAGTGTGGACCGAGACAATCCCTCTTCATTCAATGTGGCCACATCAAAAGCTTGAACACATGTTGTCTAAATCCTTATTTTTTTTTTTTTTTTTTTTTGTGGGTACCGGGGGGACGACCTCAGGACCTCGCGCGCCAACAGGCACCCGTGCCGCTGAGCGATATCACCGGCCCCTTTTTCGTATGTGGGATCCGGGAGTCGAACTCGGGCCCTCGCGCTTGCAAGGCAGGCGCTTAAGCCACTGAGCCATCTCACCGGCTAAATCCTTATTAAAGAAATAATATTTTCTCAATTATCAGGGAATAGTCTCTGCTTTGTAGTGCATTAACCCTCAATTTTATTAAGATGAATTTTTTGTCTCCTTCTACCTTTGCTGAAATTCTTAAAGATCTGCATTCCATTTTAGCAGCTGTTTTCTTATGATTAACCAAATGCCAGGGATTACATCACATTACTTCAATCCAATTGTTCTTCAGTCAGGAAGGGCTGAGTTGCAAGTGGGAAGATAATGACATCCGAATATGCTGTGTCTTCTGGGTTGGGATGAATCAGCATTGATTTAATAGCAGACCCAACTTGCTTAGGGTGATGCTGCTTTTTCTCTTCCCCTCAGCTTTCACACCCAGACCTGTCACAAAACCTGCCCATTCCACCTCCTTAGTATGTCTCACATCTATTCCATTCCCTAATTTCATGCCCTAATTCAGGCCTGTTACTGAAATCTCATAAATGCATTATTTGGTTCCACTCTCAAACGTGACCTGGATTACATTTTTGCCTATGTACGGTCCTTTAAAGATTCACTACAGAAGAAAATTCAGCCCTCCTCACGTGGGATGCAAGACCGTCTCTTTGATCTGGCCACTATTTATCTCTAGACCTACCCTGTCTACTCTTGTTGTTAATATTGTGTGCTAGGGCTCAAATCCACGGCCTTGTGCATGCCAAGCAAGAGCTCTGCAACTAAGCTATATCTCCAGCTGTTGCCTTGTCCAGTATGGTAGCCACTAACCAATGAGGCCATTTAATTTTTTTTCACCATCTGGCCAGAAGCTTTATTGTTTCATAAATAAGCATCCTATGTACTTTGAGATGGTTAAAAATTACCTCCAGATTACTGCAATAAATATTTATCAAAAATAGCAATCATCTCAGTAATCATATAGACTTATTTGCATCACTAAAGACTTCCAAAAATAACTGTTTTGTATCAAGAAACTTACAAATGTCACAAGCAAGCTAAGTAATGGTCTGCACAGGACAGAAAGAAAGTTCTGCTGGGGAAAATAATTCTGTTGGGGAAACTAATGAATCACTTTCGCCATCACACTTTTTATTTTTTATTTTATTTTTTATCTTTTGAGACAGGGTTTCACTATGCAGTTCAGGCTGGCCTTGAACTTGCTTTGTAGCCTCAGCTGGCCTCGAACTCACAGTGATCCTCCTGCCTCAGCCTCCTGAGTGCTGGGATTATTGGCATGCACCACCACACCTGGCATCCATCACACTTTTGATTACTGATTTCATAAAGACAACTAGCTTTTTTTGCAGTGCTTAATCTGAGAGGGAATGCAAGAAACAACAGTTTTAGGAGAAAAACCGCTTTCATGAAAGTCTCCAGTGTAAACCACAAGCAGATTTTTCTGATAATGTCAAAACTTGAAAAGGTAAGAAAAGCAAGTATGTATCATTAGACATGAATAATTATGCAACAAAACCTCAGCAACAATAAGCATGTTGTTTGTGTGCTTGAAAAGGCAACAAATTGCACGCTTTTAACATAGTATCTTGAGATATTTTAAGGATATGTTATTTTAGGAGATTCAAAATGAAAATTCACATATACTTAAGTCCATCAAGGATTCCTCATATGATGAACACTCTGTACTGTCCCAACACTTCCTAACCATGACCTCATCTCTACTGGGAAGCCAGCACTGAGAAGCTGTGTTTGTTTCGTAGACGAAACACCTGTGTTTGTTTCATAGACGAATGTAAAAACAGCAATCACCTGTCTGTTCATATACTCAGATGTTTATCATTGGCTCATCACAATCACAAAATGCTAAATCCTAAATATGAGAGGGGGGAAGTTGCGGGTAACCTACTACGTATTTCTCTCTGGTCTCTACCCTAAAACCTCTAAGTCACTTATGACATTACTTCAATATTTTGTGTCCCAAAATTAAACAGGCAAGCACAAACTTGCTAATTTTCACTTACACTAATAAACTCAAAAATAGATAAAAAAATTAAGTTCTCCTGACATAAACCTTAGTTTTCACATTCATTAAATAAGGTATTTTAAAATTACACATGAGAGTTATACGTATTTATGTGCTTATTTGGAAGAGAACGACTGAATTTATTCTCTAAAAGAAAAAGCAGACCTGAAGGGTCACATTACTGGAACATTTCAAACGTGTCAACATGTTCTTATCTTCTAAACCGCAACTAGAGCAGCTTGTACAAGTATGTAATGGCAGAAGCCAGATGCTGTCACTTCACTTCTTTCTGTTGACTCCAGTTGATAGAATAGTCACAACTCGCATAAATATATTTAATGTATCCATGCAGATTGCCATCTTTGCGTCGATGGGATCATACGTGAACTCCATACATTATTATTTCCGCACATCCGGAATATGCTGAAGAGAGCTACTCCACTACCCACTGCCACTGAGTACTGAGTGGCCCCAGCCACAGTGGTAGGTGGAAGAAACAGACCCCAGTGAGGATATGAAGACGAGACCCAGGCCCATGCCCAGGGGCTCTCCCATGATCAGAAATTTCTCACTGGGTGCACATGTGGCCACAGTGGACAGGCCAGCCACAGTGCTGGCCGTGTACCACACGGTTCTGATGAGGAGAGGGCCCCTAATATGATCAGAGGCGCCATTACTGCACCCATCATACTAGAATGCAGCAACCAGGCAAGATGCTTTTGGCCTGGACTCAGTTCATATGCTATGGCTTTTACCAGCTCTCCAGCTCTAACCATGGCTGCAAAGGCTGCACCAATTGTCTCCCAAGAGCCTCTAATCACAAAGTTTATGAGAATAGGACTTCTAGCTACTGCCAAGGCAGACAAAGTTGTTAAACCGATACTTCCTAAGTGCATGTAGGTAGAATATATCCTATCCTTCATATACTGAGGCCAAATTATAGCCTTTTCAATGGATCCAATCTCATGAGACATTCCAAACCATAGTAGTATGGTGTTCCCAGACCAGCAGTAGCCCCTCCAGCAATAAATCATCTGCTCATATGATTTATTTTTTTTATTTTTTTATGGGTACTGGGGGTCGACCTCAGGACCTCGTGCACCAGCAGGTGCCCGTGCCGCTGAGCGATATCACCGGCCCCTTTTTCCTATGTGGGTTCCAGGAGTCGAACTCGGGCCCTCGCGCTTGCCAGGCAGGCGCTTATGCCGCTGAGCCATCTCACCGGCCCTGATTTATTTTAAATAATTTTTCTATTGATGGATCTATGCTGCCTCTTGGGCAGTTTTCCCATGGCAGATTCCAATAATTTCCGCTGGGTGTTAAGAGACCTTAATTCTTTGTGATGGAATTCTTCACAAGGGTGTGGGGGAGGAGGCTGGGGGCTTGGTGAATGCTGGGTGGAAAACCCTGGAAGGTAGTATCCCAGTACACACATGCCTTGCAGCCAGCAAGGTGATGCACCTGGTTCACCAAGCAGATCTGAAATGCTTAGTTACCCACCACCTTGCAATTCCCCTTCAGGGCCCGCAAAATGCATAAGTCCCACCTCACCCACCCTCCTCTTGCTCCTTCCTTGAGGCTTCTGCACTTGGCTCACTGCTGAGGCTATTTAAATTTAAATTAATTAAAACTAAATGAAATAAAAATTCATTTCTTCAGCTGTACTGGCCCTGCTTGGCTAGTGGCTACTCAATTAGTGAAGATGGACAACATTTTCATCGTAGAATGTTCTGTCCGACACATACCTCAACCCTGCCGCACCTGAACTCAAACTTCCAGATGACTCTCACTTTGCTGTGCGGTAGCTGAGGTGACTTGCTTTGACAGGATTACTTGTCCAGCCCAGTCGTGCTCTTCAAAACACAGCTCAATATCTTCCTTTGAAGTGAAGTCCTTCTCAACCAAACATTCCATCCTTGTACAATGAGTCACTTTTTCACCTGAGCTCCCACTGCACCCTGCAAACTGCTCCCGTAGTGCCCCTAGCAGTCCATGTCACCTGTTGTTATTCATGTCTTTCTCCCTTTACTGTAGTGTACATTTGTGATTGGGTCAGGGACCCTGTCATACTCATCATTATGTCCTCAGCTTCCTAGACTAATGCCTAAGCTCCAGGATATGCTAATAAGTATTTGTGTAAATGAATTAATATTAAAATAAATATTCTAAAGTCAAGATTCTTTCAGACTGCAAAAACTGAGGACATCCTATATCAAATTTCCCACTGATGGGAAAAAAGCTTGAAAAAATATGTTTTCAGACAAATCATCAAAATATATATCCTCTTTTAAATCACAGTCTCAAGTTAAACTTGTGTTTCATTCAAAATTAATCTATCTTGACAGTTGGAGAGGATAATGGAAGTGGTTTGACAGGTGTAATGATGAGCTTGGGTACACATGGAAACAATCCTGGCTTCCACAGTTATTAGGTACACACCTACATTAGAAAAGCATGAAAATCTGACTAGACATTCAAATCTCTATTAAGTATCTAGGCTAAAAATCATTTAAGGGAAATGTTCCATCATAAAAGTAACACATGCTTTTTAAGAAATTATTTTTAGGATATGTAAAACTCTTGAAGACATAGGCACAGGCAAGAATTTTCTGAACAGAACCCCAATTGCACAAGAAATAACAACAAAGATCAACAAATGGGAATATATCAAATTAAAAAGCTTCTGCATGGGAAAGGAACCCACCAACAGAGTGAAGAGACACCTACAGAATGGGAAAAATTTTGCCAGCTACTCCTCAGAGGGCTAATATCCAGAATATATAAAGAACTCAAAAAAATTAGACCGCCTCAAACTTAAAGACCCAATCCAATAATGGGCATTCTAAATGAACAGACACTTCTTAGATGAGAAGTACAAATGGCCAATAAATACAGAAAAAATGCTCAACATTGCTGGCCACTAAAGAAATTCAAATTAAAACAACACTGAGATTCCATCTCACTCCAGAAAAAATAGCTATCATCAAGAAATCAACCAATACTAACCAATATCATCAAGAATAAACGAATAAGAACCAATCAACCACACAGCTAGCAAGGCTGTGGGGGGAGGGGGAGGAACACATCTCCATTGTTGGTGGGCATGTAAATTGGTACAACCACTATGGAAATCAGTATGGAAATTTCTCAAAAAACTAAAACTAGAGATTCCATTTGACCCCTCCTGAGGTTTTTTTTAAAAAATTGGCTTCATTTTATTACTTTGTTCTTACTGGTAGTACTTACGATACTGCCCAGCACATGGTGGGCACTGATATGAGTAGAGTGAATATGAAAAATAAGTGGGAAAAAGCCAGTTTTATATGTAGATAACCAAAGGCATGTCATAGGTATGTCATGTGATACGTTTTAAGGAAGGCTTTGTAACCACTCTTGTTGGTCATTTTGTTGTTGTTTCAATTAATAAGTTTTATTTTTTAGAGCAGCTATAGCCTCACAGATGAATTGAGTGGAAAGTACAAGTTTCTATCTACCCCGTGCCCCTCCTCCCCCCTCTAGTACCAACATCCTGCACCACAGCAGCACATTTGTTATACTGATGAATATATGCTGACAAAGCACTGTCACCTAAAATCCACAGTGTGAATTAGGGTTAGTTTTTGGTGTTGATTTGGACAAATGTATAATTATGACCTGTATCCACCATTACAATATCATACAGAATATTTTCATTACTCTAAAAATCCTCCGTGCTTTGCCTATGCATCCCTCCCTCCTTCCTAACTCCTGTCAGTCGCAGATCCTTCTATGTCTCCCTCATTTTACCTTCTCCAGTATGTTATATAATTGGATTCATGCAGTATGTAGCCTTTTCAGATTGTCTCTTTCACATAGGAATAAGCATCTACATTTTCTCCATGTTTTTTGTGGCCTAATAGCTCATTTTTATTGCTGAATAGTATTTCACCGTATGTACGTTGCACAGCTCATTTATCCATTCACCTATTAAAGGAGATCTTGGTTGCTTCCCAGGTTAGGCAATTGTGAATAAAGCTACTATAACCATTTATGTACAGGCTTTTATGTAGACATACATTTTCAGCTCATTTGGGTAAATACTGAGGAATGCAATCACATGGTAAGAGTATGTTTAATTTCATAAGAAAATGTCAGATTGCTTTCTGAAGAGGTGTGCTGTTCTGCATTCTCAACAGCAATGACAGAAGAGTTCCAGTTGCTCCATTACCTTGCCAATTACCATAGTGTGGTCAGTGTTTGTTTTGGGCCATTATAATAAGTGTATAGTGGTCTTGTTGTTTTAATTTGCAATTCCATAATGACATAGGATGTTGAGCATCTTTCTATATATTTATGTGTCATCTGTGTCTTCTTTGGTGATGTGACTGTTCAATTTTTTTGTTCATTTAAAACTTTTGCTCTTTCTTGTTATTGCATTTTGAGAGTTCTTTGATATATATTTTGCATAATAGTCTTTTGTCACATATGTGTTTTACAAAAATTTTTTCCAAGTCTGGCTTGTCTTCTTATTCTCTTAATGAAGTCTTTATCAGAGCAGAAGTTTATTTGTAATTATTTATGTTTGTTTATTTGTTTGGTACTGGGATTGAACTCAGGGCTTCATGTGTGCTAGGCAAGTGTTCTGCTAATGAGCTACATTCCCAGTGCTAGAAGTTTTAAATTTTTATGAAGTCCAGCTTACTCTAAATATTTTTCTTTTATGGACCATGCTTTTGGTGTTTTACTTAAAAAGTCTTCATCAATCCCAAATTTCCTTAGACTTTTTTCCTATTATCTTCCAGGAGTTCTATAATTTTGTGTTTTACATTTAGGTCTCTAATCATTTTGAGTCAACTTTTGTGAAAGGTGTAGTATTTATGTCTATTTCTTTTAGTCTGGATGTCCAGTTTTCCCAGCACTGTTTGTTGAAAAGATTATCCTTTCTCCTTTGACTTGCCTTTGCTCCTTTGTATTTTATTGGTACAAGAATTTTAAGGAAGTTTTCAATTTCAAATTATAATTTTGTAATCTACTGCTTTAATGTTAGTTGATTATTCGAAACATCCTACTACCCAATTCTTCATCTTCCTTTTTTGTGTGTGTTTGACTCACACACAAAGCCAAAGCCTCACACCTGTGAGGCAAACGCTCTACCTGAGGTGTACTCCCAGCACCTTCCTTTTGTTTTTTAGTTGTGATTCAGAAAATTAACTAAACAGCAATTATTTTTGGTAAAATTCATTCTTTGAATTACTTTAGTGTTTTATTCTTAATACTTAATGTAATGCGCTACCTTCCTAGGAAGTAAAAAGTTTTTGAAGCAGCTTTATTAAGGTATAATTGATATACAATAAACTACTGGCTTAAAGTATATAATTTGGTAAATATTAACATGTATATACCCATGGAATTATCTCCACAATCAAGATAATGGACACCAGCACCCCCATAACTTCCTCTTGGGCAAGTTTAACCTCTTCCTTCTGTTCTTTACACCACTAACCCCTGTAGCCACTGATCTGCTTTTTGTCTCAAAGGACTGGTTTGCATTTTCTAAAATTTTAAATATGTGGAATCACACAATATTTACTGTTTTTATCTAGCTTCCTTCAAAGAGTATATTTTGAGGATCATTCATGCTGCTGTGTATATCAGTAGTTCATTTCTATTTATTGTTGATCAGTATTTCAGTATATGGATACACTATAACTATTTATCACAATTAAATCCAAGTTGTTAGCTTGGTAAAAATAAAGTTCTTTGGCTCGAAAATCAGACAGTAGGGCTGGGGATATAGCTCAGCGGCACAGCACCTGCCTGGCAAGCACGAGGTCCTGAGTTTGATTCCCCGTACCACCCCTCCCCCCGAAAAAATCAAATAAGACAGTGGACCATATTAGAAACTCTTTGACATGAAAGAACTTCCTGAGACAAGAAGTATATCAAAAATAAAATTGTGAGGGTCAGTGAGATAGCTCAGCGGAATAAGCACTTGCCTGGCAAGCGCGAGGTCCTGAGTTTGACTCCTGGTACCCGCATAAAGGAAAAAAATAAAAATAAAAAATAAATAAAATTGTGAGAAGACACTTGTTGGATTAAAGGTAGGAAACTTGTGATGAGAACAAAGCATGAAAGAAATATAGAAGGCAGTGAAGGGTTTGGAAAAGCAAGGATGGAATAGAAACTGAGAAATCAGTCATTACAAGTTAGTAGCAGGTGTAACTTTGAATTTCAAAACATTTCAATTTAATGAACCTAATGATGATTGCTACCCAAATATATCAAGTCCTGATCTCTGGAACCTGTAAATGTTACCCTATTTGGAAAAGGCATTTTGGCTGATGTAATTAGGTTAAGGACCTTGAGATGAGGAGATTATCTAGGTGGGCCCCAAATGCCATTACCAACATTCATGCAAAGAGTGGTAAGATAGACATGCAGAGAAGAAGAAAATATGAAGATGAAGGAGAAGGGGGAGAGACAGAGACAGAGACACAGAGAGACAGAGAGACAGAGAGAGAGACAGAGAGTCCAAAGAATGCTAATATACCTGAATTGGAAGAAGCAAGAAACAGATTTTCCCCTTGGAGCTTCCAGAAGGAACATGGCTTTCTGAGGCCTTTAACTCAAACTTGTGACCTCCAGAGCCAAGAGAGAATATATGTCTGTTGTTGTAAAACAACTAGATTGTATTAATTTGTTACAATAATCATAAGAAATTAATGTAAGACTTTTTCTAATAACATATACTAATCTAACTGTACAAAAAAGACATATTAACAGAATGAAGGGATTAAGCACTTAGATGTTGGATATTAACAGTGTGCTCTTCGAGAAGTTAAACTCCATGAGCCTCACTCTTCCTCATCTGTACAATAGTACAGTATCTACCAATGATATATCTCTTTTCAGTAATAGAAATTGAACCCAGGGAGTGCTGGGCAACATTCTCAGCCCTTTTTCTTATTTTTTTAAAAATTTTGGGACGGGATCTTGCTTAGTTGCACAGGCCGGCCCTAAACTTGCAGTCTTCCTTCTTCAGCCTCCCAAATAGCTGGGATTTTAGGTGTGTACCAATGTGCCAGGAAATCATGTGATTCTTGTAGTGTTTAAATTATTTAAAATACAGAAAACTCACCTGAAACAAGGTTAGCACTCATGAAATGTTAGCAGTTGTTGCAAGAAAAAAAATCATAAAAAAAGAAAGAAGGTAATACAACAGATAGGGTGTTGTTTTTGTGTTTGTTTGTTTGTTAAGGAACAGTATCCCTTTCTGGAAGACAAAGGTTTTCAGAGGTCCAGGAGGAGCTTCAAAGACTGTAGGGACCTGACACAGCACTCCAGCTTTTGTTTGAGGACCTGACATAGCACCTTTTTTCTGAAGAGAGGTGTGATTTTAACAGATCCTCAGAGGGTTTTACGACTCAAGAAAGGCCAATAGATTCAGAACATGGAAAAGATTGGGAGAGTGGAAACGGGGCATACTTCAGTGGGGAGAAACCTGTTCAACAACCCCTCAGGCCTTCTATTCTCCATCTTCTCACAAATCAAAACTTCACAATCTTTCCATCAGGCAGGAGGGTCAGGGAGCACAGAACAGTGCTGACACCAAGGGGAGGCTTGAGGACAGGTGCTGAACACTCATCCTACTTCTCCAATAAATACATAATCTAAGAAGAAGGAGTGGTGTGCTCTGTGAGCGCGGCTTCTAGACAAGTTCCCAGTGTCCTCCAGAGTGATGCAGTCCCCAACCTGTTCTACACAGAACACCTGGGAGTGGCCAGAGTTCGATATGGGCAACTCAGGGTGGTTTTAGAGAGTGAGACAAGCCTAGAGGCAAAGGTGGGATTGATAGGCCTGGTAACCTTTCTGATTTCTTCAAATTATAAAACCACACAAGGAGGATTTTCAACCAGAGGAATCCAAGTAATCCCATACCCCTACTTATATCTGATAATGAGGTGGACGTCTGTGGAGTCTAAATATCAAACAACAGCGAAGTGAAAATGTTTGTGGTGGGCTATCAATGCTATTACTAAAGTTGTGCCCTAATTTTGGAGTTATTACAAGTCCAAATTTGTGATGTCTATGGCATGTGAGTGAGATACTGTTAAAGCTGAAAGGCAAATTTTATGAGAGAATTAGTGAGAAGGTTTATGCCCAGGGTCTGACTTTCCTTCTGAGATAGAAAAATGATTAGATTGTTTTTCTGGAGCGATCAGCATAGCTCCTAAGAAGGAAGAAGTTCCTTCCTGCTGCATTAATGTGATCTTTTACACTGGTATGAAGAATTGCTTCCAAATTCGGCCTTGGTGATTTACAATACGTGACAGCTATTCAAATGACTTAAATGATTTTCTATATAGACCACACTATTCTTACATTTATGCGAGGGAGCCACCTATCATCAAAATAGGACCTGACAGCTACAAATTCTTCCATTTGTTCCCCCAACCATACTGCTGCATATACTTAAATGAAACTATCTACACCAAGAATTTTGCAAAATTCAAGATGCTGACATAAAATAGGTTTTAGTGGAGTAATCCACAATACCTTTACTCTTTTGCAGATGAGAAAATATTCCTTAAGTTCTTATCTATTTAATACACATTGCAATTACTCAAGGAGAGTCCTGGTATGTTAGAATTAATAATATGATCTATAGTAAAAAGTGCCCCTGCCAATTTCCTTCTTAGTGTTTTTGATAATGCTATTCCTTCCAAAACTTGTCTTTTCTTACCAGTCCCAATCCTACCCAACCTGCAAGCTCAGCTAAGCCTAACCTCCTCCTTGAAGCTTCTCCCTCTCTCTCTAACCCACAGTGGCCTGTCCTGCTGGCCCTCTATCCCTCTGCTCTCCCTGAGCCACCTTTCCTACTGGCACTTCCTCACACACACACATTCCTTCCTGATGACACATACGAACAGCTAGCATTTGCCATATGCCAGCACTTTTGTTAGCAGTTTATTTTGATGAATATTTAATTCTATATTAACCTTCTGAGGTAGTTACTACTATAATCCTCATTTTGCAAAAAAGAAAATGAGACCTAGAAAAAAAATTCAAATTATGCAAGGTCATTAAGGCTATTGAGCAGTGGCACCAAGATTTAAACTTTTGCTGTCTGCCTTTATGAAGCTTTCTTAGGAGCAGCCAATGGATGAAAACTACTTTCTAAAATTCTTTTGATGTTGCCACAGTACTTAGCCTAATGCTAGGATAATATACACTAATATTCATAGTTTTACTACAGTTTGTGTATTTTCCAGGAGACCCAAGAAAGATGATAGTTTTTCCCCAGTAGTCAGGCAAAAAAAAAAAAAAAAAAGTCCGGCAAGATGCTACAGTAATAATAGGGAATTTATAGTGAACATGATTATTTAATGCTTATAATAAATCATTTCAGAGGGGTACTGTTGTGCATATTTTGTAGTCAAGAAAACTGAAGCACAGAGATAAGGTAACTTGTCCCTACAGACTCCAGCCTATACTTGACATACATGCTATCATCCCACACAGTCTATATGAGATACTTACTTGCAAGGGGATTTAGAAAGCACAGAGAATATAATGTGAGGAAGATGGCCTTCTCCCATACAGCAACAATTCCTAATCTTGTAGGAATGGTGCAGGAGTGATACTCTCCACTGAAGGACGGCATAAACCAAATATTGGTGAAGAGGGTTGGGGTAGGATTTCACTACTAATTGCTGCCATCACTGAGCTAGCCTCATGGGGGCGCTGCTCCCCTTTAACACCTTGCTTTTACTTGCTTTTTAAAATGCACAGCAGTCTCAAAGCAAAGCTGAAACTTTTAAATCAAAACGTACTTAAGGCCAGAGTAATCAAACAAATGAGGAAAGCACGTAACACAGAACAGTGTAATCTGGTTACAAGATGGATCTTGGTCTCCAAACCCTTGAACAACATGGATATTAAAGTCAGGCCCAAAGAGGACAGGGTGCAAGAGAAGGTGGATGTTTCCTGTGGCTGAGAATTCAGAGTTCCTATTTCCTATTTCCTATAGGAGGGCCTGTCTCTCTCATATATAAGGGATATTGTAGATGACCACTCTCTTGGGGTGATGGTTCCCCCTTTGGCCACTTACTGCAGGATGGAGACTGGTTCTTGCTATGATCTGAGCTTTTGTGTTTCTCCAAAATTCATATTACACATATTAAAATTCACATAGTAAATTCACAGGTTAATTCCTTAGCATAGTATTGGAAAGCCTCCATGATTAACCTGCGATCTTTCTTTCCATCTTTATTTCTTACAACCTTCCTTTATTACTGCATTAGATTACATTTTCCTAACAGTGCCTTTCTTCAAATTTCTCTCTGCTTAGATTATGCTAAATTCTTCTCATCAAATCTGCCAACTGAAATTGGAAGTCAAGGCCCAACTTCAGATTAGCCACCAAATTTCTCTGAATTCCCACAACCTTTGTTAAAGCCTCTGTTGGGCACTCCCTGGAGTTGCTATTATAATGGTTTATGAAGCCATCATATCCCACTACGACTAGCTGATATATCTCTGCAGGCCCCACAAGCTAGCATATGACTACAGTAGGTTTTCCATGAATGTTTAATGAATGAGTGAACCTATCTCCAGTCTAAATTCCCTAAAATTTGAAAAAAAAAGTTACATTTCTATTTTGTTTAGGAGTTAAAACCACTTTTCTTAATTAGTACCAGATTTTCCCTTAAATGTTTCTCTACTCAAAATCAGAGTTCTAGGAAAAATAAGAACCATTTGCCATACGCACTTATCCAAGCACTGTGATCATGTAAGGATGGGCAAACATGACTGAATGTAACGCAGACCTTGAGGAGGTGTCTAGCTTTATAAAACTCTGACATTACCTTAAAGCTGGCTTTACTTTTAAATCCAAATAATCCAGAAAATGGTCCAAATGATGTATTTCTCTGTGATGTCATAAAATATGACATTAATATTATAGAAATATTACATTTGAATGTATAACTGAAAGATACTACGGTTGAAGGTATTTTTAGGAAAAGCCTTTCTCTCAAAGAAAATAGGAATAGGTTATATAATCAATTTAAAAATGTTATTGGTGCTTTATTAAGATTCAAGACATCTGATCCACTAATATCCTCAAATTTCTACCAACGTGACATCATAATGACCACAGGTGGTCTTTTCAGAGATGGATATCACTTATTCAGGAGGAAAATATATATTTTCAGCTCAGATTTCTTAGCAGCACAAAAAATTAATTTTTTTAAAATATGAAAGCACTTTCCTCTAAATGCTACTGTGTTTTCCATTTCAGGCTCAGAAAATTTCCCCTACAGCCAGACTTTCTCATTTTTCCTTTTAAAGATTTTTATAACCTCTTCTTATGCCCTTTAAAAAATGGCAATCCTTTTCTTATAGGTCATTTTATGTTTAAATAGAAATAAATTTATATAGTGACAGAATTATTAAGTAGAATTTATGTAAAATAGAGACCAGTGAGGCAAACTGGGGCCTCCCCCTGGAATCATGAAGGGAAAGCTATGGAGTTGTATTCATGATGGAGAACAACGGCATTGCCACCCTCCTGTCTTCTCAATCTGCAGAAAACCTCAGCAGGTCCCTGGTGGCATCCCTAGTGACATCTAAGAATGAATGCAAACATTGCCAAAACAGGGGCCCTCATGCTATCCTTTTAAATGAAAAGGACGTAAAGTATTCAATTAATACTCCTCAGGCTGAGTTTCTGCTTCCCAGAGAGGGATGGGACAAAAGTTAAATCATCATAAATATCACTTGTGAGTTAAAAGCATGCAGATTATTTGTTAAAAACTATCCCTGAGGTCTTCCTTCTCCTTGTCAGCTGTAGACTTTCAACACCCATATCCTTCCCTGATGCTCTCTCACCTCTTGCCCTATTTGTTGCACAAGTAAATAGCCAGGAGCACATTTCACTTTTATCAGAGTATAAAGGACATTTTTGGTGAAGTACATGTATTTGAAGTAATTTAGAAGCTCATCTTAGGCAACTTGCCAGAGACTTTTAGAGTTTTAACAGTAAACTATACCTTCCAGGTGCTCCATATTATAACTCACTGTTTTGAGTCAATGAAGTAAATTTAGGGTCAAAAGGCCAGTCAGTCAGTTCTTTGAAATGCTTTGTCTGTAAGTCCTTGATTTATATACCAGGCAGAGAGGCCTTATAGAGCACAATGAGTGCATGTATTTTTTTTTTTGCATGTAGATTTTTAATTCTTATTGCAGAGGTTCTCAAACTTTCTTGGCTTCTAGCACTTTTAGTGTCTCAATGATTTTTTTCTCTAGGCTTAAAGAAGTACCCACCTACTTATTTCAGAGAGGTTTGGGACCAACACCAATATAAGTACCTAAGGGATCTAACCTATAGTCATTTGCATGTATCTTTCTTATCGCTGGGATCAAATACCGAACACCCACAAATTAATGGAGGAAAGGTTTGCACTCACGATTTGTAGAAGTTTCAGGCCATAGTCAGCTGGCTCCACGGCAGAGTGGCATGCAAAAGGGGAAACAGTTCATGGCAGGGTAGACAGGAAGCACCAAGCAGCAGCAGCAAGCCTCTCTTTCCCTTTATTCCATTCAGGCTATTGGTTGGTGCCACTCATGCCCAGGGTAGGTCTTCTGTCCTCAGTAAACCCAACTAGCCACGCCCAGAACTATGTGAATCCGATCAGTGGGCTGATCCAGTTACCATGTACCCATAATCCATATTCACACACACCCTAGATCAGTGATGGCAAACCTTTTAGAGACTGAGTGCCCAAGCTGCAACCCAAAACCCATTTATTTATCACAAAGTGCTAACACAGCAATGAAATCTGAATACTGAGGTTTTAGTGTAGAAAACCCAACTCATACACTTGGTTCACATGCTGACAGAAAGGGCTCTGCAAGCCTACTGCAGCATGTGTGCCATAGGTCTGCCACCACTGCCCTAGATTCAACCACCTCTGAGAAGTCCCACCTATGAGCACATGAAGCTTTGGGGAGACATCTAAATACAATCCATAATAGCATGGTAGCTTGACAAATATGTCACTGTGTTTCCCTTGAAATTTAAAAATACCCTGCTGTACTCCTATGAGTTTGTTACAATATCCTGGGGTCACTTGGTATACAGTTTAGGAACCTTGTCTTAATGTTTTAGAGCATTTAGAAAATAATCCAATTCTAGTTCAGATATGGTTTCCTTGTGGAAAATAGCTAAATGAAATTGCTGAGATTTCACATCTCTCTAGAAAATAAAATAATAATTGTATCAACATGATAACATTAGTAACCACATTACAATATCGTCTTTCTGGAATTTCACAGGAACATCACTAGATTTATCATAGGCCCTCTCCAAACATCTGGTCTGTTTGCTGTAGCTGTTTGTTTCTCCTTTTATGGGTTTTATGGTTAACTGGGAAGGGGTCTGAGGAGTGAGTTTATCTATGGGTTAGTGTTTTAATATCTAACAGGGTTGGGGAGTGAGTGCATCTAGGGGTTAAGCAAAGACACACTGGAGTCTAAAAGAAAATGGAGTCACTTTAGCCATATCAATACATACAGTATTATATAGTTTCTGACTTATAATTGTTCAACTTTTGATTTTTGACTTTATGATGCAGTGAAAGCAATTTGAATTTCGAATGTGGATCTTTCCCCAAGCTAACAAGATGGCATAGATTTTCTTTTTTTTTTTTTTTTTGGTTTAATTTTTATTTTAAAGAGGAAAAAAAAGAACAAAATTTCAAAACAACATAATAGGAGGTTAACAATGGTCAATACATTGCGTATTGTTATCTTTAAATTAGTTACTCAGAGTACAAGATATCGGCATTTCAACTGTCCAAACAATATTAGCACAAACCTTTCTTCTCAGTGAACTAAGCAAAATTAGTAGTGTTTCTATCTTAACTATCATATATATATATATATATATTTTTTTTTTGCTTTTCCCTTCCTTCTTTTCTCCATTCCCCCATCCCAGTTTCTCTTTCCTTTTGAACAGTTCCTTCCCATTTCACAATATCTATTGTATGTTTTGCATCTTATTTACTCTTTTATTCTTACAATACAATGTTTACACATGTGCATCTGGTTTATTTCACTTATGAGTATGGTCTTGAGTTGCATCCATTTACCTATAAAAGTCTCCAGTTTATCCTTCTTTATGGCTGAGTAGTACTCCATTGTAAAAAAATACCACATCTTTTTTATCCATTCCTCAGTTGATGGGCATTTGGGTTGCTTCCAAGATCTAGCTATTACAAATTGTACTGCTATAAACATGGGTGCATATATATTGCTGTGGTACAATGCTTTTAATTCTTCTGGGAAGATGCCCAGAAGGGGAATACCTGGGTCAAATAGGACCTCTAATCCTAGTTTTTTGAGGAATCGCCACACTGATTTCACCATTGATAGTCTTTGTCAATGCAGAGTGCTGGCAATGAGCTGCAGCTTCTAGTCAGCCCCTAGCCCCTGTTAATACTCCGATTAACAGGGTAAACACCCAATAGGTTACAGTGTGCTGTGTTGCTAAGCAACACGTTTGGTAGGCTAGGTATACAAAATGCATTTTTTTTTTTTTTTGCAAAGCAAGAGTAAAGTTTATTGACGGAAGAAAGAGACACAAAGCCACTCTGAGGAGCAGGAACCCCAGAGCTGGATAACCCAAAATGTATTTTTGACTTAGTGATATATTTAGATTATGATAGGTTTTTGGGATGTAACCCCATGTAAGTTGGGGAGCATCTATCTATATATAAATAAATACGTAAATTCGTTTGTGTAAATAGTAACATATGCATCATACTCATGTTTCTCAATATGGGGCCTTTTTAAACTGTAAATCATAAATGATGCCTTCTTCACCTCAAAACCCTGTAGTTGTTTCCTGTTACGCAGATGAATCATCCATCTCTTTACAAGGTCCTGCGTTGGTTTGACTCTCATTACCTCTTTCACCTTCCTCCTATTCTTTCCGGCTCATTCTGCCTGGCCTCCCTGGCTTCTCTGCACTCACCAGACATGCTCCTGCCCTAGGGCCTTTTACAGCTCCCTCTAACAGAACTCTCTTCTTTCAGATACTCTTGGCTAGTTCCTCACCCCCTTCAAATCTTTGCTCAGATCTCACTTTCTGAGGTCCACCTTGACTATATATATATATATATATATATTGTGTGTGTGTGTGTGTGTGTGTGTGTGTGTGTGTGTGTGTGTGTACCGGGGGTCAAACTCAGAACCTCGCGTGCCAGCAGGCGCCTGTGCTGCTGAGCGATATCACCGGCCCTTTTTTCGTATGTGGGTACCGGGAGTCGAACTCAGGACCTCGCGCTTGCCAGGCAGGCGCTTATGCCACTGAGCTATCTCACCGGCCCCCTTGACTATATTATTTAATAGTGCGTATAATCTTCCTACCCTCAGCCCTCTCCCATGCCTGGCTCTACTTTCCTATGTATCCATAGAACTTACCAGTTTCTAATACATGTACAACGTTCATGTTTGTTGTTGGGTGACCCTTTCCTTTACCAGAAGGTAAGCTTCATTATGGTTGAGGTCTTTGCCTATTTTACTTATCGATATATCCCAAGAGTCTAGAATGATGCCTGACCCATAGCGGATACTCACAGGTATTTGCTGAATACGTGAGTGAATAAATTATACTATGCTTACATATCATTTTGTACCTTGACTTTCCATTTGAAAGTATATTCATTAAACAGATGTATTTTGGAAATCTTGGAAATTTATTACTAACACATACATTTATTTCATTCTTTTTTTAAAAGCTTATAATTTCATTGTAAAGCTATATTATAATTTACACAAACAGCTGTATTTAGACTGTTACTTTGTTTTTTACAAATCTGTTTCTTTTTTTTAATCATACCATAATGACAATTTGGTCCATATGTTATCTTGTACGTGCAAGAATATAGGATAAATTCCTAGAAGTGGAATTGTTGGGTCGAAAGGTCTATGTTTTTTAATTTTAAAAGATATTGTCAAATAGAATGTCATAAAACTTGTACTAATTTATGCTCTCTTCAGCAATGTATATTTTTATACTTTTGCCAAGTTTTATGATTTTATTATTTTTGCCAATCTTATAGATAAAAAATGACTTCTATTGCAGTTATCTTGAGTAATTGCAAAATATTCCAATAAGTTTCAATTATGTTTGATTATTTTTATATATTTTATCTACTTTTATCTACTTTTTTATACTTTTATCTACTTTTCTATGGGATTGTTGATCTATTTTGTAATGAATCTTAGGAGTTCCTTGTACAGTACAGAAATCAGTCCCTTGTCTCTAATAGGAGATGGAGATATTTTTCTGTTTTGTGGTTTGTCTTTTGACCTTGTCTGTGGTTTTAGCCTAGCAGAATTTAAAAAGCTTTTTTTATGAAGCTGAACTTACCTATATTTTTATTAACACTTTCCTCCCCAGGCTTCATGTCAAACATAGAAGGCTTCCTTCAATCTGATTTCTTTAACAATTCTCATATGGCTTCTCATATTTTTGCAGTTTCATTTTTACTTAGAAACTTATGATCCACCTGTAATATATTTTGATGTATTATGAAAGAGGATTCAATACTTTCAATGACTCAATGACTATCCAGTTGCCCCCAAGTTGTGCTAGTTAAATAAGGCATTTTTTTTGCTACTTCAAAATGCCATCTTTGCCATACATTAAATTAATAAATGCATGAGTACGTCCTAAGTCTATTTCTGGAAATCTTATTTTGTGTCATTGATTCTTGTGTCTATTCATGCCTCAGGACTACTGTTTTGGTTTATTGGTGTGTAGTGCCCCATAATTTTGTTTCTTGTCAGAATTTAATCTTGCTGGTTATTTTTCCAAATTTAGGATCAATGTGCCTGTTACTTTCCAAGAAACAAAACCAAGACCAGTAGCAGCAGCAGTAAAGGTAATAACAACCATACGGTATGTTTGAAGGCTCCTATTTTCAGTCTCTTCAGCTCTGATCTCAGGTATTGCCTTTAGTGCATTTTAATCTGAAGATTATTTTTGTCTCTGAGTTAATTCTTTCTGGTTTTCTGTTTGCAGCTGCTAGCTTAATTTTAATTCCATCACTGGCTTGGGTTGTTGTTCTGGGTTCTTTTCCTCAGCAACTCTGGTATCCTTCTATTCATTTTTTTCTCTCTCATCCATTCATGCTACGGCATAATTTATGGTAGTTTGTTCAAAAAAATAATTATAATGGACTTACCAGAATATACATTTTAGTAAGCCTTTATAGACAGAAATCTTATAATCTTGAGACAACCTTGCATTAATTCTAATTCAAACTGTGTTTTGTGATTCTGACTTTTAAGTTTGTAAGTGTACTTTCAACTTGAGTTCTTTGAGATTTAGACAAATAACTGGATTCTATGCAACAATATAGGTGATGCGCATATTCTATCTTGCTGCTTTTCATTTTTTAGCAATGTACTTAATGCTGTAATTAATAAATATACTCCACAGGGCAAGAAAGAAAAATAACTTCAGTGAAAGAATCCATACATTAAATGTCAGTAGGCATTTTATGAGATTAATTTTTTAAAGCTAGAAGAAAAGTTCTAACTACAATATACTTAAAAACTAAGCTTACAAGCATAAACTGTAATTCACACATATATATGAACACATAAAAAGACTGAAGAAAACAAATATGATAAAATTGGCACATTTAAAAGATTAGAATACATGTCTATATGAGAAATACAAAACTATATGTCTTATCTTATTTTTGTGGCAAAGAAAATTACTAACATTTAGCATACTCTGTCCCAGGTACTATGATTTCTATTGAATCCTTACCATGACTCTTAGGGGCAGGTACAACTATTATTCCCATTTTATAGATAAAGAAACATGAGGCTAAGTAAGCAATTTGTCCACGGTCAAACACTAGCCAGCTGGTAAATCAGGATTCATACTTAGGTAGCCTGATCCCAGACCATTCTATTGCTATTATTCACAAGTGAGGAGCTAGAATTAGAGCATTTGAGTAATTTCTTCCTAAATAGTCAATTATGAAAGATTCTTTTAAAATCAATTTTATTAGGTATGATATACATAAAATAAAATTCAACAATACTAAGTACACAATTAGATATGCCTTGACAATATGAATATGCATTGCCAAAAGAGGACATTTCTAGTATCCCAGAAAGTTTCCATCCCATGCCCCTTCACAACTGATCTTATTCCCATATTCCTAGTTCTTGGCAATGTCCAGTCTCCTGTCATAAATGTTGATTCTTCTAAAAATTTTTAAAATTGAATCATAAGGTAGTATGTTCTTGAGGATGAATTTTTAAAATTTATATAATACTTTTGGGATTTTTTTGTGGCTATATACATCAGAAATTTACTTTGTTATTGTTGAGTAATATTCCATTGCATGAGTATGCCAAACTTTTCTTATCTATTCATCAATTTATGGGCATTTGGGATATTTCCAATGGGGGGAATTATAAATTAAGGTTTTATAAGCATTTGTATACATGTCTTTGTGTTTTTTAATAATTTTTTATTTTTTAAAAAAGTTTTCTTAACAAAATAACAAGACAGCATCAAAAGTTAGTACACTGTGTATCATTATCTTCAAAGTAGTTACTCAGAGTACAAGACAAAGAAAAAAATATTCATTCTTACAAAAAAGAAACATAATAGCACAAAATAAATGGATGCAACTTGAGAGCATAATATTAACTGAAGTAAGTTTGATAACAAGATTAAATATCACTTAATTTCTCTTATATGAGAAACTCAAAATATATATATATACTATATGTATACAAATATATATAGTGTATATAAACAAATAAAGAGCAAAATAAAGATAAATAGGAAGTAGGGAGAAGTTAATAATTCCCCAAATTACCTATTCTGCTTTCAAAAATATTCCAATGTATAAGTTAGTTTGTTTCATTATACTACTAGTTTCTCTTAGTTCACTGAAAAGAAAGTTTTATCCTTGTATTTTATTAGGAATGTGCCTCTGGGTCACATGGCAAGTGATACAAAAAGGATTCTTGGTGAACAGCATTATGATAGTATGGAAATGATCACCTTTCATTAACTGATCAGAGGGGCCTAAAAATCATATTGATACAAAAGGATATCTTTTAATTTTAGTCTTTTATTTCAATAACCTCATATTTATTTCACCTTCTATGTGTAAACAAATAAAATATACTAAAAAATTTTTATGAGTTATTCAGAAATAAAGGGATAAAATGCAAAACAAAATGTCATATTTCTAGGCAGAACTTAAGTAACTTAGTCTCCCTGGAAATGGTGACTGCAATTGTAGGATTTTCTTTTATATTTCCAGATGCCTTTTTAAAGGAGGCTGAGGGGCCGGTGAGATAGCTCAGCGGCATAAGCGCCTGCCCAGCAAGCGTGAGGTCCTGAGTTCAACTCCCGGTACCCACATAAAGGAAAAAAAAGGGCCGGTGATATCGCTTAGCGGCACAAGCCCCTGCTGGCAAGTGTGAGGTCCTGAGGTTGACTCCCGGTACCCACATAAAAATAAATAAAAGAGGCTGAGATCATCCTGGTAAAAAGAACCCAGAAATGGTACTTTGTCAGGTAGGAAATCATTGGTCTGAACTATTAGGGAAAGAGCCACCCACTCTTGACCATCAGAGAACCTTGAGAAGAACAAAACCATGAGAAAACTGAAAAATTTGTCCTTGAGAAGGTAGAATCCATGTTGCATGTTCTAATGAAACTTTGAATCCAGCCATTCCTTCACTGCTGTGGAAAGAACTTAACACTAGGCAAGCGTGTCAGCCAGGCAAGGAGACTACTGATGGCAAGGGTTAATACCCACAGCTACAGCACAACATCCATCATGAAGTGGGGCACAAGCCCATTATTATTGCTTCTCCAGTCCTCAAACATATTATATAAATGCATTTATTGTCATTCCATCTACTTTGCTGAGTTCACTAGGAGAAAGGGCTACTGCTTATCTTATGTGCCAAGAACCCAAGCATCTAACATAGTACCTGACATACAGTAAGTTGCTTCCTGATTCAGGCTAAATAAATAAAATCAATAATGTCACATACATTATTATTATTAAAAACTACAACATAGAATTAAAAGCTACAATCTAGTCTAATTAAGAGCTATAACCATAGGATTATCTATGGGTAGTTTGATTTTATAATTAAATGATATTCCTTAAAATGGGCAAATGATAGAAATAGCCTTCATGAGGACACTGAACTGGGGTGAGATGATACAAAATATTTGTGCAGCATACAATGGTATGTCAAAGGTATTATCTGGCCTTAGGGTTTGATTTGGTTTCTCAGCAGAAAAAGTTCTCTTTAGTTTTAAAATGAAAGGATGGGAAAGAAATAACCAGTGTGGATAAGATGAAAAGTTCCTGTGATAAATAAGAAATATCACATGTGGTTAAGGATAAGGCAGACAAATGGGCTTGAATTCTGACTTTGTTACTTACCAGTTCAGTGATCTCTGGGGAGAACATTCAACCTCTTTGTGCCTCAGTTTCTTTATTGGAAAAATGGGAGTTAAAATTGTCTTCATGTCATATAGTTGTTGCAAGGATTAAATGAGTTCACACTACATAATGATAAATACTTAGAATGCCTTGTACATACAGGTACTTGATAAATGTTAATTTCTATAATATTATAATGTATCAGAATAATATTTAATAGAGAAAGAAGTACAGTGGGACAACAGAGGACAGGACCCATCATTTTACAGCTGCATGACCCTAAGTAAATTAATCTTGATAAACTTTAATTTCTTCATGTATAAAGTGAGAATAATTCTTACCTCTAAAGATTGTTGGCAGAATTGCAGACAATGTGGATAAATCATTGCCTGGGATATAGCATTCAACAACTAGGAACTCTGCTGTCTCTTCTTTTATACCTAAGGATGCAAAATTTAAGACTTAGTATGCAGTGCTATATATAAAGGGATAATCTTGACTTTATCCAACACTCAATATTACAGTGTTTCTATTTGAAATGAACTAGAGTAAATTGTTTTTAATCCTGCAATTTGAAATCACTTAGAAATGTGTTGAATGATTCCACAGTTTTCAAGTGGAGTCGCAGAGATCAGAGAGAGCCAGAACACCTGTACTGGAGGTGCCTGCATTTCTGTCAGGTGGTTCTAAGGCAGCAAGTGAATAATGCAAATGAAGTTCTCACAAGCTGCCTGGCATACTAGTAACAAACAACAAATAGAGTATGTTTTTCTTCCTTTTCTGAGGGATCTTAACCGAGTACAAAGAAGAGTTTATTAGAGGTAGCAGAATATTGAAATCCTCTGATCTGTAAATGAGCCTAAGTTTTACAAATGCTGTGGTGTCTACATCTTGTCAGTGGAAATAAATGCTGGAGTGTGTAAAATTTAATAGGTCAAATAGAAGCAGAGTTAGAGAAAGAAACTATCAAAGGGATTTCTTAGTACCATAAATGTCCAGAGATTACTAAGCAGCAGAACCCCCTGTGCTTTTTGCCTGGGATGGGGGCTTCTGCATCTGTCTGAGTGATGCTATACATTTGTACAAAGGCCCCCTCCCTCCAAAAACAAAGTTCATTTCCGGTAGAATAACTTCCAGAAAATTAAATCGCAGTAAATTTCTTATAGGTCTTAGGTTGAGTTCCCAGATGGTCTCCAGCTTCCTAGTTATCAGAAGCCCCAAGAACTGCATATACTCAGGTTATGCAGGTAGCATCTAAGACAATTGAGAAAAATGAACTTCTATAAGCTCTCTCTAAAGTAAGTCTTCAAAACATTTGTGTCTTAGTTACTTTCTAGTTCTAGTCACTAAGACACAATACCTGACACCCACAACTCTAAAGAGGAAAGGTTTATTTTGGCTCGGTCTGCAGAGGTTTCAGTCCATAGTTGGTTGGCTCCCAGGCAGGGTGGCATGGGAAATGGGCACGGCAGAGGAGAAAGAGCACCTGGTATGACAGGCAGGACCCAGAGAGAGCTCAAGGGAAGAGAGAGGGCGATACAACCAGGCCACACTTCCAGTGACCCACTTTCTCCAACCAGGTTTCACCTCCCAACATCACATTTAGCTATAAACTCATCAGTGAACTAATCCACTGAGTATCACAACCCCATGATCTAATCACCTCCAAAATCCCCACCTATAAGCACATGAGGTTTTGGGAAGACATCTAGATATAAACCCTAACAGTTTGCGATTATAATAACTCACATGGAGCTTAGTATCTAAGGTCTACAATAACTTCTCTCATTGTACTCAAAGTAAATGGTAACAGAAGAGTTATTCGTATTTTTATAAGTCAAGTTATGCTAAAAATTGGTTCACATTAGGAATTCTTCTTTTTGAAAATAGCCTAGTTTAATCTCAGCCCCAGTCAGGTTTCACTAGAAAACCTTAGTGTAAAGATCTCACTAAGATTTCAAAAATATACCCACTTTAAATTTTCACTTAATTTTGAGGTTCTCACCTTTGAGCTACAGGGCAGTTGCACTCTCTCCTGGATCCTGTCGGGGGAATCTGTCCTTCTTGATGTTAGAATGGAGCTGCAGGGTTTACCCCTCCATACAGTCATCCCTCAGGCTCATTTAGGAGAGTTCATGTACTTGTGCAGGGGAAGGTGTCCAGTTTTGGTTTCCTTCATTCTTGGTAACCATCCATGTCCACTGGAAGGGTTAGGGTTCTGCACAATAATTCAGAATTTCCCTTCTACGGTGCCAATATATTTTGAAAGCTGTGCATCACTGATACCTGCTCAATATTTAGACACTAAAGCAGGCTGATATGCTGTTGTGGGTAACACATGTGATTTTTAGCAAGTGATTTTACTTTTCCAAGTCTCAATTTCTTCAATTCCAAATTGGGAACAATAGTAGGGTAGCTGTGAGATTTCAGTAAGACAAGGGTTATTATGGAGCCTATTATAATATCAGATACAGTGGATGCTTGATACATGGTCATTGCTATATTTTCCACTACTTCTTCCTTTATTCATCAAGATCATCCTTATCAGAATTATAGGAAAAAGACACTGCTGAGAGATCCTGGTTTTTTTTTTTTTCTTTTGATGACATATTATACATACACTCTGAACTTTAATTCTCAAGGGTAATTATCTGGAAGACATTCAAGCTAAAAAGAGAACTGTGGACTGAGGTGATTAAATCAAGGTGAAGGATTTGGGTAAGAACAAAAATGATCTTTCAGTTTGGCCTTGGGAATGGTAGAGCTGAGACCAAGAGAATTGAAACAGACCTTCCCCTCTGTGTGTTGGTGCTGACTCCAGATAATAAGGTAAGTGGCCAGTGGGGAGTGGGATCAGGTTGGTCTCTCCTGGTAGAATCACTTGTGACCACCCTATTGTTATGGGGTTTTGGGTTCTGGAGTCTCCTAGAAGTGATTTCTAGTTGGTGAAAACAAGCATAAATGGTGGCAAAGTTTCATTCACATTTATTAAAGGTAGGAAGAAACAGGCTCTGCAGAGTGAGTTTGGGCCAAGTAAAAGTAGGAAAAAAGGAAAAAAAAATTAAATATACTCTACAGGATAGGGCGGGCCATTGTGAAGAGACATGATAGCAAGCACTTAATAGCGACTGTCCCTTTTTATAACCACACTGTCCAGGTAATCCTATCAAAACCTGCTCGAGTTCTTGTGAGAAGTCCATGTGCATATATGTCCCGGGATTTTGCAATCAACAGGTCACACCTACTTTCCCAGCCAGTCTTAGCCACGCCCTGCCTTTCCTGCCTCACTGTGACACAAGCCATTCAGCACTATGGCTATATAAGAGTGACAGGAGAGTCCTCTGGCTGGCAGGAGCCAGAGTTCAAGAATCAGTACAGTAACAACATCTCTAACTCTTCCCTTCTCAGAAGCACTGAAATTACTTTAAAAACGCTAAGGAAACTGTTGATTGGGATTTGGGTGGGAGCAGGGTGTAGGGTATGAACAAGGAAAATACTAGAAACAAAGTACCATATTAATTTCTTCCAATCTGATTGAAAACCAAGAAGCTAGTTTCTTTTTTTCCAAACCAATAATAAATTTCCTGCTGTCTTTTCATGTTACTCATGTTACCAGGGTTTTAGGGCAAACGACTCAGTTTTTGGGAGTTCCAAAAGACCAGGATGAGCTACCCATCCTAAAACACCACTCCAAGGAGCAGAGCAATGATGAAGGGCAGAAAAGGAGATTCAATCAGTGTGGCCAGACTGGAAGAAGAGATAAAGGGGTTCAAGATCTGTCTACTAGGGGCTGACAGAGCTTTAGGGTTTAACAGAGAAGGAAAACAAAGGCAAGGGTTGGGGTTGCACAGCTGGCAGTACCTCTATGCAACAGTAGGTTATCCTGGTTAAACAGTGGTCTGGCTGATGAATACCTCAGAACTGGTTCTGGGAGGTTCTGGGAGAGCCCTCACTGAGTGAGGGGGCAATTTGGTTCCCACTGTGAGAAGAACAGCTCCTGCTTAGGGGGACAGCCACAGGTTCCCATCATGGGGTAACTGCTCTCTCTTAGGGGTGATCTGTTCTGCAAGGTTTGCCTTTGCTTGAGGTAGTTTCAGTTCCTTGTCCTTAAAGATGTCTATTGATCAGACCTGTCATTCCTGGAATCAGAGAGGACTGGAGAGAAAATGGCTCAGAAGAACAGGTTAAAGAGACAAATAGAATCAGAAAGAAAACAAATGGAGTTAATTATTGTACCAGTCAGTGCTTACTAGAGAAACATATAATACCAGATATACTGTAAAAATACATAAGAATGTACATGATTGGCTTACAATGGATGCCCACAGAGTCAGGCGTGGAAGGGTGCAAAAGGTCTGCCTGGATCCAGAGGATCCAGTTGAAAGGCCTGCAGCTCATTGTGGTGTCCTGTGCAATTCGTCTCAAGAGGCCGAAGGGTCTGCACCAGAAGGCTGAAAGGTCAGTGATGGAAGCTGAAGAGTCTATGCTGGAAGCCAGGACATGACCTCCAAAGACAGAAACAATCCTTCCTTCTTTGTTTCCGTTTTTTAGCATTCTGGTGATAATCCTCCCCAGGGTGGGTCTTCCATACCCAGAACTATGCTGAGCTGATTTAGTTGGGGGTTACTTACTCAAGTTGACACAATCAATCAACTACCACAGTTAGGGTGGTGACCAGGCTCTCTATCACTGTGTCGCAGATGCCAAAGGAGATACAGTGCTTAACTACAGCCAGAAAGCAGACACCTGTTTAGTGGACCATTCCCCTCAGCTTCGCAAAAGTATTAACTCCAACAAATGAGATACAACAGTCAATAGGTATAATTCCCTCTTACCTCTAAATGAGATAAACATGATGCACGACACAGAGGACAGATCGCATTCTTGGCAGCCCTCACAATGCACACATGTAGATCAACACTAAGGCCCCAGTGTCCAGGGTGAACAGAATGATGGCTAATAAAATCACAGGCCAAGAGCTACATCCTCAGAGTTTGAAATGGGCTTTGATCCTAATTAGCTGTATGACTTTGAGAAAGTGATGTGATGTTATCTGTTTGTATCCAGACTCTCTTACTTCAAAATGTCTATGTTACTTGTTCCCACCCTAAAAGGTTACTATGAAAATGAAGGAGTTCATGTGCACAATATGCTCAGTGTGCTGTTAGCTGCTGTCTCTGTCTATTCAGTACCGAAAAACCTTGAAACCTCATTGATCTGTCTGCCTGAACCTTGGAATACTTTGATTTTTGGTTCTTATGAGCTGTGTGTATTGAGAAGAGTTATTTAATCTCTGTGAGCCTTGTTTTTCCTTTTTTCCATTGGGAGCAATGGTTACTTTCAAAAGTCATCATGAGGATTAAATATTAATGTATTTAAAGTGACTAATGTGTAAATATTTTAGTACACAATAGTTTTTAATAATCTATAAAAATAGGATATTAATCTCTGTCCTATCTTAAAGATTATTGTGAGGACAACTTACATGAAAAAGTAAGCCCTTCACCAGTCAGTCAGTATGAAGTGCAGTGTCATGAAGCTAAATACCAAAGAGGAGTCCATCATGCAATTGTAAACAAGTTTTTCCTTTTATCATTAAGAAACCTGAGATTGGTCAATGTAGACAAATGCACTTAAAGATTGCTTAGGAATAGTACTTTTTCATTTACTTAAAGCTGCTTTGCAAGTTTTTAATCCTTAAGCAATCCAATAAGGATGTTACTCTCTACTGGATAGATTTTTGGAGAAGACTTAATGGTTTGGGTGTTTTTTCATTTTAATTTAGTAAATGTTGACCTGTGTTGGTCCAAAGCACTTTGATTCTTAAAGGTTTTCTGCATTTTGGTCTACAGGAAATGAGTGCCACACACCCCAAGGTTTGAGTATAAACACAAAAGGACTCCTGATCCCTGGAGGCAGAGCACCTGATTTCTAGAGACAAAATTTTCCTTCACAACTGGCAAATAAAAGTAAGTCCTTTCTGAATTAATTTATACAGGGCTCTTAGAATTTAAATTTTGTTTTTCTGAATAGGAGGGAAATTCCTTAAAAAATGTTACTGCAGTTCGCCAATAGTAATCTCTCTGTTGGAAGTTGCACACCTCTTTACAGTGGGAAAAATCTATGAACATGGCCCTTTACTTATTTCCAACTGTAGCAGAAACTAAAATAATTATATTTGATGGAGAAATTAATAAAGCCAGATAAGCACAGGTGTTTGGACTTTCTCCGGTAATCATTTTTCCCTCCTAATCAGTTTGATTCTTCTCGCTGTAACCTGGAATGTGCTTTTGAGTATTTTGGTTTTCCATCAAAATGTTTACCTTGTGTGTAGTAAACTGCACAATACTGGAGATCAATAAATGGTTTTGAATAAATTTATTCAGTCTTTGAATGTTGTCTCTTTTGTAGAGACATTTCAGGTGAAAACTTCTACTCTGGGATTGTTTCATGCTTCGTAACTAGATGGGAAGGCATTTTTTTTCTTTCTGGCAGAATAAAATCAGCATGTCCTGGTGAAAGCTTAGGAAAAGTATAATTGATGTATTTTTGAAATGCTGCTCTGGTTTCCTGTAATTCCTCCTCCAGAAAATCTTTCCAGTTTGTCATGATTCCCAGTTGCTTTGCTATGGATAGCAACTTCCCCTGGGTATTAACCAGTTTATTCACCACATTGCTCAGAGTGGCCTGATGTGTTTTCTCTGCTTCTTGTAGCACCTGCTGTACCTCTTCTTGCCTCTGCCTCTGAGCCAAGCCGTAGTAAGCACTCATTTCACGTTCCTTGGCCTTTATTAACTGGTCCATGTTCACCTTCTGCTCCTTAACTCCTGCTATGCCAGTCTTCACAAATTCCTCTATGACCTTGCTACAAAAATATGGATTTAGAAGTCAGATGAATTAGTCACTAAAAGCAAAATGATTTTGTCTTTAACCATATATGTACAAGAAGTCATTACATTGTTGAGATAAACCACCAGCCTGAGGCAGGTTGGTATACATGAGATTTGGGACTAATACATGAGCTAATAGCATTAGCTATTAATGATCAATCAAAAAATGTTGAGGAGGAGGAGGAGGGGGAGGGGAGGGAGAGGGAGAGGAGGAGGAGGAGGGGGAGGAGGAGCAGCATTTTATGATAGCCATCTTAAACTTATTGGTCTCAGAACCCATTTACACTGAAATTACTAAGGAACCCAAGATTTATAATAATTTGTTTATATGAGTTATATATATTGACATTAATACTATTAGAAACTAAAAGTAAGACTTTATACTTTTTTAAAATTAATTTTATTGGTACACTTTTTGTGTGTGTGTGTGTGGGTACTGGGGGTCGACCTCAGGACCTCGCGCGCCAGCAGGCGCCCGTGCCGCTGAGCGATATCACCGGCCCTTTTTTCTTATGTGGGTTCTGGGAGTTGAACTCAGGCCCTCGCGCTTGCCAGGCAGGTGCGTACGCCGCTGAGCCATCTCACTGGCCCTATTGGTACACTTTTGACATATATAATGATCAAATTCATCATAGGGAATTCGTAGCTGTACATATTATATCTTAATTTTATTTTTTCCCCATTCTCCTCCCTTCCCTGCAATCCTTCTTCCCCTCTCCCTTTACAAAACTTTGCTTCTACTGTTTTCCTTCCATTCCTTTTTTATTTTTTTGTTCCTATTCCCTCTCTTCCCTCTCCCCACTCCTTTGTTCCCTCTCCCATTTGAACATTTTCTATTTCCCAATATCTATCATCCATTTTGGTCCTTATTTACCCTTTGGGTTTCTCACACAAGAGAAACAATGTGTGTCTGATTTATTTCTAAAAGTGAGACATTTAAACAATATTTATTAATTAATGTATAATAACAAATCCATTACATATGAGCCTATGCATTTTTTGACGCAAAACACATATTCCAAAACAATAACATATTTGATGAGAAGAGTAGTATAACTTTATTTTTTTTGGAAAAAATTCTTTAATATCTGTCTTAATAAAAATGCTAGCTTTTCATATTATTTCAATATGTTGTGATATCACACATCATTAAACCTGTGGGAAACTTATCAAACACATATTAGTGCCAGGTGTGGTGGTGCATGCCCATAATCCCAGCACTCGGGAGGCTGAGGCAGGTGGATTACTGAGAGTTCAAGGCCAGCCTGAGCTACAAAAAGTGAGTTCAAGGCCAGCCTGAACTACATAGTGAAACTCTGTTTCAAAAAGACAAAAAAAAAAAAAAAAGAAAAGAAAAGAAAAGAAAACAAACAAACAAACATGTATTGGAAAATGAGAGTGAAAAAGGCAAATAACATCTTAGTATTATAGCATTGACTTCATGGAGACTCTGCCCCTTAAAAGGTCTCAGGGACCCTGAAGGTCCTTGGACCACACTTTGAAAACTACTGTTGAATGATTTAGACTTCTGATTATAATGTATATAGTTATGTATAATTTACAGCAACCAGCCACATTGACTTCTTCCAATGTACCAAACAGGATGATGAGCTTCTGTGCTGAAATTAACTCAATGATTCCTTACAACAAATCCTGTGAGGTGATTCTCTCATTATGCCTAATTTATGATGAGGATACTAAGGCTTAAAGAAGTTAACTTGTTCAAGTTCACTTAATTAATAAAAGTGGTAAAAGCTGCACCACAACCCAGGTGGTCCGAGTCCAGGGCAAAGGCTCTCAGGCATTGTGATACACTTAGGGGATTTCTGTAGCTACCCTAGTATAAACAGAACCTCTGAAGATTGGAGAATTTTAAAATCTGTAAATGCTGGATTCAAATATTTATAGCTAATAAAAACCCTCTCCCTCTGCCTCCCAGCCTAATACAGCCTTTCCAAGATTTACCACCTACTCTATCATCGAAATCCCATCCTCCAAGATACAATTCTCTCATCTCTAATTCTTTGAACCTGACTTTAAAACCTAACAGACTTCCCCAATCTTGAAGTAAACACCATTTTCCTAAGCCTTTCTAGTTACTGGGCCATTTCTTTTCTTCATTTTCTCACCACCTAGGCTACTTCCATTATTAACAGCAAGGGTTAATGTTTATTGAGCACTTTCTGTGTCCTGTGGACTGTGCTAAGCATTTTACATGTGTTATATCTCATTTAACTTTCACAAGACTCCACTGAAGCTTGGACTATTTTTATTTATTACCTATTATTATTTCCATGGTAGGAAATTGAAGCTTAGAGAGATTAAATGATTGATCACCCACACAATTGAACAAGTGGGAGAGTTTCTCCCTTAACCATTGCTCACGAGAGACCATGATACATTTTTTGTTGGGAGGGTAACACAATGAATGCAACGTGAGAGAATCGTTATTCTGGTAACAGGGAGTGAACTTAGGGAGATGAGGCAGGGAGACCAATTAATATCAACTTGCAATATTCTGGAGGTACAATGAGAGTCTAAACTAATCACGAGAGAGGGAGGGATGAGGGATAAACCCCAAAAATATCACGAAGTCATTACTGCCAGCATTGGTGACTGCTAGGATATGGTGGATGCAGAAAAAAGAGGATTCAAACCCAATTTCCTGACTTTCAACCTGGGTTACAGGACAATGGAGGTACCATTAATGGAAGTGATGCTGTGGATAGAGTTGAGAACGTGCATACACATACACCCTTAGGATTTAATCTGATGTTTCATCAACTCCTTGGGTTGTTAGTGACTGTGAAGGTGATGGCCAAGGCCTCTGGGGCCTTAAGTCAGAAAGAACCAGAAGAAAGCACCCTTGATCCAGTCCTAAGTCCCCAAGGAGGAAGCCCTGCTGCCTGGGTATCCTCTGCTGCAGCCACAGCTATCAGAGGCAGGGTTGACTTCCTACCAGGGCAACCTGGCTCTCTTCTCCATTCCATACCAGAGGCATTCATCGACTGACTGGAAGGCTCCACAGAAGTGATCTCAGGTAAGCCTGACCTAGTGAAGTCTGTCTCAGATGACTCGCTCCCGCCCTCATTAACAGTCCTTTTTATTCTTCCTGACATAAAAATCAGTTTTCCCTAAAAGATTCAGTTTTTTTTTTTTTTTTGGTTGTTTGTTTTGTTTTAATGTCCTTTCCAACTTCTTTCTCCCCATTTTGATTTTTGTTTTTTCTTTTTTTTTTTGAGATGATCTCGCTACATAGTGCAGGCTGGCCTTAAACTTGCTTATGTAGCACAGGCTGGCTTTGAACTCATGGTGATCCTCCTGCCTCAGCCTCCTGAGTGCTGGGTCCGACTTCTTTCAACATGCTTCAAAGCCCAACTTTTGACCTTTTGGGATTTATTCCTTTTGGTTTTACATCAGGGTGTCTCTGAATTTTATTCTGGTACTTTTCATGAAGCAGAATTGAAGCCAGGAACTGGGTGGGGTGCAATGCATGGAGGCTGTGTTCTGGTGTCTCATTCACCTGATCATAGGTTTGAAGAAAAACATTAGTGGTCACCCTTCCTTTCTACGTGAATTTTTCACTTTTCTTATGTGTGGGCTAATGGCATATATTCAACCTCCTTTCTACCTCTATTAACAAAAATCCTGGATTTTAAGACAGCAAGAACCAGTGTCTAATTTCCCTATAGGTCATTCCTAAATTATGACAGAATTTACTTCCAAAAGTCATTTGTATATAAAGTGGAACAACGATGAACATAGCAGATCAATTGCTTGGTTAGTCCATAATAAGCTACTAATCTGTTTTTTTCACTTGAACTACAGAACTGTTAACTCTATTTCAATCAGATATAACCACTGTGTTCACAAAGAAAATGCGTTCTGATTTTCTTCCATGGTCCTACAAGAGGGTCAGTGATACACTCAAGCTGGAGCTGCAGGCATTATAGAAGCTGGGATGTGGGGTGACATCTCCTGATTTGACGCCAGCCTTCTGCTGCATATTTCTATTTTAGGGTTACTAATACTCTCAAACTATTCACTGCCTCCGCCTCATTATAAATCAACCTTCTCCTTCCATGTCTTTAATCATTCTGTTCTCATTCTTTTGCCTCTCTTACAAATGGGACTTCCCATCTTCTAAGGCCCAATTCAAAACCAACCTCTTCTGGAAAAACCTACCTCAACACATACTCCCATTGCTTGATCTTTCCAAGACTTTAAACTCTTCTAGCACCCACATATCATGTGTACCAGTGCATTCGGCATTGTTTGGATGGGGCAGCTGTGCATTATTTATTTTATATGTTGAAGAAGGATCCTTACTTCTTTGTGTTAGATCTTCATTGCCACACTCACAGAAGGCACTTGACAAGCTAAGATGAAGTGGACAAATCCTCTAGGTAACTCATGTAACTTCCCATAGAGCAGCGGAGCATCATGGAAAGTCACAAACTTTGGCATCCTACAGGCCAGGTCTCAAATCAGGCCCTGTCTGCTCCTCTATGCTTGCCGTTTGGTTTAGGGGCAAGCATAGAGTTAGTTTCTGTCCAAGACTCAGGATTTTAATCTGAAGACACACAGATTAATAGAATCCCCCAGGAAGGAACTTAAAAATTTGATGAAAAGTATACAAAGGGCCTTGTGTGTAGTGGGTAGTGAATAAAGGGTAGCTGTCATTAGAAATTATAGCCCTGACCACAAAAATTCCTCAGCAGTTGCTCCATTCATGCCTTGCCTTGGGCTAGAAAACAATCAGAACTTTTCCAATTTTTTTTTTTAAACTTTAGGAGGGAAAAAGTCCAGTGTCTCTGAGGTAATCTGTATAAACAGAGTCACTTTCATCCACAAAAGTTTCTGTTCATTGAACAGATTCCTCATGATGTAAGTGTTCTGAATCCTTAAGTCCTGGATGAAAGTTTATAGCCAAATAAAGGATCTACAAATTCTAACTATAGCAAGTAAAACAGGTAAAACTCTTGAAGATATAGGCATAGTCAAGGGATTCTAGAACAAAACTCCAATTACACAAGAAATAGTACCAAGAATCAACAAATGGGATTATATCAAATTAAAAATCTTCTGCACAGCAAAAGAACAACCAACAGAGTGAAGAGACAGTCTACAAAATGGGAAAAAAATTTTGCCAGGTATTCCTCAGTCATAGGACTAATATCTACAATAAAGAATTCAAAAAAAATTAGACACCCCCTAAACAAAGACCCAGTCAAAAAGTGGACAACTGAAATGAATAGATACTTCTCAGAAGAAGAAATATAAATAGCGAATAAGTACATGAAAAAATGTTCAACATCTTTGGCAATTACAGAAATGCAAAGTAAAACAACACTGAGATTCTGTCTTATTTCAGAAAGAATGGCTATCATCAAGAACTCAAAAACCAACAAATGCTGGCAAGGCTGTGGCAAAAAGAAACCCTTCTACATTTTAAAAAAAAATTTATTGGTACATTTTAGATATACATAACGATAACATTCATTGGAGAGAATTTGTACTTGTACATGATATGTCTTGCTTCTTCTTTTTTCCCCATTCCCCTCCCCTCCCTTCAACCCCTCTTCCCCTCCTTATTTACAAAAGCTGTTTCCATTTTTTCCCTTCTATTCTTTTTTTTTCTTGTCCCATCCTTCCTTTCCCGTTCTCCCCTCCTTTGTTTCCTTCCCATTTGAACATTTTCTCCTCATTTCCCAATATCTATTATACATTTTGGTCCTTATTTACACTTTCAGTTTCTCACACCAGAGAAACAATGTGGTATTCAAACATGTGTGTCTGATTTATTTCACTTAAGAGTATGGTCTCAAGGTGCATCCATTTAGATAGAAATGTCCCAAGCTTATCCTTTTTTATGGCAGAGTAGTACTCCATTGTATACCTTCTACATTGTTGATGGGAGTGTAAATTAGTAAAACCATTATGGAAATCAATAAGCAGATTTCTCAAAAAACTAAAAATAGAAATTCCATTTGACCCACCTAGATACCCTTCTAGGTATATTCCTGAATGTCAAAGACATCATATTGCAGTGACACATGCATTATGTTTATAGTAACTTAACTCATAATAGCTAAATCTTGGAAGCATCCTGTATTTCCAACAATAGATGAATGGGTAAAGAAAATGTGGTATATATACATAATGGAGTACTAGTCTGCCATAAAGAAGGATAAATTTGAATCGTATGTGGGAAAATGGATGCACCTTGAGACTATAATGATTAGTAAAATAAATCAGAAAGAGAAGTTTCAATATCACATAGTTTCTCTTATACGAAAAATCCAAGGTATAGATAATTTAAGGAACAAAATTAAAAATAATAGAAAATAGGGAAATAGACCTTTACAAATGGGAAAGGGATCTGGAGATGGAGGGAGGAAAGAGGGGAAGTAAAAAGGATTAAGGTATGATATGTACATGTACCAATTCTCTATAATATATTCATTATGTGCCACAGACATGAATAAAAATATTTTTAAATTTTAAAAAATATGGAAATTAAAACAAAAAATACTGTAATCATAATGAATGGTCTCTCTATATATATATACACTAGTTCTTCCAAATGTTCCAAAGAACACTGGAATCTAGCAATGTCTAGAAATAAGGTCTGGTATGCTGTAGAGTTTGGCTGATCAAAATAAATTTAAGGGGCCGGGGATATAGCTCAATGGCACAAGCGCCTGCTTGGCAAGCATAAGGTCCCGAGTTCGATTACCAGTACCAAAAAAAAAAAAAAAAAAAGAATAAATTTAAACCACCAGGCATGGTGGCACATGCCTATAATCCCAGCAATCAGGAGGCTGAAGCAGGAGGACTGCCATGAATTCAAGGCCAGCCTGGGCTACATAGTAAGACCTTGCTTCGAAAATACCAAAAAGAAAAAAAAAAAATTAAAGCATTCGCTCAATGAATATTTAAAGAATGCTCAGTATGTGCCATGTTCTCTTCTAGGCAGGTGGGAAACATCAATGAATGAAAGAGGCATTCTAGTCGGATATATTTAAACAACACACATAGCAGCTCCCTAATCTTAGTTTTTTTATTCAATAAAAGATGGACATTGGAAACGTTCCATCCAAACCCTACAGAGGAAAGGGCTGGAGGTGGGCAAAAGCAGTAGAACAAGGAAGGGATGAGGGGCCTGCAGGTATGTGTGAGGAGTGGACCCCATGCTCGAGGGGACGGGTAGAGCTCCTGCAGGTGGAGGTGGTGATGGGAGAAGAGGGTCTACCTTCCTCTACACTGGCCCACAACTTATTCCCTAGTCCTCTCCTGAAACTCTCTCTCACCTTTCTCTTCCACCTCCACAATGATTTACAATCTATGCAGGAAGGAGCACATGCTGAAACTGCTGCAGCTGTGGCCCTCATTCTTGATCTGCATCTCTTCCAAGATTTTACTTTTGGCCCTGTTCTAAACACTTCCAATGAAAAAGCTCTTACTTGATTATATTTAAATAGATTTGCTTGTTAACTCAAGCAACAACCAAACAGGAGGCCAAACAGGGTGGTCTCAGTCTTGGTTCTGATGCTACAACTTGGTGATCTTGGGCAGGTCATTGAACATTTGGAAGCTGTGGTTTTCTCTGCACCTGATGAGCTCTGGTATCCTGACTATGGTCTTACTTCATCAAATGTTCATCCCCTACATAGAAATGATTGCCTTGGAGCCAGTGAGATAGCTCAGCAGCATAAGCACCTGCCTGGCAAGCACGAGGTCCTGAGTTCGACTCCCGGTACCCACATACGAGAAAAGGGCCAGTGATATCGCTCAGTGGCATGGGCACCTGCTGGCGCGCGAGGTCCTGAGGTCAACCCCCAGTACCCACAAAAAAAAAAAGAAATGATTGCCTTGGTGTTCATCTATATATGCCACACATTTTTCCTGTGGCATGTATATGACTTGATTTATGTAAAAATGATTTGTAACTATGCACAGGCTGTAAATATATCAAAAGATTACAGAAGGATATAGACCCTATTATATAAAATGTTTGTCTCTGGGATGAAGAGAAGCATGGGGAAGAAATAATTCAGAATCTGTGAGTTTTGATCTATGCATTTTCATAAAGTCAACTTTTGCAACACATATTACTTAGTAAGAAGAAAAAAATCTAAGAAGTAGCACATCTATAGTAGCATATGAACAAGGCTAAGGGATATAAATGAAAATTCACTTTTATGTATATATGGGAAAATGTTTCTTGATTTCTCTCCTCACCCTCTTAAAACTAGAGATACAGAATGAAGATCACAATATTTAGAAGATTAGTTATCTGTGAAAAGGGGAATGAAGGAAATATGACTGAGGAAGAACAAAGAGGAGCTTCAGAAATGTTGGCAATTTCCTATTTGCTAAATTGGATGTTATATCCTTGAGTAATTATGTTACCACTTTTCTATAAACCCCCTCCTCTAATATATCTTCTCTATATAAATTTCACAATAAAAATATAAAAACAAAAACTGGGCAATATCCACCTATGTACCCTAACCTTATCCCTTTCTCCAGGTGGACTTTGGTGAAGTCAAGTACAAATTTGCAATATGTTCTCTGAAATACCTTTCCTGGACCTTCAGTGCTAACTGGGCAATCTGTCGTTCTTCCTCCCTGGCTTTCTGCACAGCCTCCATCTTCTCTCTGTGGCACTCCACCATAATCCTTTGGATTCGATGAACCATGCGTTGCTCTGCAGCCAGGTTCTCTCTCTTTATCTCCTCACCCATGTTTTGAAACACTTCTGTCTTGGTTTTATCTGCTATTTCCTTAAACGGAAAAATTTGGTTTAGATATTATAGCTTTAATGTTTTAGGATGAATACTAAAATGTTGGGTCTAAATCATAGTTTCATCTACTTGATGGAATGTTTGCCTGTTAATACTGATGATTTAAAAGAATATTCTATATGATTTGGAAAACTTTCATTTACATGTTAAGCAAAACCAAAAATGTACAAATTATGTAGCAAAAATATATATACTGTACAGATCATATTGAAAAGGAATATGCAAAAAATGTTGGTTAGAGGGTAGGGTTAAAGTTTTGTATTTTAGGGTTGGAGATCAAACCCAGGCCTTGTACGTGCTAGGCAAGCCCTCTAACACTGAGCTACAATCCCAGCCCAGGTCTTTTTTTTCTTGATTATCATATTATCACTATACACAGTAAAATGACACAAATAATTATACCTCCAGAGTGTCTGCTGGGTTAGGAGGGAAAGTGAGACGCAGGCAGAAAACAGATACGCATTACTGCAGTCACCAGAACCAGGCTCTGGTATCCTGACTATTGTCTTACTTCATCGAATGTTCATCTCCTACATATAAATGATTGCCTTGGTGTTCATCTATATATGCCACACATTCCCTCTGTGGCATGTATGTGACTTATGTAAAAATAATATGCAGCTATGCACTGTAAATACATCAAAAGACTATGGAAGGGACCTGTCTTCCAGTCCCCACTCCTGAGATAATTAGTGTCCAGGGGCCCTTTCTTATTAATGGAAGGGACAGAAACAAAAGCTCTACTATTCTGGGGTTGGAAGACCTGTAGATGGCTTTCATCCAAATAAGAAGAGGAAGCACCAGTCAAACCAACACTTGGCAGAAGAATCTTACAAACAGCCATAAAGGAAAACTCTGTCGCCATCCCAGAAATGCTTACCAACACCACGGCATATCAGGCCCTCTGCTTGGGCCAGATGCAACAAACAGAGAAGGCTGGGACCCTCATTCTCAGAGGACTCACTGTGTAGTGGAGAAGACCAACAACCTACTTGTGCACTGAGTGCTATAACAGAATTATAAGCAAGAAAGCAGGGGCAATTAATTCTGTCCAGGAGTTTCAAAACTTTCATTTAAAGGTTAATTTTTATCTCTATTTTTTTAAGGGAAGATATTAGGAGAACATAAATAAATTACTTCACGAACATGTCAGTGAAATAACCAGGGAAAATAATGAGTTCTCAACTGTCAGTTTCTCCTTTCATTGCTGGTTGAGATACTAGAGTCTTTGAAGAGATTCATCAATTTATTCTTCATTGCAGAAACCCTGTACATGCACATAAGATAGCATAGTGTACCTTCCTTTTAAATAGCAAAATCTCTCCTTCAAATGAAATCTTACTCAGAGTTGAAAGGAAAAAAAACAATAAAAGTTCTTCTGGCTGAATACTGCTTAATCCCCCTTAGCACCCTTTCTGTGGGGGCCCAAGGGAGCCAGTTCCATTTATGGTGCATCAGAGAGAATCCTAAGCTGAAGCTGGAAGTCAAACGGAATTGCTTTTAGCTTTTTACAAAAATGTTTCAACAATTAAAATATTTGTCAGATGGGCAGGGGTTATAGTTCAGTGGGACAGTGCTTGCTTAGCATGCATTTGGACCTGGATTCAATCCCGGCACCAAAACCAACACCAAAACAAACAAACAAACACTAAAATCAAATTGTTCGACAGACTTTAGTTTTTCAAAAGGAAAAGCTTTCACCCTTTCAACTTTTCACTTTGGCTATTCCAAAGGGGGAAGAAAAGAAAAGAAAAAGACACCACAAAAATCAACTTTATCTCTTCAGAGTGGCTTCAGTTAATGTACTTTGAAAATCTTTTTAGGAAAACATTGGTGGTTTAGAAATGCTAACTGGGTTTTCTACCCTGAAGAAAGTATTGTCTCAAACTGCTATTTTTTTTTTTTTTTTTGTGGGTACCAGGGGTCGACCTTAGGACCTCGCGTGCCAGCAGGCGCCCGTGCCGCTGAGCAATATCACCGGCCCTTTTCTCTTATGTGGGTTCTGGGAGTCGAACTCGGGCCCTCGCGCTTACGCCGCTGAGCCATCTCACCGGCCCCTCAAACTGCTAGTTTTTGATAAAATATTTTGAATGCTAATGTCTCCAACTCTCTCTAATAGTTAATTTTATAAAAAAAGTAGACTAAAACACTAATATTTTCTTGATGATATGGTCTCAGTAGATAAAGATGAATGATTGTCCTGGGATAGAAACTTCATATGGCACTTAATAATTGTTCAACTTCACAGGCATTGTCTCTGTCGTAAACGATCCCAGACTGCTTTGACATGGGAGATCTGCTATCTGTTTTTTGTAGTTTTTCTTGTTCTTCTTATGTCTTGGGCTGAGTACTATCTTTTCTATTTTCCATGACTCCCCCCCCTTTTTTTTTTTTTTTGTCATTCCTTATTTCCCACATTTACTCTATTTTGTATTTGAAAAATCAAGCAGCCAACTCTGTTGGATTCAGTTTGCCAAGTAAGTGTAATGACACGATGGAGAGGTTCTACCATGGAAAATAAGTCTGGGTTCTTCTCTTATAGTCAGAGACTTTTATTTAACTCAGTAGGGGACATTTTAGCTTATTTCTAAGTTTTCAGGTATATTCTCAATAATTGAGATTGCCAAGTGGTTGGGCTTCAGATAGATGAAGTATCATATAATACATATATTTCTATTTGAATCATACAATTCAAAAATTACACCTAGCCCTTTATTTTGGGTAGGTTCTGAACTAGGACTCAGAGAATGAAACTCAGTCCCTCATTTATGAAATGATTTGGTAAAACTAAGACCATTTCACTGCTTCACATAGATGTGGAATATGTATTTAAAGCTCCAGAAATAATTCAATAACCTGCTATTTGGCAGTGCTCTTATTTGATATAGGGTCTGCTTTTACTAAAATACATTTTGAATAGATCAGCCCACATTTTAAGGTAAAAAGCTTCATGAACTCCATATTTCCTGTACAGATATTTGAAAAATATTTCTTTATACAATGTCTTTCAAGAAAAATTTCAGACTTTATAACTAAAATTTCTATGTCTCTGTTGAGTCTCTGGTTTATTTTGACCTTATGGATGGTGATTCATGGTATTTCTCTCTCTGCACTGAGGGTGTGCAGTGGACTGCTATAGCCTACTCCTTGGGGCCCATGCCAAGCCTGGCTGAAGTAGACCACTGGTGTCAAGCAGGCAGCATCCCCCTATTCGTTCAGAACCCTGGGGCAGAGGCCTTACCTACCAGTCTTCTGAGGGCAAGGGCAGTCCACTTAATCTCACCTAGTACAGAATACAGTAGATGGCAGGTGTTCATTACTGAGACCATGAATGCATGGGCCCAGAGTCTCTCTTTATTATTGTTCTTAGTAAGTTAGACTAAACCTGGGCCAAGTCTCTGCCACTTTCTTCCAGGTGCTGCCCACGTAACACCATACCTGCAACTTGTCTTATCCTTTTTCTCCCCCTTAGCCAAACGTGAAAATTGTCCCATATCCTTGTTCTTTGAACAGACTGTACAATGGAGGTACCAAACTAAACAATGAATCCCAGGGCTAGAAAGTTTACTAGTTACCTAGAGTCATGTACTTGAACAAGTTGCAGGTTGTTCAAGTGTTGCCATCATCTTGTGACCATGGTCCTGCAGGGAATACTTGAGGGACAGCTCATATGTCCCTCTTGGCAGTACAAGAAATGCAAATTTAGGGAAAAGAATGGAACCAGAAGTGCAGAAGGAAGAGAACAACCTATGTGATTTGTTCAACAACCATTTAAGCCCCTGCTAAGTCAAGACACTGTGACAGGCACCAGAGCTAGTGGAAGGATAGAAAGACATGCCCTGATGAAAGCTGCAGTCATGAGGGGGTTAGACATTAAACAACTAATCACACAATTATTTAATTACAACAGTGATGACTGCTATGAAGGAGATCTAGGTGTCATAGAAAGGTAGCAGGAGAGGATTGGCTGGGTAAAGCTTCCTTTTCAGAAAGTAAGCTATGAGGTTTTTCCCTCACAGCGTCATTGGTCCACAGAGCTCAGCATCTCTTCTGTGAACCTCCAAGGCCACCCTCTTAGTCTCTATGACACACCAACCTAGTCTTTACATATTATTTTTTCCCATCATTCCCTTGCCAACTTAAGTACTTTATTTTTGCTTTACTAATGTTAAGTATTTTTAAAAAGACCACAAGCCATTCTGAAAAACCTGTAAATCTTTTTGATGTTTTTCTTCCAAAATCTTAATTTGAAATTTGTGTCTCGCATTTGTGTCTTCAAGTGCTTTCTCCACTGCTTGTTTTTGGCGTTCACTGGCCTTTGAGAGAAAGAGCCCAATTATTTATTAATATTATAAGGATAAGCAGAGGGCAACTCATCATTCTTTGGGATAGTTGGTAAGTCAAGTTTTCCCATTTACTAAAAATTAGCAACCACCATGGGGTGCCTAATTACTAGCTCAATTCCCAACTCAGACTTCCACAGCAACCTGGCTGCCTTAGCCAGGGATGCCCTAAACCATCCCAGATCTTGGCTAACACTGCTGCTTCAGGAATTATTCAAGACAGGGCAGCTTTATTGTTCATAGATTGCTAAGTTGTCTTTTCTCCCTGACACTATTTCTTGCTTGACTGTCAAAGCAATACATGCTCATGGTAGAAAATCTGGAAAACACAAAAGTTGAACAGATGCACACAGTTAAAAGGTGCTGAATAGGGAGGCTGAGTACAACTACCTGAAGAGTTCAGAAAGAAATTTATTACTTTGTTTGAAGAGAATATCCAGAACACTAGATAAACATATATCCCAATGATTACTCCCAAAAGCATCCCTTATATTAGGTTGTATAAATAATTGACGGTTCATGAGCAATTTGAGTTTTATTACTGACAAAATAGATTTATCAGTAATAAAATTTTTATGACTATTTTTTGTTCAAAATACATTCATACCAATGCACAGTTCCAATACTATTTGCTGTAATGTTTATTTTATGAAGAAACCATGAAATATTATCTTAAGCACTATGGCTTATCTTGCCCTTAAGGAACTTTACTTCTCTTTAGGAAGTCATTTATGTCATTCTATGACGGAAAGAAGTAGGAGCTACAGGATTGAGGCTTTGCTCACTGTGAATCCCAACACTAAAATTTGCTCTATGCCACTCAGCAATCATATGTACAAAGGAGGATTTGGGGATCTCTGCTTGAGACAGCATCTCACTGTGTTGTCCAGGCTGGACTTGAATTCATGGGCTCAAGTTATCTGATTCTCCCACCTCAGCGTCTCAAGTAGCAGGGACTATGGGCGTGCACCCTATGCCAGCAATACCAAAGATTTTGGAGACAGAAAATGAGAAAGAAAGCAGGACAAGATGAAGCATTTGGAAAAAAATGGGTATTTAGTCTAGGAGTGTTATATACAGCATAAATGGATGGTGTATATATTAAACGTAAGGCCATCATAATTTACATGAATTCTCCTTTTCAAGTTTTAATCAAACTGGACTAAGAGGGTAAGTCATTCATACAAAGTGGGCAATATAAAAGGAAGGAAGCTCTTGATGGGACCCACTTTTTGCTAAGCACCTACTGTGTGCCAGGTGTATTATACATCATTAAGCCCTCTCAACAATTCTATAGAATGGGTATTATTATTATTATCCCTTTTTGGTAGATGAAGAAGCCACTACTGCAGAGGTTGAAGAACTTGCCCAGGATCCCACAGCTACCCAGGATTTAGTCAGTTCTGTCTGACTCTATAGTCTGTGCTCTTGCCTACTATGCTATACTTTTGCTTTAGACAAATCCAAAAAGTAAAAGAACTGTAGAGATGTATTTTACATTAATTTCTTACTTCTTTTACCTGATTCCACACTTTAGCTTCTGCTTTTGCAATACTTTCTTTGAGTATACCCTCTTGAAATTGCTCTTCTTTATTCAGAAGGTCTGCCCCAATATCTGTGTATTTAAAAAGAAATGATCACACATCTCCATAGACTGTTTCCTGGCTTTCTTCCCTACCATTATCTAGTTCTTTATGTGAGCCATCTAGGAGATATATCCTTTTAGGAGATATCAACTTTTCGTTTTCTCTCTTTCCTTCCTTTTTAGTCTTTTAAAAAAAAATTTTTTTTTTTTTTTTGAGACAGGGTCTCACTATGTAGTTTAGGCTGGCCTTGAACTCACTATGTAGCCTAGGCTGTCCTCAAAATTGTGGTGACCCTCCTCCCTCAGTCTCCCGGGTGCTGGGATTACAGGCATGTACTGACACAACTGGCTATTTCTGTCTATCTTTCTCTCTCTCTTTTTTTTGGTATTAGGGATTGAACACAGTATGCTAAGCACAACCCCTACCACTGAGCTACATTCACAGTCAGCAATCTATTCTTTAAAGATAACCATAGAATGGGTAATTTTTTCCCTGATTAGGAAGGAACTCAGAGCACGGTTAGGCCTGAATAAGGTCATCATTCAGCTAATCACACCCAGTTCAGACAGCAGGCAACTGGGGAAGTTACACGAAATAAATCCACTGCAGAAAGTGGCACATTTTGTACATCTAAATTAGAATAGTGAGTAAATATTCAAGAGATATTAGCACAGTCATCTTCTCCTCTCTTCTTGCTCCTATCTCGGTTCTGGTGCTCCTCTGTCAGGATGGTGGAAGCCAAATACTTTCTTTAAAACATTACGTAGGTACCTTTCTTTAATATGCAATGGGTTTAACTACTTCAGTTGTGGAGTGAGCAAAGGAGTAGTTTATTATTTCTTTGTCAGTTATCTAATTTGATTCCCAAATAATAAAAAGACCATAATACCCTCTCTATGCAGAGAGGGTGTTAATCTAAGGTTAAAGAATGATACATCAGATAGATACGGACAGAACTGAACCTGAAATCAAGATCTGAGTCCTCTGAGTTGGTCACAGGATTTGCCTATCTTTTTACAACCAAGAAGTTTTCAGAGGTGCCACAAATTGTTGTCTGAATGATAAGCTCTTTGGGCACTGAAATCACAGTAATTTTTCTCTGTAAACTCTCACAGTACTTACTCTTCATTTCTCATATCTTAGATAAGTTAAATTAGTAACTTCTCATGTGGTTAGGTCTTGATGATCAACTTCCTAAAATTACAAAGTCCATCTCATGATGCCTAGTTTGGCAATATTCACATGTAAGACACTGAACATGTGTTGTTTTGTCTGCTCTACATCTCTGCTCTCCCTCTAGTAACAAGACCCACTTCTCTGAAGAAGTTCCCTCCTTCACTTGAGATTGTTCTGGTAAGGCTGCCAATCACAGCATCCAATCATCTTGTCCTTTCTTACCTTCTCTAGGCCACTGTAATTGGCCCATGATTGGTGCATGCTCAAGACTGGCTAGTAAGACTCGTCCTTAGGATTTTATATAGGGATGTAAGGAGAACAGAGCTTTTTCCTCTGGGATTTCTAAGCTAGAGGTCATAGACGCTTAGATCTATTTGGATCCACACCCCTCCTTTCCCAGCTGCTGGAGTAAACCTCGCTGCAGTAGTAAACAAGCCAACTCACTAGGAGAGTAAGCATGATAAATTTAAAGTCTGATGCCAGATCTTCCTGTTTAAATCTTTCTGTTTAAAGGGTCAAGAAATTCCATTTTATGCACAATCTATTCTGAATTGTGTTTCTGTCACCTGCAACTGAAAGAGTGTGTTTGGTGGCATAGGATCTTTCCCACTAGAGTGTTAAAGAGTCATAAAACATAGGGCAGCAAATACTAGGGTAGAGATGGACATATACTGTACTACAAATGCTTAACACTGTGTAGATACAATTATGAAAGACTTTCTAGAAAGAAATGTGAGTAAGCATGGACCACCAAAATGCTGCACTTCATAAAAATGTGATACTAATACAGGCTCTTTTATGCTTAAATGAGATAGAAATCTGTAATTACAATTGATTTTCTTATGTACTATACATATAATATTCTCACATTATTTATATGTCCTTACTTCTATGTCAATAGCTACTAATTAAAGGGTACAGTTTCTTTCACTCATTTATTAGGATATTACAGATATTTCCTGTCTTCCACATTTGAAAGGTACCCAAGTAGAGGCAAAAGTGAATAGAACCCACATTTACTTGAATGTCCCAGATGCTATAATAGGTACAAATATTTCATTAAAACTGTATGATAATCTAAAAGATACATACTAATATTCCTATTTATACGTAAAGAAGCAGATTGAAAGGCTAAACACTCTATCCAATGCACGTAAATGGATTCTAACGTGTATCCTTTCATGCCAGACACCCTTGTAGGGACAAGCAACTTTAAACAGGGAAAAGCTGGTAAGTCTATATAACAGAAAGAATAACATATAATGCTATTAAACACTAGAATAAAAGAAAACAATAAAATCACTTACCCAGTATATCTTTGTGAGTATAAAAGCGTGTCTTAAATGGCTTATATTCATAGATCCTTCTGAAGGTTTCCCCAAAAGGGGCTGGTGGAATTATTTTATTACAAAAGGCACAACAAACAAAGTCTGTGTAACTTGAGTTTCTGATCATAGTTAAATTTCAGATGTCCTCTACTATTTAGTTAAACTAATCTTAGGACCAGCAAAAGTAGTTTTAAAAGAAGCTAGACATTTAAGCAGGAAGAGGTTCAGGATTTTAGGATAATACTAGAAGCTGGTAAAGACAAAATGATTTACCATAAATTATGTGTCTAACATTGAAGAATGGTACTAAAAGCCTCTCTCATATAAGATATGGGCACTGGATTTGGGGAGTTGTAAGCAAGTGCTCCCTTCTAGATATTAGCATTAAGTTGTTACCTTACTTAGCAATTGTTGCTAGGTAACACAAGCTTTGCTCATAAAAGCAACTTGAAATTAAATGACAAGGCAGCATGATGCAGCCATTCATTTTCCTGATAGTTTCTGTATTAGTTTCCCATGGCCACTGTACCAAATTAATGCAATCTTCATAGCTTAAATACAACACAAATGTATTCTCTTGAATTTATGGAAGTCAGAGTCCAACATTAGTCTTTTAGAGGTAAAATCACTGTGTCAGGAGGGCTGGTTCCTTCTGGAGACTTTAGCAGAGAATGTTTCCTTACTTTTGCAGCTTCTAAAGTCATCCCTGTTCCTTGCATCAATAGCTTTTTCTTCTCCTGCTTCCATGGTGACATCTCTTCCTTTGATCTTCTGCCTCTAGTGACCTGTGTGACATGCCAGGCCCATCTGGATAATCCAAGATGATCTCCCCATCTCAAAAATCCTCAACCTGATCACATCTGCAAAGTTCCTTTTGCTACAGAAAGTAGCATATTCACTGGTTCTAGAGATGGGATCGGATATCTTTGAAAAGGAGGGGAGCATTAATCAGCTAGCCATACTTTATTTTAAATAGGCATTTTAGAGAATGAATTTATTTTGTGGCCAAAAATGGAAACAGTTTCTTAATTATTTTCAGGTTATCTATAAATGTGATGTTTTGGTGCTGTGGCAATAAAACTGCAAAATGTCACGGTATCTTAAAGGAAAAATTACTTTCAATTAGTATTCAAAATTACTAAGTCTGTTTTTTGATTTGTTTTGTTTTTGTGATACTAGGGATTGAACCCAAAGAATGCACAGCTATATCACCAGCCCCTTTTCTAAATTTAATTTGAGATAGTGTCTCAGTAGGTTGCTGAGTTTGGCTTCAAACATGTGATCCTCCTCCTGAGTAGCTGGCTTCAAATGACAGTTAACTAATTTATTCCTATAATTTTAGAGAACTAGCCTTAGAAATTCTGCCTCATACAAATAGCTGTGCAAATGATTACACCAAATGACTGAATTTTTAAAAACTGCCTAATAATGTCATATACAGAATCTACTAGGTAGGACTGCTTTTTATAATGAATCAATGCCATTGATGAAATTAATTTCAACAACAAAACTCCCATAGTGAGGCCAGCAGATAGGGGAAATTAGGTAGATAGGGCACAGGTTCTAAATAGTTAACCTGAAGTAAACTAAAAGTCAGGGCTTAAGTGAGTTAACATCCCAAGGGCCCAAATAATTAACTGTCTTTCAGGGCCTAATGGAATACAAGGACAAAGAACACATCCTTAGCCAAATGAAAGAGACTTGGAAGAAGTGAAATGCAAATGAAGCAGCTTGCTTTCTGGACCTCAAAGGCCTATCTGCAACCAGGAGCATCCCTGCTTTCTGTCACATATGCTGGTCCCCAAAACTGTATAAAAAGCCAATGGACTTAAACATCTATGGTTTTTACCCCTCCCCAACAAGTGGGGAGCTCTTTTCTTTCATTCTTTCTACTAAACATGCATTTGGTCATTCCCCACTGCTTGCTGTTTTGTCAGCTTCAAACGTCATTGTCCCAAAACAAGGAACCGAGAGCTAGAGGAAGCCAGTTACATCAGGCCCCTGGGCAGTGTGTCACAAAAGTTACCCTATAATTCCTTTGCGTATCACATTTATCTTAAGTCAGATGGACTGATAAATGACTGAAGACCTTAAAGAACTATCATTGTGTCAGGTTCAACTTCAAGATGGTCAATTGGGACTGGGAAGGGGATTAAAAAGAGATGAGGGGCCGGTGAGATGGCTCAGTGGCGTAAGCGCCTGCCTTGCAAGCGCGAGGGCCCAAGTTCGACTCCCGGAACCCTCATACGAAAAAGGGGCCGGTGATATCGCTCAGTGGCACGGGTGCCTGTTGGCGCGCGAGGTCCTGAGGTCGTCCCCCTGGTACCCACAAAAAAAAATAAAAAATAAAAAAAAATAAAAAATAAAAAGAGATGAATCCCTACTGAAAACTGAGACCACTGCATGCACACAGTTAATTATCTGGGTTGAGAACAGAGGCCATCTATGTCTAAGATTTTTCTAACCTTGGAAATTCTTGCCCAGAAAGGAGGGTAACAAACTGGTCTTGATTTGCTTGAGACTGTCCTTGTTTTAAAACTGAAAGTCAGCTGGGTGTGGTGGCACAAGCCTGTTAATCTCAGCACTGGGAGAGACTCAAGCAGGAGGATCAAAAATTTGAGCCTATCCTGGGCAATTATGATTAAGAGAGACCCTGTCTCAAAATAAAAAATGAAAAGGGCTGGGGACATAGCTCAGGGCAAAGGCAATCTCCAGTACTGGCAAAACAAACAAACAAACAAACAAAACAACAACAACAAAAATATTGAAAGTCCTGCATCACAAGAAACCCTTAGTGCCTGGCAAACCAGAAGGGCTGATCACCCTATGGAAGATAAAGCTGTAAAACCAATAAATAACTTCAATGTTTGCGTTAGGAAATTTTTGAAACCCAATTTATCAATGGAACAGCTTGGTGATTTGGGCAAATAGCTCTCCTACCAAACATAAATCTCCTTTATCAAACAATAATTTACTCACCAAGACTTGCTTCCAGACCTAATCTGTCAGTTTCGCCTACACTCAAGCTGATTCCCACAATGAATGACCTTTCTGTAGCCATTTGAACTCAGACTGCAAATACCTTCCCATGACCATCCCCTTCTTAAACACAACTGCCTGTCAAAGTGGCATTTTCCCTTAGTGTTACAGTTTTGACAAACTTAACTTTGATCAGCAGGAGACTGAGATGGTCTTTGGAGGGAGTTAGCAGTTAATCCTTTATACTATTTTGCTTCAAAATATAAGAGTGTTTCTGTACTTAAGACCTGAATATCTTACATTTAAGGGCTAATGTAGCTGCTTACCCATTATTGGCATAAGAGGATGTATAGTGAAAAGATCCTTAGACTTTGAAGCAAGGAGATCTAGGTCCGTGTCCTGAACAAGAATCACTGTGACTCTGGGTAAATCTGAAAGATTCTCAGCCTGTTTTTCTGACTGCAAACTGACAGGACTAGACCAGTTGAAGTCCAATGTTCAAAATCCTATGATTATTTCACAGGGTATTTTACTTTTTCTGGTTATGCCCTCATTCAACAGAGAATGGATGAAAATACCCATACATACCTTGGCATCCTTTGACCCTCTGCATACACAAAGATTATGATACAATCAATGACCACCCTACAGAGAAGATTATAATTAGGTACTTGTTCCTAAAATTCAGTGTGATTTCTCCCTCACACTGGTCTTCACAGTTTCATGCTTGACTGTATCTATGGTCATCTTTGTTCCTAAACACAGATGCTACATAGCTTAAAGCTGTATGCTGTAGTTTCTCTTGATAGTTCACCCAACTAATATCTCCTCTGACTTGACACTGAATATCAACTTATTTTGTTGACTAGTAAAAGAATTCTAAAGTATGAAAATATGACATTAAGCCTATAAGTTAAAAACAGAAGAACCCTACATCTTTGACAACAAAAATACCCAGGGAAACCAAAAGCAAAAGATATTTAAATTAACAGGCTTTTTTTTTTTTTAACCCTGTAAGTGCATTTTAAAGTACATGAAGTATACTACATGGAGAGGTATAGCAAAGAAACATTTAGGGCTTAGTAGTAAAGACTTAATTTAGATCCACATATATAAACTTAATTATTTAAGCTCTTTAATAACTACAAGTCAGACATAATTCCATCTTCATGTACCCTGCAAAACCACAATGAAGTATTAGAAATTATAATTAACATTATGATGATAAGCTCTGCCTGTGCTATTATTATTATTTGGTAATAACAAATGAAACAAAATTTCAGAGATGATTACTGCTGATGGTCAATTACAGTGATTTGCAGAATGGGTTATATACGTGTACTTAGAAATGAAACAGGTCTAGAACCTCGTCAGAAAGGTTTAAATTATATCAGGTAAACCCAGTATGGTAAGGAGACCTTATTTCTTATCTATGAGTTGTTCTAGTTTTTAACCACAAGAACACTTCGTAACATTGATTTACAGAAATTAAAATAGGTAACATTTAGTTGTAGTCAAAAGTTTCATGCCTCAGTATAGCACATTTAAATACTTTTTATTCTCTTGTTTAATCATGATTTTGGTAACTGAAGGAGGTTATCTTCTCAATTAAAATTTGATCCAAAAATAGCTGCAATAGAAACCAAACTGCTTGAACTGCGACTATAAGCTATATAAAAACTGTTATAGCCAACCAAGTTTTCATTTCTCATATCTTAATACTGACTCAAGCTTTAAAATTATGATTTCCCTTTCTTCACAAATACAGGTTTTTATGCCAGGTAGAAAATACATGTTTTTGGGCCGATGAGACAGCTCAGCAGCATAAGCACCTGCCTGGCAAGCGCAAGGTCCTGAGTTCGACTCCTGGTACCCACATATGAAAAAAGGGCCAGTGATATCGCTCAGCGGCATGGGTACCTGCTGGCGCGCGAGGTCCTGAGTTAGACCCCCAGTACCCACAAAAAAAAAAAAAAAAAAAAAGAAAATACATGTTTTCTTTGCAAATAACACTAAACTCTTACAATAGCTGCAAAGGCACAATTTACCTTAAAATGTTAAAAAAACCTCATACGAATTTAATAGCACTGGATACTTTTATTATACCAAATTTAATGATTAACAAAAATGATTTCCATCCTCCAGGCACTTTTATAAGACGATTTAATAAAAGAAATATTGAGAAGCTCTTTTTGTGGAAAAATAAGAGTTTAACAGCTACAGCTGTAAAGTGACAAAATTTACTCCAGTGATATGGTTGCAACTGCTATCTTCTCTCATTAACATATTATTGAACAAGAAATATGATTCTGTACACTCACAAAGTCTTTCATTTGAAGATTTCAGAGTTCTTAAGAAAGTTCCATCTGCAGTAAGTAGCAGTTCAATCCCATTTAGATGATTTCCTCCGCATATAACTGTGTCCCTCGCTATCAATAGCTTCACAGAGTTCCTTTTTATTCTCTTGGGTTGCATGTAGATAGCCAATGTAAGCCACACAAAGTGAAAGGGATATCAATCCAAAAGCCATTACAGGTTTGTTCTGTCAGAGAAAAAAAATTATAAAGACTCATTAAGCTAATAATTGGAGGAGATTCAAATATCTATTAGATTTTCTTCTTGGCATGCCGTGCCTTTATTACCACACTAGCATTCCCATGGCAATACTTCAGTTATAATCATTTATTCTGTTCTTTATTCAATTAGCTCAGCTCCTAGTTATTTACAGACTATAGAAGATTTTTGCATCTCCTCTTCAGCCTTTTTCCTCTCTACAGCCTGGATATCTTAAGACCTCCACCTTCAGCAAGGTGACAGCTCAGAGAGGAATGAGGCACAGACACTGGTCTGATGCTCAATCTTCCATGGTATCTGTGTGATGTGGAAAAGGTGCTTAACTTTTCTGGGCCCAAGTGTCCCACTTGCAAATCTCAAATAAGTGTATTTTATTAGGAAGTGAAAAATAAAACAGACATACTACTTTCCTTATGGTATATTGTTGTAATTCTTTTATTTCATTGTTACTCTCACTGTGGCTCATATATAACTGAAACTATTACAGAATGTGTGTGTATAGAAAAGAACATAGTTTATACTGTGTAGGGTGTGCTATTGTATGTGATTTCAAGCATCCACTGGGGGATATCCGAGACATGGATAAGTGTCAAAAAGCCTTCTATAACCTATATTAGTCACAGCAATAATGACATATATAAACTCTTTTCTTGAAACCTACTTTTTACCTCAAGAAATTTAGTGATTAGAATAGATATTAAGCTGTTATAATAACACTGATGTATTGTGAGAAAATCCAAGATCCTAGGAAACAAAGTGATGTAGCCTTGAATTGGGCAGTGGGGGTGGGGGTGGGGGTTAAAATATAGGAAAGCTTCCAGAGAATTGTTTTGTCCATTATACTCTGTGATTCCTGAACCTGTGATGCAGCTCCCACTTTCCACATGTTTTGTACTCAACAAATTGACCTTTCTCAGGTTAGTGATACATGGTAGCAATATATAGTATTTCCTGCTTCTGTCTCCATGTGCTGTAGGACAGTAGTCCCCCCAACTTATCCATGGAGCATAACTTCCAAGACCCCCAGTGGACGCTTGAAATCACACAGTACCAAACCCTACATAGTATAAACTATGTTTTTTCTGCACACACACATCTGTAATAGCTCCATTTATATATAAGCCACAGTGAGAGTAACAACGAAATAAAAGAATTACAACAATATACCACAAGAAAAGTTATGTGAATATAGTCTCTCTCTTCAAAATAAGTGTTAATATTTTCAAACCATGGTTGACAGTAGGTAATTGAAACTTTAAAGCAAAAATGTAGACGGGGGGGCTATTGCAGTACTATTTTAAGACTTAATTGCAAAACAATAAGGGTCAATCTTTTTCAGTTGGCTGAATATCTAAGAAAAGTCTTAAACTCAGGGCAGTTTAATTTTCAATTTGTGAAATGCTTTTATCATTTGAAAGAACACATTAGTTCAAAGTTTTTAAAACACTCTACCTTGGTTTGATGATTCAAATTGACCTACTTTAAAATAATTTACACTAGCAACTATGTTATTAAAATTCTAAACAGGTTCAATATACTTAAATATTTATCATTTTATAATTTGCTTTTACATTTGTTGAAAAAAAATTCATCGAATCAAATATAGTCACTAATTTGCAACAGGAATATAAATGATTAGCTAGCTCTATAACAGTGTACAAATGTATGTTTTGGAATTTTTCACAAAATGCCCACAATTATATAGATAATGACAATTAATAAAGGCTAGCATTGTAGTTGCTAAAATTATCAGACTGTCATTTTGGTTTCTTTATTTCAATGGACGGCCTTATTTCCACAGTAGTACTTGACCAAATAATAAAAACTGCCTTCAAATTAATGCAATGATTAAACTAGTATGTTAGTTTGAGAAGTTGCTCCATTATAATGCAACCATTTTCCATCATAATTCCCAAACTCCTTCCAAAAATTTCATGTGTACTTATACATGAAACAGCATTTAAAAATTTCCCTTGATTTGGTTTTATTCATAAAGGGGTCAACATAAAATATATATCATAAAATCAAATGCTGCTGGGATTAGAACTTTCTAATTCTAGTAGCCTGATTAAATATAAAGTCTTATCCTGGATATAATTCTTACAGGTTTAATGAAGAGCTCTGGATTTATAGCTCGAAATAAAGTCGTTGTGCGCACCCCTCTGAGTCCTGGGTTTCGAAAGTCTTTTTCTTTGGGTGGTTCTTGTTTAAATGTTGGAGGCTCAGGTGCTGAAGACATCTTGACTAATGATGATTTATTACCTAAAAACAAAACATTTTCCTTCATAATTATTTCTTTGATAAACTTATAAACATCATTCCTATATTCATTCTGCTTTTAAATTCCAGACATGCACAAAAAGTGACTGTCAATTTTTATTTTGTATAATGCATACTTTGTAAGTGGTGCTTGGTAAAATGGTTATTTTATTTTTCATCTCTTAAACCAGTGAGATGGGCAGAAGCCCAGAGAATGGTTATTGGTCTGAGTCACATTAGAACCTGTTATACAAAGCTAGGGCTACGGGTAAGAGAGGCCTGTGGGCAATCCACTCCTTTATTTCCTGCCATTTTTACTTTTCCTCACCTTCTAACAGCTCTTCCACAGAACCCAAGGGAAGTACTACCACTCCTTTGCTTAGTATCTCTCCTATAGTTTCATCCCTAGCCCACTTTTCCCTCATCCTTCTCTAACTAGTCAACCAAACACTCATTATCCCAAGAAGAAGCAGGTATTAACTACTCACTCCTTTGCCTATCAGCAACTTTATAGGAAGGACAAGTTCTGCTGTCTCCTTAATCTAAATATTATTTTTTCTTAGCTATTCTAAATCTAACCCATTAAATCCAATGTGTCTTTGTCTTTTTTCTCCTAGTTGGATTATCAACAATTTGACAACACTTGTTTCTTCCAAGCATCATTCCTGCCTCCTTTCCTGGGTGGAGGTGGATGTTGGGAGGAGGGAGAACAAGAAACCATCCAAAGCCTGAAATTAAATGATGATGTAATAAAACTCCTTGGGGAAATACTGCAACTTTCTGTACAATAAATGTTATGAAACAAAAGTCAAACATTCACTTAAACATTATGCTTTGTTTGTACAAGTGTTCTTTATTCACCAAGTCTTCTGTTGAACAGAATTTCAAAGTAGTTATTTTTGCAACTTTAGAGTTATGAAGAAAATTAAGACTCAACTTTTTAAAACACTGTTGCACTGATTACTAAACATTCATCTGTACTATTTACTTGGGTACCTGATAAGGAACATCTGCTTGAAAGGGAAGGGTTTCTCTACTTTCTATAGACTTGGAAAGGCTTTGAGAAATGTTTGCTGTTGGCTGTTCCATCACTTATCCCCCATGCATGTTATGGTTATCATTGCCAATGTCTTCATCATCACTACCATGGCATTCTGGTTCCAATTTTACATTTGTGAATACACCTGTAGCAATTTCAGAATTTGCTAACTCTTGGAAAATAGTTAAATTGCTACCTGTAGCCACGTCTTCAAATTAAATGGGGACAGTAGCAATTGAATGCTAGATTGGTTCAAATATCACCTTGAGTTGCAGTCTTTTTCCAGCTGTACCTCAGATGATTCCACAGGAATTATGCCTGTTGTCTGCCAACGTTTCACTACTGTAGATGACTTCATAGACCACTGTGTCTCAAATCATGTCAATAGCTTGCTTCACATGGACCTTGTTCTCTTTCTCTGCTACATTTAGGAAGTTGTTCGTGCAACTGGTTTCAGTAGTGAACCTTCACTATGTGAATTATACCCTGATCTGAAGATTGCAGAATGGCTGTGTAATTCAACTGGGGAAACTCAACGCATACATGATTCAAACATGGGAATATATTGTGGGTAAAGCAACTGTCTTATCAGAAAGAAGATACTACATTTTGGACCTTTCATTCATTAATAAATTTGTCATCATTTAGACACATGTGCTGGGAAACAAATGAACATTTTGAAGCACTGGGGGTTAGCTGACTCGCCAGTGATGAATGGTCCAAAATGCATCACAGCATAATAGAACCAACCATCCATCTACTTTCTTTGCAAGTCCACCTCTGAAACACATGATGAGGTAACTGGTACAGTATACCTATTTCATCAGCATTTAAAATACATTCAAGTTGTAACCAGCAATTGTTGCTTTTTTCATTTCTCTTGTACACAAGCTACTAATTTTTAAAAACATATTGTCTTCACTATAGGCAACTTCTGAAATAATACCATAACATGCCTGTTATTTGTTCAGTCAGCCTACACTTGTTTGAAACTCACCATGGCCAAAGTTGACAAAAATCCAATGCTTTCTGTAGCACAAATGGTACATTTAAAGGTCCATTTCTCACACATACTTTTTGATAACACACAAGATTGCTACAAAGGGGAACTCACATTCACTTCTGTTTTGGTCTCAGAATCTTTTTAAACTTTTTCTTCACCCTTGGCTTGTATCAGGGTTCACTAGAGGAACAGATTTAATATAAAAAAAAAAAAATACACACAGACACACACACAGACACACATGGATTTCAAGGTAGACTTACAATGGTCGCCTGCAGAGTCAGGTGTGGAAGAATGCAAAAGGGCTGCTTATGTGCTGGAAAGCTGGAGGATCCAGAGGCTGAAGACTTCGAGCTCACTGCAGAGTCCTGTGTGATACGATGTGAGGAAACTGCAGGGTGTGTGCTGGAAGGCTGAAGAGTGTGCCCTGGAAGCCTGGAGACAGACATCCAAAGGTGATGGTGAAGACTGGAGATCCTCTGAAGCAGAAGTGAGACTTTCTCTTTTTATTCCATCCAGCGTACAAGCCTATTGGTTGGTGCTGCCCACACCCAGGGTGGGTCTTTCCTCTTCAGTAAGTCCCCATCACCCAGACACTGTGCTAAACCAATCAGATAAGTGTTCCTTATTCAAGTTGACACCACAGTTAACTATCGCGTGGCTCAATCTTTCAAAAATGTAGATAATGTAGAGGTAGTGATGCTAAATGCCTTTTCTGTTTCTCCTACCTTGTGGCAGTAATCTATTGCTTCCACTATCATTGCTTTTTTTTTTTCTGCCTAGTGAAAACTGCTGTTTCATTTTCCCCCATTTAACCATGATAGGATGGATGGTGTACACAAATGTATTTAGAATTTAAGTAACAAATGTCAGCCACCAGAAGTAAAAGCCAGGCGTGAGTGATGTTTCTCTTTGTATTAAAAATTATTTGAGTAAGAAAGTGGGGAAAGAGAAAATGCAAAATGAAGCAATCAAAGCGGAAGCTGCATTTTAGTCTGTTAATAGACCATATCTATAAAAAACATTAGGTAAGAAAGAGTTAACAAATGTCCATTTTGTTAGGACTGAATCACAGCCTCAGTTTACCACTATTGGGGCATTAGCTAAAACTATAAGGAAGGCCTGAAATAAAGCAAATATACAGAGGTTAAAGTTATTCCAACCAGAAATGAACACATTTTACTTTTATTATTGGAAAACACCTGCATATAATTATAACAAAAATATCCTGTAGAAAATGGGTCAGAGGTGTTCAGAAGGAAGAAAAGGTAATGGGAGAAGTACACATTTATATAGAGTACAAATTATAGAGCACAGAAAGGTCCTCAGAGCAGATTTTATCATGTACACTTTACGTGGATGAAAATGTGCCAGGAATTTAGGGATAAAATTTCATTACAAGTTGAGTATTCCTTACTTGAAATGCTTGGGACCAGAAGTATTTCAATTTCATTTGTATTTTGGAATATTTGTATATACAAACTAAGATATCTAGGGGAAAAGGACCCAAGTCTAAACATAAAATTCATTAATGTTTCACATATACCTAATACACATAGGCCTGAAGCTAAATTTACACAACATTTTTAATAATTTTGTATATTAAATGAAGTTCGTGTATACTGACCCATTAGAAAGCAAAGGTGTCACTATCACAGCCACCCACTGAACAATCTGTGTGGTTGTTTGGCATCAACATCATTCTTGATTCTGAATTCATATACTACTAGTAAGGAATCACTTTCTCACACTCACATGTATGCAGTTAGTAAAAAGTATGACATACCATTAATACAAGAAAAAGAATGTGTTCAGGGTAAGCAGGTAGCAGAGCAGCATCTCCAGAATTCCTGTATCAGCTGTTAAACAATAGCAGTTTTCAATTAACACCTGTAGTGTTGTGTTTGTTTAAATAGTTGCGGTACACTATTTTATTTTATTGTATTAGGTAAGAAGAAACATCAGAAGCAGTTGAGGGACCAGGAAGTGGGTCCTCTAGGGATGAGGAAGCATTCTGCTGAGTGGCTTTTTTGTATGTTTCCTCCAGTGTCATCTCCCTTATTAGCAACAGTTTTTGTCTTAGAAGTCTCTCTTTGATTTTATGAAGTGACATAACTTCTTGTTCTGTTACAAATGCTTGCTGCTTTAGTCCTTCAATAAGTCCATCACACAGTTTCACCATATCATCTATTGGTACTTTTTCTACAGTGCTGACATCATCATCTTCATAATGACTATTACCTTGATCAGCTTGATTGAGAACCATTTTGGCTATTTCACCACTGGTCAGTGAATGAACAACTGGAGCCTGATTCTTGATGTTAAAAACTTTTTCAATATCTACTTTTTCAATGAATTTCTCTGCTGCTTTGTGATCAACAGATGCTTTATTGCCACAAATCTTTAAAAATTTAATGCCATGTCTTTTCTTAAATTTCTGTAGCCAGCCTGTTGAATATTCACAGTTCCCTTCAATTTTCAATTCATCATGATAGATCTTTGCTTGTTTCATGACCAGCATACCATTTAGTGGCATGTGTTCACTGCGACGCTGATGGATCCACTCTTTCAATACACGATCAAGATCTTCATTTTTAGCTTTATGCAGTGTTTTCCTATTTTTCATTAACTTTGGCTCATCACTTTCCGCATAAAACTTCAACAGTTTATCCTTCTGTTTCTTCAGGTCATATATGGTGGTCATTCCAACACCATACTCTTCAGTAAGATGTTTCACACTTACACCATTGTCCAGTTTTTCCAACAGCTTGACTTTCTGTGCTATAGATAAACATAAATGTTTCCTCTTTTTCCTCTCACTGTTACCCACAGGGACATCTGTGGGTCTTTTTGACATTTTCAGCAATATCTTTATTCCACAGAGAAGAGAATAAGCAAAAAATCACAGTGAGTGATGCACACAGGCGGTGGCCTCATGTGGGGCATCTTGAGGAAACTGACCTTGGCACACTGGGCCTTCACACATGCCATTTCATTACTCTTTGAGGGTGTCCTTCTGTGGGAGAATCTGGGCCTGTGCAGAAAAGATACGTTGCAGCTGAAGGTGACTTGGTGGGTCTATTTTCCCTTGAAGACACTGAATAAACTGCGTGTTGTGTACTTGTGTCTTAATTGTAAACTGTCACATGAGGTCAAGTGTGGAATTTTCCACTTATGGCATCATGCTGGTGCTCAAAAAGTTTCAGGTTTTCAAATATTTTGAATTTCAGATTTTCAGATTAGGAATGCTAAACCTGTATTTTAAAATTAAAGGGATGCAGTGATGTCAAATGTGAAGAGATTCATGTTATAAAAAATATGTCTATGAAAAACTCTAATTCTAACTTGAATTGTATTAAACTACATTTAGTTGCAAAATCCCTTGATTTTCTTTTGTCCTTAGGAAACCTACATTTCTTTTGTAATAAATCAAAAAAATAAGCACTCAAGGTAGTATTTACATCGAGCTTCCAAACACCCATATTCATCTTAAGAACATACTGTTTATGTTAAATGGTACTAGAAATGACAATTAAAGGTATTTACACTGCAAACCCAAAAGTATATTTTCAAGATTTAATATACCACAATTTCTATTATTTGTGATGCTTTCTGGAAAGCATAAAAGTAAGATTTTATTAAAAGTGGGATAAGACAGCTCAGTTTTATTGACACTTCTTTTATGAGCCAAGCACCAAAAGTGCTAGTTCTCCCAAAACTGCATGAACTTATTTATACATCTATCAAATGAGGAAATCTTTAATAACTATGTATACTTTCAATAAAAAATACAATTACTCAAGGCAAAAAGGGTTTTAGTAGCCAAGAATTTGTTATATACAATTATAAAAAATAAAAACAACAAAATGTTTTCATGTAAGAAAAGGTTCTTCGGGCCAGTGAGATGGCTCAGCAGTGTACGCACCTGCCTGGCAAGCGCAAGGGCCCAAGTTTGACTCCCGGAACCCACATACAAATAAAGGGCCAGTGATATCGCTCAGTGGCACGGGCACCTGCTGGCACGTGAGGTCCTGAGGTCAACCCCCGGTACCCACAAAAAAAAAAAAAAAAAAAGAAAAGAAAAGGTTCTTCTGTATTTATTCATATGTCTGGCCCATAGAGTCATACATGTATAACTGGAGTGGAAATTTAAGATGTGCTGGTTAAATAATAATGTAAAATACAAAATCTTACTTGTTTCTTCACAGATGTGTAAATTGTCAGTACTTTTTGGGAAAACATGTTTATCTCAACAAGTAAGCTTTTCATCTACTAGTAAAAGCTAACTGACTACTTTCAAGTGTAGAACTAATTTAAGTTCTATTATTAGAACTCTGCATAACTAAGTTCAAAGAGCAATAACTTATTTTGACATTACATTCCAATGAACTATACCTAAGACAAAAACAGTTCACATCAAGCACAGTTCCATCAGAACTGCAAGCATGAAAAACTCTACTCTCTAAAATGTTATATAAACAAATACATACATACCTATATACTATGTAAATCAGGTTATTAATCATGAGAAAAGGAAAAAGCCATATGACTTGTCACCTTCTCCAACTTTTTCCCCACTGCACTAGGTAGCACTTCTTTGCACATAACATTGACCGATTTCTAGTTATACTCACTTTGAAGATTTCAAGTTGGATTTCAAAACCTCCTTTATAGTGTTAAAAGAGAATCAGAGGAACATAGATACACACAGGTTAGTAGGGATGGTGAGAACATGGCACTGCACTGCTCCTAAATAGTTTGGTCATTAACTTGTGTGCAGGCCCAATTGCAAAATAATAAATTAGGTACTACTACTATGTGATCTGTCCAGGCGCCTTTATTCTTATTTCTTCTTCATTTTCCCATGTATGCTTCTTGTTTTACTCATACTTGAGAACCTATTTTTCATGTGTGTATATATATTTTTGTTTATTAGTATATGTTTGCTGTACATAATATTACATCCATCATGAGGGATACACACACACACATATATATATATAGAGAGAGAGAGAGAGGGAAGAATTTTTCATACTTCTCTATGAAAAAGATCCATATTAAGCTACATTGACTTCATATGCCCTTCTCTGGTAAAATAGTCTACCTTTTTCTTCTGTCCACCTTCCTGTGAAGGAAACATGCAATGGGAAAAAGAAGAAGCAAAGGTGAAGAACTGTCCTTTTACACAACTCCCTGTATTTATATCTTAAAGCATGAGACTGCCCCCCACTACCCTAGAATTAATATCACCCATATAATAAGCTATACCAGATAGTCCTACAATGATTTTCTTTATTTTAGAAAAATTCTTGCTGCGGGGGGGGGGCGGAATCCAGAAAGTATATGGTAACTGACATTAAATAATTCACTGGCATAAAACTGGCACAAGTATCCATATACTGGTAATACTGTACATGAAAATTAGATCAAGATATAGAGTGTAAGAATTACTTTGGAGGGAAAAATTCCATTTTCAAATATACATTTTAGAAACAAGACAAGTCAAAACAAAATTATCAGAAATCACAGAATGTTAACAAGTAGAAAATGTATCAATAATCAAATCCTTTGAAAAGACTCAGGGAATTATAAAATGGACAAATTTTTTTTTTTTTTTTTTTACTGTGGGTACCGGGAGTTGACCTCAGGACCTTGCGCTTGCCAGCAAGCGCTTGTGCCGCTGAGCGATATCACTGGCCCTTTTTTTCCTTTATGTGGGTTCCGGGAGTTGAACTCAGGACCTCACACTTGCCAGGCAGGTGCTTATGCCGCTGAACTATCTCACCAGTGACAAGTATTTTAAGGGGAGTTTACACTTATTATTTTAATTTCACATAACATACTATCTTAATACTTGAAGTCTGGAGCAGAACATCTTAAAATAATTATTTTTTTTTTTGTGGGTACCAGGGGTTAAAATAATTTAAATTAGTATAAACAGGTTTGGGATAGAATCACAGGACTTTATGGTTCGAGGGAATCGAGCATAGCCTCAGAACCCAACCTTGTTTCTTCTAAACTGTGTTATTTACGATTCTCAGTTACCACTTTTATAAAAGGGGTAATACTATCTATTGCACATAATGTAGATTAGTGTGTAGATTAAGTAATATAAAGGACAGATGTTCAGAAAATGGTAACTATGGTCATCTTCACTATCCAGTCCAAACCCTCTACCCTCCTTTAAATGAATCTAGACTCAGAGATTGTGTCTTTGCCAGAAGAGTGGGATAATCCAGGTCTCCCAATTTCCAGCTCACTCCTATTCCACCATCTCATCCAATCGTACTCCTAAATTGAAAAAAGGTCCTTGTGTTTATAAATTATTACAAGATTTGAAAAACATAACATTTGTGAACGCTTAAGTTTAAAAAGTTGGTGCCATTGTTGCTTTTAAAGTAAAACATAATTTTTAAAAGTATCTTTGCATCTCTTGAATTTAATGTAGCTGAAAAAAGGAAAACGGTTGTGTCAACAGTTGTTGAGGACTGAGGCTTGAAAAGAGTATTTGGTTTCCCCTCGATGCTGTGGTACCTACGTCGCTGTTCATTACTGAGGACCTACTCAGGCCAGGTGCACCTGGAGCTTCCAGGAGAAACTAGTCAATTTAGTTCCCGACATTACCGCTACAGCACTGAAAAAGCATTCACTGTCGGTGCAGTCACAAAAGAACAGGGGCATCTGGTGAAAAATTACAAAACCTTATTCCCCTAAACTTGTGCGCCACTGAGAAACTGTGCGAACTGCGCGGGTTCTTGGCGCGGGGTGTCCGCGGAGGAGGCACCGACCAGCACGCAAGCGCCCGCGCGTCAGGGGCCGGAGACCTCCAAGACGTGGGGTGCGAGCGCAGCTTCAGGCCGCACGAGCGAACGCCCGCGAGTCCGCGCACCGGGCAGTGGGGAGGGCCAGGAAACCGCCCTGCCCGCTCCCAGACTGGATCCCCTCCCCCGAAACCGACCACCGCCGCTCACCTCCCGGGGTCACCTTCCCACGGTGCTCTCCAGAGCTCCACCTCGCCGCCGCCACGGGAGAGAGCGGCCGAGCGCGCTCGAGTCGGAGTTCGCCACAGCGCCGCCCACAGCCTGGAGGCTGCAGCGCAGGGCCGTGGGGTGGACCGGACGACCAGCTCTCGCCTCGAGCTCTGCAGCTTCTACTCTGGGCCTGGGCATCTGTGGGCTATACGGTGCAAGGGATGTTTTTGCTTTCTTTTCCTTTTGACCTGTAGTTTTTAGCCTCCCAGATGCAAATAATGTTTCAGTTTCACGTGTCTATTTTGTGAAAATAAAAAGAGACATCTCCAAGAGATATATATTTTAAAGGAGTTGGAAAACGTCCTTATCTGGAAAGGAAGGCTTAGGTCCAGACTCCACCCTCACTTTAGAAGCAGGGAAATTTAAGCGTAGGGTGAAGCCTCTGCCATTCCGTTCGGCCTTGAGATTCTAAGGCACAACATGTATGAAGCTATGGTTGAGACAATAGGTATGGATGCTGGCTTGCACATTGTTTATGTTTAAGTTTGTTGGGCTACAAGTTACACTGGAACAAAATACAACAGCAGATATCCAATTTTTGGCATAAGTTTATGTAAAACTTTGGCAAATGGATTTTGTATTTAAAACGTGTTCTTTCAAGTAAAATTAAATTTACATTTGACTTGAGGTTTAATGTGTGTGTGTGTGTGTGTGTGTGTGTGTGTGTGTGTATGCATGTTACTGGAGATTGAATCTGGGGCCTTCAACTACATCCTACATACCCAGCTCCCTTCACCCTCTCACCCCCATTTTTTTGAGACAGCATTGGCGAAATTGCTCAAGCTGCCCTCCAAGTCAGGATCCTCCTGCCTCAACCTCCTTAGTAGCTGAGATTACAAGCATGTGACACCATGCCTGGCTGATTTGAGGTTTAATTTTTAAATGTTCATTGATATCTGGTATTGCTAGGCAATCTTCAAACAAAATAAGTTAAATTTCCATGAAAAAGCTATTTGCTCCAAAGCTACGAGCAACTTCTGGGCTACAAAACATTGTGTTTAATCGCAAACAGACCCAAACTTTCTCTTTATCCCTTAGGGTTCTCTTTATTAATCTGTACCTTGCCAAATACCAGTATGGAAACAAAAGTACCTTAACTGTTGTGATCAATCCAAAGTGATTAGATGACAAAAATGAATAAATATAAGAACCTAGAAGAAAAGAGCATTAATTGTAGATAAAACAACAGAGAAAAGCCAACAGGCCCTATCAATTTCAGGAATGTGAATACAATGTAAATCTGTGTTTTATGATGCTGCCAAAGTATTACTTTGAAGAGTGATGCCTGTCTATATGCTTTTATAATCTTCATTTTGAACAGCACCATCAATGTTTAATATATTTGACAGATTTTATATTTAATGGGATTGCATAAAGCACAGGTTCATCTTTGTAAAAACACATTCGTATTTATCAAACTATTTTCATTGGTTCCCAAAGTATGCTCTGGGGATGACTCTAGTAATCTGGGATCTCTTCTCAAAGATCTCTGATCTTTTATCAAGCAAGAATAGTTTATTTAGATTTAATAAAAATCATTCCTTCTTGGTATTTTGTCAAAAGCAGAGTTAAAAAAAAATAGTTTTTTTTAACCTAGTAGAAAGCCAAGCTGAAGGAGATGATATAATTTATGTGGGCCAAGGATATCTGACACTCTTGAATGAATTATTAGCTGACAACTGTAAAAATTAAGCATGTCGCAATAGTTTGCAAAAGTAGTCCCAATTCTTCACCCCTCCCTTGTGTCCACACAGGTGCCTTCCTGTTCTGATTCTGGGGTCGGCCGTGCATAGCTAATATGATATTAGCAAATCATTGATGATGCAAAAGAGGCTGGAAAAGTGCTCGAACTGGTAAGTATGCTCCAGTAACCCCAGTGGAAAGGAAAAATGGTTAGAGCAAACCCAAGATCCCATTTCCTGAGTCTCTGACTCTGTAGGTTTGGGGCAGGGCCTGAGAATTTTCATTTTTATCAAGTTCTCAGGTAATGCTGCTGTTCCTATTCCTCAAACTGCATATTGAGAAACACCGACCAACATGGTAGGGCAGTTTCTTTTCTTTACCATTTGCCAAATAAGACACTATTGCTTTCTGTTAAATAGTTTCTACTTTGAGGAGAGGAATGGGTAATATTTTAACTCATCATAAGAAAGGTCTGGGGGGTGGAGGAGGAGGGGGCTCGTGGAGCGCGAGTGAGGGAGCCGAACCGCCTGCCCGCCCGCCCGCCTGCCGCCGCCTCCCCCGCAAGCGGGAGCTCAACTCCAACCACGACGGAGCCGACGAGATCTCAGAAAAAACAAGAAGCAATTGAACATATTTGTGAAGTACAAAATGAAATAGACTTAATGAACAAGCCAGTGAAGAGATATTGAAAGTAGAACAGAAATATAACAAACTCCGCCAACCATTTTTTCAAAAGAGGTCAGAATTGATCGCCAAAATCCCAAATTTTGGGGTAACAACATTTGTTAACCACCCACAAATGTCTGCACTGTTTGGGGAGGAAGACGAAGAGGCAGAGTCAAAGTGACAGAATTTGAAGATATAAACTCAGGCTACAGAATAGATTTCTATTTTGATGAAAATCCTTACTTCGAAAATAAAGTTCTCTCCAAAGAATTTCATCTGAATGAGAGTGGTGATCCATCTTCAAAGTCCACTGAAATCAAATGGAAATCTGGAAAGTATTTGACGAAACGTTCAAGTCAAACGCAGAAAGCCAGTAGGAAGAGGCAGCATGAAGAACCTGAGAGCTTCCTTACCTGGTTTACTGACCATTCTAATGCGGGCACAGATGAGACAGGAGAGGTCATCAAAGATGATATTTGGCCAAATCCATTGCAGTACTACTTGGTTTCTGATATGGATGACGAGGAAGGGGAAGGAGAAGAAGATGAAGAAGAAGAAGGAGGAGGAGGAGGAGGAGGAGGACTGGAAGACATTGATGAAGGGGATGAGGATGAAGGTGAAGAAGATGAAGATGATGAGGAAGGCGAGGAAGGCGAGGAGGGTGAAGGAGATGACTAATTGAACACTGATGGATTCCAACTCTCCTGTTTTTCCCTTTTTTTTTAATTTTTAAAGTTTTCTCCAGTCCCTGGGAGCAAGTTGCAGTCTTTTTCCCCCTTCTTGTGCTCAGTCGCCCTGTTCTTGAGGTCTCTTTTCTCAAATGCCATGGTTCTCGATTTATTTTGTGGGGAGAAACCTTGAGCAGAATGCAGTGGGAAAAGGATCTCTACAACCTTCTGTTCTAAGTCCATTTTGATCCCCTCCTGTCTCCACACAAACATTTTGGAATCAACACCCCTGTGCTCCATGGGAAAAAAAAAAAAAAAAACCTCCGCTCCCTTTGCTCTGCTAGAAGCTGGAGGGTGCTAGGCCCCTGTGTAGTAGTGCATAGAACTCTAGTTTTTATCCTCCTTTCTCTGTATATTGGGCTCAGAGATTACACTGTGTCTCTGTGTGAATGTGGACAGTTAGCATTTACTAACATGTATCTATCTATTTTCTCTTGTTTAAAAAAAATAACAAAACTTAAAAATGGAGTATAAAAGGTCAGCAAAGGGTGGGTTTGAGATGTTTGGGTGGGTTAAGCTGGCATTTGACAGCATGGCTTCTCCTTTGGCATGTTTAATTGTGATGTTAACAGACATCCATGCAGTTTAAGATGACACTTTTAAAATAAAATTCTCTCCTAACGATGACTTGAGCCTTGCCGCTCAATGGGAGAATCAGCAGAACCTGTAGGGTCTTTTTTGGAATCGACATACTCTATTGTAATTTTGTCAGTTTATTTTTAAATTATTGTTTGTTTTCACTGGAAAAGAAAAGGCGATGCACAGTTTTAAACGTTCAAAGTGTACAAGTTGCTTTGTTACAATAAATTACATGTGTTAAAAAAAAGTTTGAAAATTTAAATTTTTGCCCCAATGAAGCCTCCAGCAAAAGAGATAAAGCAATCATTTCTAATGGTTGAAATTTAAATATAAATGGTATTAATCGTAAATCTTGATGGATCATGATCAGTGCAAAGACAATTGAGTGGGACAATTTTATTTAGGTTTAACAATATCTATCCTGAGAATGTTTCTCAAAACTCAAAAAAATTCAGAGATTTTAGGAAGATTGTAAGGTCTATTCTAATTATGTTTAACTTCATCCTTTCAGGGCATAAAACAAATGACTGAGTTAATGAGATTCATAAAATTATGTAATAAATACAATATATATTATAGTCCTATCAGAGTGTTCTATTATACCTGGCATAAAGCTGAAAAGTTGCATGTTCAAACAAGTAAGGCTATTCTTTGATTATTTTCTATTTTGTCCGTTTTCTTATCCTGTTCCTTCATTCATTTCAAAACACATGGCACTTTCCTCAAGTCATTTGGAGATGATTATGTGACAGATGACATACAGGGTAAAGTTGTTTATAAATTACAGTAAGTGTATTTTACGCACATCAAAGCTGTGAATATGCCAAGTTAACATAATTTGATGACAAGCTAAGTGCTTTTGTACTAAATTAAGGTAATCTAATGTTAGCCTAAGTGCTTTTCTTGATTAGTGACTGCAGTAGTTAAAAATTTATAGTTTGTATGATATTGGAACCTCTACACACATATTATATAAATAATATAAAACTGTATATCTTGTTTTGTTAAGATGTTAAAGAAATAAAATTGCTGGCAAACACTTGTACCTGGGAAAATTTTACAATTAAAAGTCTGGAATGTCCAAGGGGGACAATCTCGCAAGACTCTCAGGGTTTTCTAACCTAAGCAAGATATGGTGCTCTGTTTCAGATCGCCAAGCTTCTACCACCCCCTCCAAGCCACTGGGAATGCCTTGCTTCCCTTTCAGCCATCTCTCATGACTATCATAATTTGCATGTTTTCTTCCAAAAGGAAATAGAGGTTTGATAGGCAGGCTGGTGAAAAAAAAAAAAACTCTACCATTAGTCCATGAACACCTGATAAAATAAGGCAGAGCGGCACGGGTATCTTATAATGGAAAGCAAGTAATCGAAACAAAAACGATGACAGAATTATGTAATTGTGAGGGATCTTTTCCTTTTGTTTGCATTTTATTTGATATTGTTGTTGCATTTATTTTCAGTAACAATTATTTAAGATAGAAAATGGTGCTAGAATGTAGGCCTTTATCTTGTCCATCTGTATTTTTTTAAGGAAACTTCTTGTTTAGTTGAAATATGACATAGAAATAGAAAAATATACAAATTCTAAGTGTATAGCTTGATGAATTTTCACAAAGGAAACATATTCAGGTATCAACATCCACAAAAGGAGGTGGCACATCATCAGCGTCCCAGAATCCCTTCATGCCTCTCCTCATTCACTGTCCATGCCCTCCCCTTATGCGTTAGTCAACTTTCTGTTACTGTAATGAAATACCTGTGATAAACAACTTATAGGAGGAAAGTTTTATTTTGGATTAAATTTTCAGAAGTTTCTGTCCATTGTTGGTTGGCTCCATTGCTTTTGAACCTGTGGCCAGGCAGAACATCGCAGCAGAGAACACACAGTGAAACAAAGCTGCTCATATCTTGGTGCTGGGAAGCAGAGAGAGGAAGGGGCAATTGCTACATTCTTGTGACTAGGTAGTTAAATGAATTGGTTGCTAAATGAGGAATTATATGTAGTATGTACATTACAATATCCAGAACAAAGTTATGGTCAAAAGAAAGTCCAGGGGCCGGTGAGATGGCTCAGTGGCATAAGTGCCTGCCTGGCAAGCGTGAGGGCCCGAGTTCGACTCCCGGTGCCCACATACGAAAAAAGGGCCGGTGATATTGCTCAGCGGCACGGGTGCCCGCTGGCACGCAAGGTCCTGAGGTCGACCCCCAGTACCCACAAAAAAAAAAAAAAAAAGTCCAACTTGATGATTTTGCTTTTCTTTGAATAACTCTTACATGCAATACTGTAATGTATAACAGAACATGAAACTACAGTACTATACTGTACAGTACAATCAGCAAAAATTACAGTACTGTATAAACAAGGTGTACAATACCAAAAAAAAAAGACACTGAAGCTCTATAAACACGATGTTGACTGTACAAAAGTAAAAGATGGGTCATAAGTCCGAGCAGCAGGTTGTAAGTTTGAACAGCACACCTTGGTCATAAGTCTGAACAGTTGTTAAACAGGTTGGTCATTAAACAACGAATATCTGCATAGTTTTCCATTGTAGTGAGGATGGAGATTACCTGCATCAACATATATTTAACTGACGGGGCTGAGAACTGAGACCACCAGTGTCAATATTACTGTTTTTATTTCACCAGGAAATTCATGCTGAGGAAGATATGATTGCAGACTAATAAAGTACTTTACTGTTTGCATCATAGAAATTTTACAAACCAATTTCACAAGCAAACAGTTTGCTTAACTGGATAAACAACTCACTTATCAGAACAACAGTTTGCTCTTCATAAAACTCATCTCCAGACTGTCAGCTGTGTCCAACAGTCCTAAAATATTATGTCATGATCTTTACCTACTTCCAGTTACATCCCTTTCTTGAAAGACCTGTCTTAAGCATTATGAATCCCAAGCTCTATACTCTTCTCCCATTTCCTCTTTTAGAGACACTAATAAGACCATGTAAACTTTGCTTGATCAACAGATTTTTCTGGTGATCTTTGTGAGGGGAGGTTGAAAAGGTGAGTTCAGCCTTTCAACCAGGTCCCTTCGTTCCAGGACCCCTTGCAAAATCTGCAGTGCTCAAGTCCCTTACATGAAATGTTTAAGTACTTACATATGACCTGCATACATCTTCCCTCATCTATTCTACTTTAAATCATTTCCAGATTACCTATTTTAGCCAATGGAGTGTAAATAGTTGCTATTATATGTTGTTTATGGGATAATGACAAGAAAAAAAATCTGCACATGTTAATACAGACGAAACATTTCAGCATATTTTTAAGCCACAATTGGTTGGCCTCACGGACATAGAACCTGTGGATACAGAGGGATGGTTGTCTCCCTGTCATACTCTGTCATCAGAAACATAAAAGGAGGACATTCTGTATATGTAGTTTTTGTGTGTGTGTGTGTGGGTACCGGGGGTCGACCTCAGGACCTCACATGCCAGCAGGCGCTCGTGCCGCTGAGCGATATCACCGGCCCCTTTTTCGTATGTGGGTTCCGGGAGTCGAACTCAGGCCCTCGAGCTTGCCGGGCAGGCGCTCAAGCCGCTGAGCCATCTCACCGGCCCTGTATATGTAGTTCAGCCTAACTAAATAGACACTTTACAATAACCATTACAAATTATTCATAATACATTACCTTTCTGTGAGGAAAAACAGATATGTTTCTTATAAGATTGTTTTCATTTGGGTATAGAATTTTGGCTGTCACTTTTTTTTTACTTTTTGGTAATCAAAAGACATACTTTGTTTAAGAATATATGCTGATACACCATTAATAAGAAAATGACAATGAGGGCCGGTGAGATGGCTCAGCGGCTTAAGCGCCTGCCCGGCAAGCGCGAGGGCCCGAGTTCGACTCCCGGATCCCACATACGAAAAAGGGGCTGGTGATATCGCTCAGAGGCACGGGTGCCTGCTGGCGCGCGAGGTCCTGGGGTCGACCCCCCGGTACCCACAAAAAAAAAAAAAAAAAAAAAAAAAAGAAAATGACAATGAAAAACCAAATTGCATGGGGAGAATATAAAGGACCTTAACTCAGGTAGAGCTGATTATTTGTGATTCTTATACACCACAGAATGGACAGTCACTGAAAGCAGAATTTGTCTCCTCTGGAGTATGTTCAAAAAGAAAATGACTCTTGTAAATATCCTCACAAAAGTCAATTCTCATTCAGCAGTCAAACAATGCTCTCTGTAACATAGCTGCAAAGTACGTGGGTTTTTCAGCTATATTGTAATATTTTTAGAGCCAAGCAGTCACCATCTATTCCATATATACAAACATCTGCGTACCCAGAAAATAATTGTGGATAATTCAGTGTTCAGATTCAATAATGGACGCTTAAATAAATATGAGAATTCCAAGCAAATTTGGGCAAATGAAAAAAGATTTCCTCTGACATAATGGCGCGAAGCAAGGCTATGTGTAATGAGCTGTAATTTGTCTGGAAGAGCATTTTTTAATTAATTAAGTTTATTGGTACATTTTAAATATATATAATGATCACTTTCATCATAGAGACTTTGTACCTATACATGTCTTATCTCAATTCCCTCCTAGACTGCAACGGGACCAGGAAGGGCTCGCTATATTTGTAATCCCACGGAAAAGTTATTGGAATTCTAGTGAGTTAATTCCAATCTACCACTTCCAGTGCAACCCACAGTGAGAATAAAACACTAAGTCATATTTGTAGTTATGGGGAGCCAAGGGGGTCCTAAGTCCAGCCAGAATGGTGGTTACCAGAACAAAGGCCACAACCCAGGGCTGAACCCAGGTTTTATTAATTCTCGGTGAGGGGAGTGGCTCAGGGATGAGTGACTGTGAGAATGGTGGGAAGTCCATGAGTACCATGAGCTTGGCTAGGTAAGTCGCCTGAAATTATCTTTGCAATATGTAGAGAGATGGATATGCAGAAGGAGTAATCTGCATAACACAATTTGAGGTAGTAGCTAATGTTTTGGGGTCAGGGCTTCAGCTCTGATGTGTAATCTTCTATGCTCTGGGAAGTCATAGCCTCTTATCTCAAGGCTCGATCCCAGCTGACAGCATGCAGCACAGCTCTCCATCCCGCCAGGCTCACACAAGATTTTTGGGAGCTATAGGGGCGGGTAAACACTGACCTGTCGCCTTGCTTCACAGACTACACATCAGCAGGGATAAAGGAAAGTCCTAGTCAGCTCTGTACATATCAGTACATGGAAATAGAGCCAAGTTTAGCTAAAATGGAGATAATTGCTCTTCTTTCAAGGAAAGCCATCCAGGTGGTCCTCCACAAGAAAGATACCTGGAAGGGGAATAGCTGGGTCAAATGGAACCTCTACTTTTATTTCTTTGAGGAATCTCCACACTGATTTCCACAGTGGTTGTATCAGTCTACACTCCCACCAACATTGGAGAAGGGTTCCTGTTTTCCCCACAGTCCTTCAGTCTGTTTCTTTTGATTGGTGAATTGAGACCATTTATACTGATGGTTATAACTGATATGTATTGGCTTATTGTTGACATGTTATTTTCCTGTTGTTGGTTCCCTGTCTTTCCCCTCTGTTTAATTGTTTGTTCTGCCTGGTGTCTTCTTTCTATTGTTGTTCTTGGGATTTTGGTTTTTGTTATCTTTTCCTAAAATATGCATCAGAACATTTTGTGGAGCTGGTTTTGTGGTCATGAATTTCTTCTGTTGTTCTTTGTCATGGAAATATCTTATTTTCTCCATTGATTTTGAAAGATAGTTTTGTGGAGTACATCAATCTGGGTTGTTCTCTTTCAGGACCTGAAACACCTCACTCCAAGCTCTCCTTTATAGGTGATTTGTTTCTTTCCTCTAACGGGCTTTACTATTCTGTTGTGCTAAATTTCTGGAATTTTTATTATATGCCTTGGTGTAGATTTATTTTGGTCATGGCTAATTGGAATTTCATATGCCTCACTTATTTGTATGTCAATTTCTTTTTCCATGTTTGGGAAATTTTTTGCCATTACTTTTGTGACCATATTTTTAATGTCATTTCCGCTATCTCCCTGTTTCTCAGTGACTCAGTTCTTCTTTGCCTCATCTTGTAGCTGTTGGATTGATTTTTCATGGTCCCTTGCTATTTTTAAGAAATCTTTCTTTTCGTGGTTGCTAACCACAAGCCTGTCTTCTAGGTCTGATATTCTTTCCTCACTTTGGTTCACTTGGCTGCATATAATTTCAGTGGAATTTTTAATCTCCTGGATTTGTGTTTGAATCTCTTTAATGGGTTCCATTTCTTTCCTATGTTGTGCATTCATGGTTTCCATCATTTTCCTAAGATCCTCTATTTTTTTAATCTGTGCCTGCTCTAGATTCAGTGGTCAGGTCCTTCATTTTGATCATACTCTCTTTTTTTATCTGAGAGATTGTTTCTAATCTGATTTTCTCTGGAGCCTCATTCATCTGTTTTTGTTTTTGTTTTGTTTTGTTTTTTAATATTCTTGTCCCTTGGACTTGTCCTGGATGGGCTGGAGGTCTGGGGTTGCATTTTGCTTCTGCATGTTGTCATTTTCTATTTTTTAATTTTAATTTTTTTTCTGTGTTGATGCTTGTAAATTGCCTATGGTAAATAGCTTTATCACCACTATCAAGACTTTTCTAGGAAATGTATACTCCTCAGAGATATCTTCTATGTGTAGCTGGCTCTTAGTCTTTGTGTCTGTTCTAAGGTGGTATCTTCCCAATTTATTAGAGATGAATAGTTGCTATCTATTTGGCTTAGCACCCAGTCCTTTGGTACTGGACTATGGTGATGATTATGACCCCAATCAGTGTTGTCATACAAAGGAGAACAACTGATTGCAATAGGTATGATACCCTGGCTAAAGCAGTACAATTAATAACAATAGTAGCATGAAGAACAGCCTGGAAACTGACAAGCTATGGTAACTATTAATTTGGTACCTTTAACCATATAAGCAAGATCTACAGTTATATAACGAAATCCATATAAACCAGGAATTTGGGGCCCAGGATATAGCTCGGTGGCACGGTGCCTGCCTGGCAAGTGTGAGGTCCTGAGTTTGATTCCCAGTTCCAAAACAAAACAAAACAAAACAAAACCAGCAACTTGTATGCAATACTGAGTTTCCCCTTAGTTGAGTGATTTGACTCTATGTGTGTGTGGGTGGGGGGGTGTTTAAGAGGGATGGGGAACAAAGCTGAGAGATAAATGAAGAGAAATATAATAGAAGCAAGGCTGGAGGTCAAAGGATGATCACCCAAGCTTTGGGAAATTGGAGAAGAGGACACATCTCGAAAAACCAAGAAAGAAAGTTTAAGGAAGGGAAAGCAGAGTAGAGCAAAATGAACTATTAAAAAAAAAAGAAAAAAAAAAAACAATCAGACAGAAAAAGTAAAATGAAACAAAGAGAAAGAAAAAATAATAATAAAGTTGCTCCGGTGTCCACAGTTCTGTGGTAGTGTCCAAGTCAGAGCCCAGATCTGTGCTGGCTGACCTCACCAAGCCTTCTGTGGGATTAGTGCTGGGTGTGGGGCTGATCTTGGCCTCTGAATGTGGGGAGTTGGAGCCAGAGTCTTCAGCCAGTAAATTTCTGTATGTCCCTTTGCAGCCTGCCCACTCCTTACCCTGTTTGTCTCTAGGTCTCTCTCCCAGTAGCTGTGGTGCCCTCAGAGAGAGACAGCCTGAGGCTGCTCTCAGTCCTGTGTATGGTTGGCTCCTTTTGGTCCTTCCACAAGCTCCTCTGTTCCACTTCCCCTGGCCCATCTCTGTCTTCTCATGCTGCTTGTTGCAGGGCAGAAATCCTTCATTTCTGTTAATTGATCAATAATTACTTATTTTATTCCTTTGAAAGTAAGACTTTTTTTTCATTATTGGGAATTGAACCCAGGACTTTCATACTAAGCTATATCTTCAGCCATTTCTATTTTTTAGTTTGAGACAGTCTAGCTAAGTTGCCCAGGCTGAACTCAATTTTGGGATCCTTCTGCCTCAGCCTCCCAAAGTAATGCATTTTTTATCTGATTTCTTTTAAGACTTTCTCTGTCTTTTGTTTTTAGTACTCTTACTATGATATGCTAAATATGTTTTCTCTTTGTATTAATCATACTTAGAAACCATAAAGCTTCTTGAATTTGTGTCTTGAATTTGTGTCATATAGTTTAGAAAATTCTTGACAATAATCAAATATTACTTCTTCCCATTTTTTCATATCTACTTTTGGGACTTTTAATTACTCACATGTTAAACCTTTAATCATGTTCCCAATGGCTTTTACATTTTCCTTCTCTGGGAAAAAATGCTTTACATCCCCTTTTATCATTCATATTTTCAATATGGGTATTTTCCACTGATCATAATCTTTCTTTAACTTGTCTGTTGTTAAAGGTAATAATTCCATTATTAGTTTTTGTTATTGGACATTAGTAGAATTTCTAATTGATTTTGTGATGTGCTGTAATGCTCTGATGAGCTTTTCTATCTTGTCATCTCTTCTTAAACATATGAATAACTATTTTAAAGTTTGTGTCTACTAATAAAAGTATCTAGATACTTATAGGTCTGTTTCTATGTTTTGTTTTTTTATTCTAATTTTTTCATCTGCCTGGTAATTCTTGATTATATGCATGCAATTATCAATTTAACACGGTAGACATTCTAGATATTGCTTTTTTTTTCTTGAGAGGTTTTTTGTTTGGTTTTGTTTTAGTTTCTGAGAAGGAGCATATCATCTTCATCTAATAAGGAATCAATCAGATTTGAAATTGGTGTTCAGGAGGGTTTTGTTTTTGATTTGGGGTTTTTCTGTTTTCTGTTTTTGGTTTGTTTGTTTGTTTGTTTGTGGATTTTTAAGACAGAATCTTGCTATGCAGCCCAGGTGGAAACTGAACTCATTGTGTGCCAGGCTGGCCTCAAACTTGTGGTGATCCTCTTGCCTCAGCTTCCAGAGTGATGGGTTTACAGGTGTGTACCATCATACCTGGCTGTTCAGATGTTTTAGGGCCTGGTCTATATCCCGTTTTCCACAGTGAAAGTCTGGGATGTATTCCAAGACCTCTGTACCTTGGAAAACCCTAATGACCAATTTTAATTCACTAGCACCATGAGATGTGATTAGCTTTGTTTAGGTTCTTAGCCTGATAAATACTTTCTCTCCTCTCAGTTCCCCTCTCCTTGGGTTGCCTTGCTTCCATACTGTTAGGTCTGGTGTGAGTAAAGACAAAGAAAAGGTTGAGAGAAGCCTTTAATGCAGGGCGTGGGAAGGCAGCAAGTAAGATGCCAAGACCCTCAGAGGGGCTGGCTGTGAAACAAAGTATTTATGTGGCTTGTTTAAAGGCAGAGCACGGAGGGGCGGACAAAGTGATGTTACACTTGGCGGATGTTCTGCGCGCAGTGAGGGGAGGTACTTCCTGCTGGAGCAAGAAGAAGAAGAAGAAGAAGAAGAAGAAGAAGAAGAAGAAGAAGAAGAAGAGGTGCATGATAAGCTCTCCTCCATGTTGGACCATCGCCATGATGACTAAGCAGCTTTTATATGGGCTAGAACCCATCACGTACTAGTGAGTAACTGAGGGAAACAGTCTGGTTGAATACTGAGCTCATTCCAGTGAGTTTACTTTCTGTCAGTGATCTTGGCTCCCCAAGTCCTGGTTATACTTGTGGCTCTCAAATTTCTTTTTTATCGTTGCATTATATTTAACTTTTCTAGTTATTCTTAGCTAGCAGATTGATTTACTACAAATTAATCTGTCATGACCAATGAGAGGAGTCCCCTTGTATTCCCTTTGATTCTGTTTCTGACTCCAGCCAATGCCTGGTTTCAACGACCAGAACACTTTCACTTGTTATGGATTGATTAAAACCTCTGTAATTCTGGTGACAAAATTGTACAAATGTCCTTTATCTCCTCCTCTTTTCCAAGACCCTCCCTTCGGTGGGGGATCTTCATAAGAAAACTAACTGAACAGGAGAAATGGCCTCTATTCTGGCGTCAGTTGAACTGCCTCCACAAAATCCTCCAGTCCTAAAATCCACTTTTCTCATCTGTCCCCAACTCTACCTTTTCAGGAGTGAGGACCACCACTAACTTAATGCCCATCCACTAGAAACTCCTACCTGCTTATATTGCAATTGTTTGTGTGAACCTGGAAACATTTCCGTCTTTTACTAGACTGAGTTCACAGGTTGTCTATATAACCTTCAATTGACTCTTCATATAACAATAAATTTGTTAAATTTTCTCTAGAGAATAATTCAGTCATTTCTGTATTGCAGTTTTTCAGAATTTGGTTTTTGCTATTAATAACTTAGAAATTTTGATTAGTTTCTTTTGGTTAATTTTCTTATTACTTTCTGCAAATAGCATATAAATTGTGGGTTATTACTAGGTTAAGGAAAACCTCCATTTAGTTTTTTCTATATTTAGAAGAATTTCCACTGACTAAAATCTACCTTGATATATTTAAACCTTATATCTCCTCCTTAACCTTCATCCTTTTGGTGCTGGTGCCACTGGACACATTCAAACTGCAATGAGACTTTGGTTACAACCTTAGGTGACTTAGTACAGTGGAAGTTAGAGCGATTCTTGGAGCCATTCCTAAACCAGAACATGTAGCAGGAACTTAGCTGTTAACATGAATGAATATGAATACATCTTACTAAGCCAAACTAAACACAAATCAGTTCATCCAAATGTTTACCTGGATGCTATGGCCACTCCAATTCCACCTAACAGTAGGAGAAATGCAACAAAGGAGAAATTTGAGTCTAAAGAGACCACTGTCACCATTTGCAAATTTTAAAGAAACATGTTACTCTGAGAACAGCCTGCTAGGAATCTTCCCAGGATCTTAGAGGGGCCATGAATCTTGAGCTTCCTCATCTTCAGGATAAATAACTTATGTTTAAATATTAAACTCTTCCTCCATCTAAAGAGTTAGCTAATTTAGAATGTGGTCTCTGGAAAAATCATAAACCAAGAGAGCTCTGGCTTTGCTCTTTATGTAAGTTCGCATGTACCATCTTGGAGAGATTCAGTACTACACTAACCCTGTCTCCTAACAGTCTCCCTTCAGTAGAACTTACTGAGGGGAAAGGCAAGAAAGAGTTATTCCCTGAGGACCCTGAATTCATTCAGTAATTCTTTCCAAATTCCTTTGTAACAGAAAATGCACCCCCCCCCAGCCAGTATACTTCAGTTTGTTAGTTGCTCATGTAATAGGTCCTGTTCCAGTTCTGGTTGCTTCTGTCTCTTAGAAACGGCGGTCACTGTGATGCATAGCTGGTCACTCTGATGCACATCGTATAAACCAATCCCCAATTGACAAGCCATTCTGCCTCTGTACTTCCTGCTTACTTATCCTATATAAGCCCTAGACCACCAGAGATCAGAGCCTGATATTCTGGGAATGATCCCGATCAGTGCCTGTCAACATGAATAAATCTGCCTCCAAATCCTGGGTGTCATTTTGATGTTTCTTCTTGCCATTGCACCTTCTCTCTTTTTCTGTCTCCAGTTTAATATACTTGCATTGGTTTGCTAGGGGAGCCATAACAAAATACCACAGGCTTGGTGGCTTAAACAACAGAATTATATTTTCTTATGACCCTGGAGTGTTGGAACCATGAGAAAAAAAGAACTAAGATCCAAGTCCCAGCAAGAATGATGTTCTCTGATACCTCTTTCCTGGCTTGTGGATGGCCATCATTCTGTGTATGCACACTTTTGGTATCACTGTGTTCAAATTTCCTTTTCTTATGAAACACCTTTCAGGTTGGATAGAATTGGCTCTAAGGACCTCATTTTAAATTAATCAGCTCTTTAAAGGCCTTATGTCCAATACAGTCACATTCTGAGGTATTGAGGTTAGCTCTTCAATATAGAAATTTTAAAAGAGACACAATTCACCCTGTAACAGTACTGTTCCTAGCTACTCCTTTCTCCTTCTCAAAGATCGCAGAGGCCAAAAGTGGTGGGGCATTCTGAAAAGTAGTATCCTTTATAGAAGGCTAGAGTGAATAAACCCTTGCTTCCCTCCAATTCCCACTTCTCCTTCCAAACCCATTAGAATAGTCTTTAATCATCTTTCTCTCAAATTCCTGGTGGCAGGTTATTATACATGTATTTACTTCTACTCAGCTTTTCCAGCAGGCCAAAGATGCTGAATGGTCTCCATGATTCAAGATGTACAGAAATTAACGCAGAAATTGGATGTACAGAAATTGGAGACTAAAAAGACAATACAAAGAATCAATGAATTGAAGAGTTGGTTCTTTGAAAGATTAAATAAAATCAACAAACCCTTATCCAACCTTACTAAAAAAAGGAAAGAAAAGACTCAAATCCATGCACCCTTGAATGAAAAGGATGAAATCACAACGGACCCTGAAAGAATCTAGAAGATCATCTACATCTACTTTGAAAACTTATATTCTAATAAGACAGAAAACGCAAAGGAAATGGACAGATTCCTAGATACATATCAATTACCAAAGCTGAATCAAGAAGATACAGAAATCCTAAATAAACCAATATTAATCAATGAAATCAAAGATGTAATTAAAAACTTACCAACAAAGAAAAGCCCAGGCCCTGACGGATTCACTGCTGAATTCTACAAGAAATTTAGAGAGGACCTAACACCACTACTTCACAAACTCTTTAATGAAATTGAAAGGGAAGCAATACTCCTAAATTCATTCCTGGAAGCAAGCATTACTCTGATGCCAAAACCAGAGAAGGACCCAACTAAGAAAGAGAATTATAGGCCAATCTCCCTAATGAACACAGATGCAAAAATCCTCAATAAGATAATGGCAAACAGAATGCAGCAAATCATCAAGAAGATTATACACCATGACCAAGTGGGACTCATCCCAGGGATGCAGGGATGGTTCAACGTATGCAAATCAATAAATGTAATACACCATATTAACAGAGCCAAGGACAAAAATCATATGATAATCTCATAGATGCAGAAAAGATTTTGACAAAGTCCAGCACCTATTCATGATAAAAACCCTACATAGATTGGAATAGATGGTCTTTATCTCAATCTGATAAAAGATGTCTATGACAAACCAGCAGCCAACATCATACTAAATGGACAAGATGTGGCTAAGCAGCACTGCCTCTGGCAGCTGTGGTCTTAATTCTATGTAATGTACAAACTTACACAGGTTGTGAGTGTAGTTTATTACTCCAAGGGAAAAAATGTAAGCATACTCGGGCATCAAAACTTAGAAGAACAGATAGCCATAGACCTTAAACCCTGAACAGGATTTGATCTGTGTGTCTCTTATCAGAACCACACACACACACACACACACACACACACACACACACACACACACATACACACACACACAGATGTTTAAGGTATTTTTAAATCTAGGTTTTTTGTTTTTTTTTTTTTTTTTTTGTGGGTACCGGGGGGTCGACCTCAGGACCTCGTGCGCCAGCAGGCGCCCGTGCCACTGAGCGATATCACCGGCCCCTTTTTCGTATGTGGGTTCCGGGAGTCGAACTCAGGCCCTCGCGCTTGCCAGGCAGGCGCTTAAGCCGCTGAGCCATCTCACCGGCCCTAAATCTAGGTTTTAAGTTAATTCAAATGCTGGAGGAAATACTTGACCTAGTTATTTTACCTTCTATGAATTGTGTATTAATATTTTCACTTGTCTTTCCCATTGGAGTAAAAAATGGCCTAAAAATATAATATCACTATTTCAAAAATTCTGAGATCCCATTTCAAATGGAAATCTCAAACTGCTTCATCAAATATTACTTACTACTTTGGCCTTTCAACTTTAACTAAGTGCTCTACCGCTGAGCTGCATCCCTAACCCTCAACTTTCATTCATCAAATATTTATTACATGCCAGATGCTGTTACTCAACACTTTCACATTATTGCCTGATAATCAGGGGTAGCAATTCCTGAGGATATATTGAAGTCATAGTTGCAGTGAGTCTATTTCAAACACTGAATTGGAAGATCCTTACTTATGTATACATTTATTTCTGTTTCATTATTAGCTCTAGGTTATATTTAAGGTATAAAGATTTATACAGATTTTCAGGATTTTATTACCTGTGTTTATGTCTTCATCTAGAATTTAGCTATGAAAATAGTATTATGTTGGGGGGAGGTGTGAGAAAGAGATTAAATAAATGTTTATTTAGCATAATCCCAGCACTTGGGAGGCTGAGGCAGAAGGGCCTGGGCTACATTATGAGTTCAAGGTCAGCCTGAACTATAAAGTGAGACTCTGTCTCAAAAAGAAGCCATTCATATTATTGTAATTTTACAAAATCCTAATACAGAAAAAGCAAGATAAAATTTAGACCTATCCATCACACAAGTGTAATAATTGTCCTACTGTGTATACAATGAACATTTTAGTTGGCTTTAAATATTTCCTGATACTGCATGCTTGTTTTCTTAACAAGAGATCCTGGCAAGTGAAATATAGCCTTTCATTTGTTGAACCAACAACTGAAAAACTACTTGGCGCTGGAGGCACATGCATCCATCAGCTTAGAGCCCTGTCGGAACTTGCGAAGTCTGAAGCATTGGTAGCTAAATTAATGTTAGGTAATATATGAGTTGCTTCTTGGGAAAAATAAGATCTGAAAACATTTCTTGGACATGTAAATTGCCTGGAAAATATTTGATCCTGTAAGTGCAAATAGGGAAAAAGTGAGCCTTTTCAGTGACTGGGAGGAGACATTATTGCCTGGAGCTGTGGCTTTGCTACAGCTGGCTCTGGTGTGGGGCAAGGGCCTCACAACACCGCATCACCAGGAAGCACTCAACTGTGATTAAAACCAAGAAGAGAAGACTCACATTTTCATTTGAAAAGGGTTGAAAACTCATTTTAGTTATATAAATGATACTCAAATATGATCTTTCTTGTGGGGGACCACCTGGACAACTCTCCTTGAAAGAAGAGCAATTATCTCCATTTTGGCTAAACCTTGCCCTATTTCCATGTGTTGATATGTACAGAGCTGGCTAGGACTTTTCCTTATCCCTTCAATTGGCTTTAAGTAATGTAAATCGGATTAGTGGAGTTGCTGATGTGTAGTCTTTGAAGCAAGGCAACAGGTCAGTGTTTCCCTGCCCCATACCTCCCAAGAAGCATGTGTGAACTGGGCGGGAGAGCCACACTCCATGCTGTCCCCTAGCATCCAGCTTCGAGATAAGAGGCTATGACTTTCCAGGGCATAAAAGATTACACATCAGAGCTGAAGCACAAACCCCAAAACATTAGCTACTACCTCGAATTGTGTTATGCAGATTACTCCTTCTGCATATCCTTCCCTCTGCATATTACAAAGGTGATATCTGGCCACCTACCTAGCCCAGCTCACATACTTCCCACCACTCTCACAGTCACTCATCCCTGAGCCACTCCCCTCATCAAGAATTAATAAAAACCTTGGTTTGGCCTTGGATCAAGGTCTTTGTTCCAGTTAAGGCTCCCCACAGCTATGCCTTAGTGTCTTTATTCTCACTGTGGGTTGCACTGGAAGTGTAGATTGGAATTAACTCACTAGAATTCCAATAACTTTTCCATGGGATTACAAATATAAACTTCCCAGACTGTGACAGAGACTGGGAGGGCTCTCTATACATTCTTACATCCTCACATATTCTGCACTCACACAGTATTTTTCCTCAATTTTCTCCTACATCATTTAGAAGACAGATAGGCAGCAACTTAAGGCACAGAGCTCCTCAACCTGTTCTTTCCAGAGCAGGAAACCCAAGAAGCACTTGTCCTTCATCAAACTAGATGGCACAATTGTCAGTCATCTTGAAGGAAGCTTATTGTATTCTCGGGCTGCTCTAGCTGCTACAAATCTCCAAGCTTCTGGTATATATGAGAATTTTCACATTAGAGCTAGAGCATTGTCTTCTTCATGTAGTTATCTTATGTTTCAAATTGTACCAAAAAGCAGTTTTTCTGAGATGAGGAGGCAAGTCCTCCCCATAAATATTTTGCTGCCCAGAACAACAGGTACTTTTGTTTTGTTCATTCCCCTCCCACCAAATCTATGCATACTTCTCTCATTTTTGCACCATTTAAAAAACATACTTTTTGGCCTAGAAATTCCACAACCCAAGGTCAGTGTTGCCTTCAAAGATAATGATAGTTACCATTTACTGAGCAGCTATTGTTTCATTTAATGATTATAAGAACTCTGTGAAGTAGGAAATGCCTTTCCTATTTTAAGGACACAGAAATGAAGAAGTCAGTTATCTTGAATAAGGCCACAAAGTTAAGTAAGAAATACATCCAGGATTTAGGATCTGGTCTGAATTCAAAGCCTATGAGATCTCCATTGTAAAAAAACAAAATAAAGCAAAAGACACACGCATGCACACTCTACCACCACCAAAATTTGAAATAGAAATGATATCAAATTCTGAGAAATAACTCCTTGTCCCTTGCTTCTCCAGGCTCAACATCTTCAGTTACTCCAATCCTTTTTATATTGTTAGAGACATTCTCCTCATCCTGCTCACTGTCTTCTAGACCTACTTAAAGTTGTCAAAAGTCATATTAACACCAGAAAAAAACACAGTGTTTCAACTGCTTCTAGAACAGAAAAGACAAGAACATCAATCTCTCTTGGTAGGGACAGAAATAAAAGTCAAGATCAGAACACACAATAGTCGCTAATGTCTACTAATGTCTCTCCCTGGTCCCTGACACACAGTAGTGTTTATACTTCCATCACTGCAGCTGGCTATGGTGCTAGTGCTTAGAAACTTGGTCACGCTCTTCTTATTTGGCAAATGCATTCAGCAAGATTCTGTGGTCCTCTTTAACGGAGTGATCTCTGAGATGGGCCTTCCTGCAGCCCATTCCCTTGTGTAGTAACTCCAGGGAATCACTGGAAGGGTCTGGCTTACACTGCCTCAGTCTGCTCCAGGCTACACTCCTGCTGAGCACCTCTCAGGGCTACATTCTCACACCAAAGGGGCAGCTCTCAAAACTGAAATCTAAAAAGAGCAGAAAACAAAGTTTACAATATTCTAATTTTTTTCCAGTTGTCTTAGTTCACTCTGCTCTAAAATTTCTGATTTAAGTTGATTTTATTTGTATTACAATATACCATACTTTTTTTTGCAGTCTTTATTGTATTTGTTTCTCCCAATCCAAACATGGAGGCGACAGTATTAAATCTTTGTCAAATATATAGCAGAAGCCAGCCATGGTACATGCCTGCAAGCCCAGCTACTTAAGAGGTGGAGACAGGAGGATTTCAAGTTCTAGTCTAGCCTGAACAAATTAGTGACAACCTAACTCTGTCTCTAAATAAAACATTTATGAAGGTGTTAGGGATGTAGTTCAGTTTTAGTTTTTTTTCTAGCACACAGAACACCTGCAAGTTCATGCCTCTCATTCCATAAAGATACAACTTGTATCTCATCTCTCCATAGAACCTCCTGATTACCCTCTGTACCTGGCAATTTCTCCTGCTTCTAGCTTCTCTGTAAGATACTGCAAGATCCTTGAAGCATCTTTGTCTAGAAAATTAACAGCTCTTCCATACTGGGTTGCATTGCATATTCCCTTTCTTTGGGTTAGTGCTGACATTATTGGAAGACTGGGATCCTTTAATCATCAGTGCCCAAGGATACAGTAAGGTCACCTTTAAGGTTGTGCCAACAACAAACTACCTCAGCCCAGCTGTTCAAAGCAGGTGTCTTACCACAAACAGGTAATGTTTTAAGATCATGGACAGAGTCTTGTAAGTGCTAATTATAAACAACTGAGTGGAAACTAAAAGGGATGAATAATTCTGGAGACCAGGCTTTGGAATTTCATTATAATAATGACCATTTGGGAACTGGCCCAACATTCTGGAATCCTGTCATCTCAGTAAAAAGAAAATAAGATTTGCATCATTGTGCATGGAGAAAGTTTATCCAGGATTATAATGAACAGTATTACATGATGATTTTTAAAAAATGAACCGCATTCCTCTTTGAAATTTGGATTGAATATAAGGACATACAGAATAATTTTAAAGGCTGTGAACATCAAAAACCCCCAGAGTGGACTGGCACCTTTGTGGTCTATGATATGGCCATCAAAGTGTGCAGGAAAGAGCTCTGAGGCTTGAGTTTCATCCCTAGCTATTTTCCATGTTCTTATAATGGCTCTGAGACCTGGAGCAGACCACTCTCTGTGGCTTTGTTTTCTAATATAAATGCACTCAGTTTCATAATATGTAATATCATTTCCAATTGTAAAATTCTGTTTCTAAGCTATTCTTAAGAGGAAATACTTTTGTTTTCATTTTGACATATCTTTAATTTTAGACGACCTCATGTCAATAAATAGTTCTATAAAAAGATAAAGTACTTTAAATCAACCAACCTCTCTCAAGTGTGTACACATACATATCTATTATAAAGTATCTATTATCAATGATTCCTGGGTTTGGAAAGTGATTTTTACTTTACTCTTGTTGTTAGTTTCCCTCCCTATTATATCTTTCTACTTTATGAATTTCTAAGACTAGGACATATGAAGTTAAATTAAGCTCATTAAAGTAGTTAAATTCAAATTAAATTGTTCCTCCATTTTTTTTTTTTTTTTTTTTTTGTAGATAGCTTTTTTCTGGCAGTACTAGAGGTTGAACCTAGGATCTCAAGCATGCTAAGCAAGCTCTCTGCCACTGAGCTACACCCCCAGCCCTGTAGATAGCTTTCAATAAAAAGTTGGAAAATCATTTGAAGGGATGGAACACTCTCTCTTTGTTTTAGTTTCTTTGTGTGGATAGTGGCAAGGTTTTATAAAAAGGAATATTTAATGAACTTCATATGCATGAGTGACTTTGAGTTATTTCCAGGTTCCAGTCCCTTTTAACATATATTGTAAATAGCCAAGATTCAAGAATCCTCATCTAAGTTATGAGCCAAAACAAATGATCAGGTTACACCTGTTTGGCTTACACTACCTTGGAAACCACTACACTCCATTTTCCTGGGCTTAAAGAACTAGTTCGCTCTCAGGGAAGTAATGAAATCGACTCATGCTTATTAAAATCAAATCAATAACCAACTAGACCACTTCTAAATCTCCACATCTGTAGCAAGAGGTAAGTTAAGTTTACTTTTATTATAAGATTTGTCTATTTAGTGGGAAAATTGCATTTCCTGTAATTGGGTAGTCATTACTTTTTTCTAAAAAGTTTCAGTGAAAGAAGTAATCTTAATTATCACAAATCTTAATGTATTGTCTTTCATCTTTGTGCCATTAAAAAAAATGCCCTTTCTGAATAAGCTTCCAGGAAGTAAAATTGTCCATTTGGAATGTGATATTGACTTCAGGGCTCTCTGAGTCTTTGGTCAAGGAAGAACTTCTGGCCCAAGCGGAGTGCGTGGGCTGATGTGATGTGCAGGACGATGGGGGTGTAGAGGAACAGCCCAGGACTTCTCAATGACCTAACCTGTGTGGACTGAGAAAAACCTGAGTTAGCACTTTTCCTCATAGGGGATCTTCTAGGAATAGCAGTACATATGTTCACACAGGGAATTGAAATACCTTGCAAGTGATGTATATGCACGATCCTTGGCTCGCGTGGGTCTTTTTTTCTATTCAGTGTTTCTCTTGGACACCTAATATTGATAACTTATTTTTTAGTACAATGTTATTTACACGAATAAAACCTAAAACTAGATGTACAATCCTTAGAGTTATGGCTTTTATGTATCTATATTTACAAAAGAAAAACCAAATATCACAAAGCCAGTAAAGTAAAATTAATATTTAGTGAACAAAAGACATTGTTTCGCAGAAATTAAATCACTAGTCATTAAGGATATCAGCTACAGGCTGCAGAAGCTTGGGTTCTTTGAGGCTGGGCCTGCTTGTTCCAGGAGCCAGGTGATAGCTTTTCACCCACCTCTGATGTCTATATAAACTTCAAGCGGGCTTCATTCATGCTGCACACTCGTCTGTCATTTCTTCATATGACTTACCTTGAAAACATCCCAAAATGTATTGTTTCTCATAGGCCTAGATAATTAGAGTTCTGGTACTTGGTCCCGATATGTTTTTAAGTACCATGTAAGCATTTGTTTTGTGTACAAAGGACCAGACAGCAAATATTGTAAGCCTGGAGTGCCATACTGTCTCTGTAACGACTACTGAACTCCGCAGTTGTAGTATGAAAGCAGTGATAAACAATAATAAAGGAATTGGCATGGCTGTGTCTCAAGAAACCCTATTTACAAAATAGAAGGTAGGCTGGTTTGGCCTGAGGGCTGTGTAGTTTGCTGAATCTTCCTAAAAGTGAGGGCAGAAATGCTAAAATCTTGCAGCAGTCCATGGTTATGGGCTGGTCATCCAGTATTTTTTGGGTTTTTTTTTTTTTTGTGTGTGTGTGTTTGTTTTTTATAATGATACACTTATAAGCCTCCCCCAAATTCTTGTGAATATGATAAAGGACCCTCAGGGGACTACAGATCCTGAGTTTGAAAACACAGCTTTAGGGATTTTCCAAGTAAGCTGTTGCCAGAAATTAAAATGCCTTCTGTCCAAACAGAGGTAAAGGGCTTGCGAAGGTCTGTAGATACAGCAGGACTCAGGTAGAAAGAAGCCCATGAGAAGAAATATTTTAAGGGTTAAATGATTTGTGTGCAAGGTAGGACAGAGCTATGGATCAATCAATGAACCCAGCACTGCAAAGGGGGTTAGAGAGTAGCCATGTAGGACCTGGGTTCTGCTGCGGATTTTTACATTTGAATGAGTCTCCTACCTTTCAGAGCTTTGGTTTCTTCGTCACTAAATTGGGGTGGCACCACACATCTGCTTACTAAGAGCATGGAAGTGAGGATTGTGCTGTTGCTGTGAAGTGCTTCACAAATAATCAAGTGCTAATGCAAACACAGTATTATTGTTATTTAGACTAAAAGAGCTGAGTATGAAGGCTGATGGCTGGTTCAGGAATTGCCACTGGCAGCCTGCAAGTCTATTGGAAAACTGGTGCCCCTCAAACGCAAGTTTCAAAACAGCACTTTCTTGTAATTACAAATCAGCTTCCTGGCTCCTAGTAGTATAAGGGCTTTTTGGACAGTGTTTGTGCCTGTTCAGAGAACAGAGAGGACCCTTGGAAGGGTGATTTTCCTGCCTTCCCTCCTGGAGACCAGCCTGCTTGCCATTGCCTCAACCACACTAGAAGTGAAGACTCCTGGGTTGGTAGAGAAGCTGCCCACGTGGCAAAGTCTCATTCTGGGTGGATTGTCTAATAAGGGTCTTGGCAGTGTCTCCACAGTGAGGGTATGGTGCTCAGGTCCAAGTGTTCAGAAACTCAGGGGTATAGTTTACTCAGAGTTGAGTCTGCTTTTAGGGACTCATCCACATTAACCAAACCCAGGTAAGCCTGATTTATAAAATGCATCTCCAGTAACTGGGACTCTGGTATCTAATCTCAGAACTTCCTTGCATAGCATAAAGAATCCTGGCAAGAAAATTATTACTTAGAAGCTTGCTTGGGAAAATGGAGTATTGAGAATCAATAATTGTTATGGATGTTTAATCCAGGCTGTAGAAAATGCAGATGAATGAACTGTCCCTGTCCTTAGAGTATGGCTATTGTGACTCATTGTCTACACCTAAAGATCTGTATAAATTCTCACCAGCTCTGATAATTAATTAGAATGTTTGCAGTAGGAACTGACACAGAAATTCCAGGATCCTTGTTTGTGGAAGTGTGATTAAATATTTGTATCTGTACATTACAGTATTTCCCTGTACATAGAATTCTGTAGGCATGGGGAAAGGCCTATCTAGTTTCTATTTGTCTATACTTCATGCAAATCTCTACTCTTTTAACCTTTGGTACCCAGTTATTATGCTATAGGAAACATAGTGTTATGGCTTGTATCTAGATGTCCTCCCAAAGCCTCATGCAGTCATAGGTGAAGTTTTTTGCAGGTGGCTGGATCTAGGGTGTGTGATGCTGGGATTAAGTGTATAATGCTGGGATTAAGGATATGATGCTGGCATTAAGGGTGCCCCACCATGGGTGTGAATGCTACCCACCATAATGGAGGTTAGCTTGGATGGAATACAATGGACAGAAAGTGGACTGCTGCTGTTACTTGCTGCTGGTGCTTCTGCTTCTGCTTGTCTGCTTGTCTGCGGCTGCCTCCTACCTGCTCTGTGACACCCCTCTGCCATGCCACCCTGCCTTGGTGCCAGCTGATTATGGACTGAAACCTCTACAAACTGTGAGCCAAAATAAACCTTCCTCCTTTAACTTTGGGTATTGGGTATTTTGTGTTAGCAACAAGAAAGTAACTCAGACACATGGTCTATTTGCTTTTCTACCTGTTTCTTCATTTACTATACACTTTGCTCTCTGGTTGCTATGATTGGATACAGCATTTGCCAGGTTTTCTCAGGAATACATGATAAATCTCTTTGGCATGTGTTTCTTCTACAAATAGCTAACCTTTCCTTTTACAGTCCTTATTCATGTAATGATAGGACTCATCTCCAAATTCTGAGTTAATTTAGTTTAACTGTGCTCTCACTATAGAATGTTATATTTTATATAATCCCAGGATTGTATTTTTCTCTTGATCAGTGAGAACTTTGGAATAGCTGGTGACTTTTGAGGGGTTCTTCAATTTTGGTTGGTTTGATACTGGCGATGATGACAATGACATGTAAATGACATGTAAATTGTTGGTATTTATTATGTTCCATGTTCTATCCTTAGTTATCAGGTGAATCTGCTCTTTTACATTTGTTTATTGATGCTCTACTAATGTGAGCTCCTTTCAAGAGAGTTTGAGATGTATAACTATTTTCTCTAGATTATTTATTTGGTTTGGACTCCTGAACATGTGGCAAACAATGAATAATTATTTTACTTCACATTTATTCAGTTCTAAAGTTTTCATTCTAAGCATTAGCTAGGTATCTGCTGTGAAGAGCAGGGTTAAAATAATCAGTAATGACTACTCAAGGTTCTAACTTTTCATCCACATAGCACTTTGTGCACCTACACCTCTACGTACTCTGCCTCCCTTTCCCAGACATTCCATTTGAGATTTTTAATAAAATTAAGAGCTATAAATCAATGTTGATGCCAATAATTATAACTACCTGTTGCAGTAAGTTTGCCATTTAAATTACTTGAGTAATTAACCAAGTAATTCTTAACAAACCATCAGTATTAGTATTAGCTATGACAGTAAAGAAATATTACTTTCTTATCTTTTAGCTTCTTCCCTCTTCAAGGGAAGAGTGCTTCAGTGATTTATTCTTTGGCAGTGTGCAAATAAATTAGAGACTGAATATTTTACCTGATGATTAAGTATGCTGCTTCTTAAGCTAAATTTAGTCAATAAATATTTCTTAAATAGCTACTTCATGCTAAGCAGTTTGTATAATACAAAAGAACTAGAAAACATACAACGAAATATACAAACTGCTTTAGGAAGCAAAAACAACAAAAAACAAAATATGAGACTAGTTAAGATGTTATATTATCAAGGGCTAGAATATGTGCCAAGTTTTAGGGTCTGGAGAATCTGAGAAAAGAAAAATTACAATTTGGAAGACTGTGGAGGAAGCAGGGCTTGAGGGCAGAGAGGAGGAAGGAGCAGCATGAGTAAGTGCACGTACGTGAAAATGATGTATGAGCCTGAGATGGAGGATAGAAGTGGAGGCTAATGGGGTGGGAAGGATGAACAATATGACCAAAATTGGTGTTGGTGAATGTTGGTAGACCTAAAGGTGGGAAATTAGGCAGAATCTTGACTGTCAAAGTGAGAATTTGACATTCATCACAAAAGTGTAAAAACCATGGTACATTCCTGAGCAGAGGAATAACAGGAAGATGACATTCTAGCAGCCAGTACAAAATGATTTTAGAAAGGAGTTAGGGACATCTTCCACTTGCTTTTCTTGTGGTGGGGAGGCATGATAATTTGTATCTCAGATCCAGCTAGAAATTAGAGGAAGAGGGAACCTGAGAACAGGAATCTTGAGTTAAATGTAGAATGGAGGAACACTGAATTCAGGTAGAAAACAGTAAGCCAGTGCACAGGGGAAGATGGTTGAGCTGGGCATACAATATGAAGTCAAGATATTTGCTTGGGTTGCCAGATAAAATGTAAGTCTCCCAGAAATTTCAGATAAATAATAATTTCTTGGTGTAAGTAATCTTGAATATTGGATGGCATACTTACACTGGAAAGTTATTTGTTGTTTATCTAAAATTCAAACTTTACAGGGAACCCTAATTTTTTATTTGCTTAATCTGGCAATGCTAGTCCTTTCTTTTAAAGAGTATGCAATGTGTAGAGGTATTAACTACTTAAACAACTATGTGATAACAAGCTATAAGTGGCATTAAGGAAAAGAAGGAAATATGAAGAGTACCAAGGGATATCTAATTTAGATTGATGGGGCAAGGGGAAGCTCGCTGATGCAAGGGAATGGGAGGCACTGGGTTTGATTCCCAGCATCACCAAACCTAAGCAGGAAAGAGGAACACAGGGCCATGTGGTCTAAAATAAAAACTGAGGAAGGGGAGCATGTCTAGAATCCAGTGAGTCTTGGTGATGTGCAAGACAAGGCTGAAGAGCAGGCAAGGGCATCACACCACAAGCCTTTGTTATCTTGGTATATATTTGACTTTTTAAATTTTTTATTAGTACATGTTTGTAGTACAAAATAATCACTCTCTTCATAGGGATTTGGTACATATACATAACACATCTTAATTCTTTTTATTTGCTTCCTCTCCCCTACATTCCCCCTTCTTCCATCTTGTGGTCTCCTTCCCATTTGCAAAAGATGTAGTTCCCTATTTCCTATTATCTATTTTTATTTTGCTCTTTGAATTTTGGGCTTCTTATATAAGTGAGACTGGGTAATATTTAAGCTTGTGTGTCTGACTTATTTCACTTAACAGTGTAGTCTCAAGGTGCATCCATCTTCCTACAAATGACTCAAGTTTATCCTTTGTAGGTGAGTAGCACCCCATTTTGTATAAATAAGACACTTTCTTTATCTGTTCATCTATTGATGGACATATATATTGCTTCCAAGATTTAGCTATTGTGAATTGTGCCACTATAAATATAGGTAGGCACGTATCACTACAATGTGATGACTTTATTTATTTTTTTTTGTTATTTTAAAGAGAAGAAAAAAACAAAACAAATCAAAAGAAGAACAAATTTTCAAAACAACATAATAGGAGGGTAACAATGGTTAATACATTACGTATTACTATCTTTAAGTTAGTTATTCAGGACACCAGACATTAGCATTCAATTGTCCAAACATTATTGGCACAAGCCTTACTCTTCAATGAACTAAGTAAAAATGGTAGTGTATCTATCTTAACCATCTTATATATATATATACAATTTTTTTCCCTTTCCCTTCTTTCTTTTCCCTATTCCAGTCTCTCTTTCCTTTTTACCAGTTTCTTTTTGATTCACCATATCTATTGTACATTTTGGATCTTATTTACTCTTTCAGTTTCTCATACTAGAGAGATAATACGATGCTTACACATGTGCTTCTGGTTTATTTCACTTATGAGTATTTTCTCGAGTTGCATCCATTTACCTATAAAAGTCTCCAGTTTATCCTTCTTTATGGCTGAATAGTACTCCATTGTATAAAAATACCACATCTTTCTTATCCATTCCTCAGTTGATGGGCATTTGGGTTGTTTCCAAGATCTGGCTATTACAAATTGTGCTGCTATAAACATGGGTGCACATATATCGCTGTGGTACGATGTTTTTAATTCTTCTGGGAAGATGCCCAGAAGGGGAATAGCTGGGTCAAATGGGACCTCCAACCCTAGTTTTCTGAGGAATCTCCACACTGACTTCCACAGTGGCTGTACCAGTCGACACTCCCACCAACAGTGAAGAAGGGTTCCTTTTTCCCCACAGCCCCTCCAGCATTTGTTGTTAGTTGATTTCTTAATAGTAGCCATTCTTTCTGGGGTGAGATGGTATCTCAGTGTTGTTTTAATTTGCATCTCTCGAATGACTAGTGATGTTGCACATTTTTTTGTATATTTGTTTGCCATTAGTATTTCTTCATCTGAGAAATGTGTATTCATCTCAGATGCCCATTTTTGGAGTGGGTCTTTAAATTTGGGAGGTCTGATTTTTTTGAGTTCTTTATATGTTCTCGATAGTAATCCTTTGTCTGAGGAACAGCTGGCAAACATTTTTTCCCACATTGTGGGTTGTCTCTTCACTCTGTTGGTGGTTTCTCTTGCTGTGCAAAAGCTTTTTAATAAGATGAGATCCCAGTTATTGATTCTTTGGGATAGTTCCCGTGCGGTTGAGTTTTTATTCATAAAGTCTTTGCCTACACCAATGTCTCCAAGGGTTTTACCTATCCTACCTTCCAGCAGATTTAATGTTTCTGTTTTAATATTTAGATCTCTGATCCATTTTGAATTTAGTTTAGTGCATGGTGAAAGATATGGGTCTAGTTTTAATCTTCGGCATGTGTAGAGCCAGTTTTTCCAGCACCATTTATTAAAGAGGCTATCTTTCTTCCAGCGAATGTGTTTGGCACCTTTGTCAAAGATAAGGTGGCTTAGTATGTCTGGGGTTGTTTCAGCATCTTCTAATCTGTTCCATTGATCTTCAGGTCTGTTTTTTTGCCAGTACCACACTGTTTTTATCACAGTAGCTTTATAGTATAATTTCAAGTCGGGGATTGTGATGCCCCCTGCCTTGCCTTTGTTGCCCAGAATTGCCTTTGCTATTCTAGGTCTCTTCTGATTCCAAATGAATTTTAGGATTGTTTTCTCTAATTCTGTGAGATATGCTGTTGGAATTTTGATTGGAATTGCATTAAATCTGTATAACAATTTTGGAAGTATGGCCATTTTCACTATATTGGTTCTTCCTATCCAGGAGCAAGGGATATCTTTCCATTTTCTGATATCCTCTTCAATCTCCTTTATCAGAGTACTGTAGTTTTCAGTATAGAGGTCTTTTACATCCTTCGTGAGGTTGATTCCTAGGTATTTCATTTTTTTGGATGTTATTGTGAAAGGTATTGTTTCCCTAATTTCTCTTTCAGTAAGTTTGTTATTTGTGTACAGGAAGGCTATTGACTTTTGAGTATTGACTTTGTATCCAGCTACACTACTGAATTTGCTTATCAAATCTAGCAGTTTTTTAGTGGAGTTTTTGGGGTCTTCTGTGTAGAGTATCATGTCATCTGCAAATAATGATAATTTAACTTCTTCCTTTCCGATCATTATTCCTTTTATTTCTTTCTCTTGTCTAATCGCTCTGGCTAAAGTTTCCAGAACTATGTTGAATAAGAGTGGGGACAGTGGACATCCTTGTCTTGTTCCTGATTTTAGAGGGAAGGCTTTCAGTTTTTGGCCATTTAGTATGATATTGGCTGTTGGTTTGTCATAGATAGCTTTTACCAGATTGAGATAAAGACCCTCTATTCCAATTTTCTGTAGGGTTTTTATCATGAAAAGGTGCTGGACTTTGTCAAAAGCTTTTTCTGCATCTATTGAGATGATCATGTGATTTTTGTCTTTGGTTCTGTTAATATGCTGTATTACATTTATTGATTTACGTATGTTGAACCATCCCTGCATCCCTGGGATGAATCCAACTTGGTCATGGTGTATAATCTTCTTGATGATTTGTTGGATTCTGTTTGCCAGTATCTTATTAAGGATTTTTGCATCTATGTTCATTAGGGAGATTGGCCTGTAGTTCTCTTTCTTAGTTGGGTCCTTCTCTGGTTTTGGTATCAGGGTAATGCTTGCTTCCAGGAATGAATTTGGGAGTATTGCTTCCCTTTCAATTTCATTAAAAAGTTTGAGAAGTAGGGGCGTTAGGTCTTCTCTAAATTTCTTGTAGAATTCGGCAGTGAATCCATCAGGGCCTGGACTTTTCTTTGTTGGGAGGTTTTTAATTACATCTTCAATTTCATTGGTTGATATTGGTTTATTTAGGATTTTTAAATCTTCTTGATTTAGCTTTGGTAATTCATATGAATCTAGGAATCTGTCCATTTCTTCTGCATTTTCCATCTTAGTAGAATATAAATTTTCAAAATAGGTATAGATGATCTTCTGGATTTCTGCAGGGTCCGTCGTGATATCACCCTTTTCATTTTCAATTGCATGGATTTGAGTCTTTTCTTTTCTTTTTTTAATAAGGTTGGATAAGGGTTTGTCAATCTTATTTATTCTTTCAAAGAACCAACTTTTTGCTTCATTGATTCTTTGTATTGTTTTTTTATTCTCCAATACGTTAATTTCTGCTCTGATCTTTATAATTTCCTCCCTTGTACGGGCTTTTGGCTTAACCTGCTCTTCTTTTTCTAGAAGCTCGAGGTTCACCCTTAAGTTGTTTATTTGCACTTGCTCTATTTTCCTGATATAAGTATTTAATGCTATAAATTTCCCTCTTAGGACTGCTTTCATTGTATCCCATAAGTTCCGGTATGTTGTACTGTCATTATCATTCAGTTGTAGAAAGTGACTAATTTCTTCTTTAATTTCATCTGTGACCCATTGGTTGTTCAGGAGGATGCTGTTTAATTTCCATGTGTTTAGGAAGTTTTTGTGGGATCTTTTGCCATTGATTTCCAATTTCATTGCACTATGGTCTGATAATATGCATGGGATAATTTCAATTCCTTTGCATTTACTTAAGCAGGTTTTATGAGCTAGTATGTGGTCTATTTTGGAGAACGTCCCATGTGCAGCTGAGAAGAATGTGTATTCTGATGTTGTGGGGTGGAACACTCTGTAGACATCTACTAAGTCCATTTGTTCAAAAGTTTGGTTCAGTTCTACTATTTCATTATGGATTTTCTGTCCAGTTGATCTATCTTTTTGTGACAGTGGAGTATTGAGATCTCCCAATATAATTGTATTAGTGCTTATTTGATTTTTCATGTCCTTTAGTACTTGTTTTATATAGCTGGGTGCATTGGTATTTGATGCATATATATTTATGATCGTTATCTCTTCCTCTCGGATTGTTCCCTTTACAAGGATGTAATGACCGTCTTTATCTCTCTGAATCCTTCTTGGCTTGAAGTTCACTTTGTCTGCAAAAAGAATAGCTACCCCTGCTTTTTTCTGGGTTCCTGTGGCATGGAGTATTGTTTTCCATCCTTTGACTTTCAGTCTATGAATTTCTTTCTGAATTAAATGTGTTTCTTGTATACAGCATATTGTTGGATCTTGCTTCTTGATCCATTTCGCCAGTCTGTGCCTTTTGATTGGTGAATTGAGACCGTTAACATTGATGGTTAAAACTGATATGTATTGACTTGTCATGATATTTTCCTGTTGTTGGTTCCCACTCTTTGTTTTTCCGCTTTCCGGCTATTTAATTATTTGCCCTGCCTGGTGGATTCCTTCTGTTGGGGTTCCTATCTCTTTCTAGAATGTCCTTCAGAACGTTTTGGAGTGCTGGTTTGGTGGTCATAAATTTTCTCAGATGTTCTTTGTCATGAAAGTATTTTATTTCTCCATCAATTTTGAAAGATAGTTTTGCAGGGTACATCAATCTGGGCTGAAAATTATTTTCCTTTAGAGCTTGCAATACATCATTCCAAGCTCTTCTTGAATTGAGGGTTTGTGCTGAAAAGTCAGCTGTGATTCTGATGGGTTTTCCTTCATAGGTGATTTGTCTCTTCTCCCTAACAGCTTTTAAGATTCTGCCCTTCTGTTGAATTTCTGGGATCTTGACTATAATATGTCTGGCTGAAGTTTTTTTTTGATCATGTCTAGTTGGTGTTCTGAAAGCTTCACTTATAGAGGTGTCAAATTCCTTTTCTCTTCCAGGAAAGTTCTCCCTGATTATGTCTTTGAACAAGGTTTTAATGTCGTTGATGTTATCTCCTGCTTTTTCATTTATTCCAATTATTCTTAAGTTGTTTATCTTTGAGTCATCTAGCAGCTGTTGAATTGATTTTTCATGGTCCCTTGCTATTTTTAAGAATTTTTCCATTTCATGATCACTAATTGCAAGCCTATCTTCTATATCTGAGATCCTGTCCTCGCATTGGCTTATTCTGCTACAAATACTTTCAATGGAATTTTTTTATCTCTTGGATATCTGCTTGAATCTGCCTTATGGATTCCATTTCTTTCCTATGCTGAGCATTCATGGTTTCTATAGTTTTCTTAAGTTCATCTATTTTTTTGTCTGTATCAGCTATAGTGTCCTTAAGCATGGTCTTCGTTGTAGACATTATCTCTGCAGTTATCTGTGAGATTATTTCTGTTTTAATTTTTTCCAGAACCTCATTCAGTTGCTTTGTTGTTACCACTTCAGATAGGCCAGGTGGGTGGCTTTCGGATTGTCCCACCTCGTTGCTCCCTAGGTTTGCCTTTGGTGAATTGGATGTGTGGGGTTGCATCTTGTTTAAGTGTCGTCTCATTTTTTCTTTCTTTAATTCCTGGGGTGATGTTTGCAAATTACCTATAGTAGGTTACTTTATTGCTAGTGTTTAAGATCTTTAGAAGATGACTACTTCTCTGCAGTATCTTCCAAGTGGAGCTTGCTTTTGTGTTTTGAGCTTTCTGCCAGATCCTACCTCTTCAATTCGTTGGGTATGCGAAGTTGCTACCTGTTTGGCCCAGTCCTTGATTCTTTGGTACTGTGCCACTGTATTTTCTGTGTCCCCTAGTCAATCTCAATCATGAAATATCAGGAAGGAAAGATGTTTAGAACAATTATTTCACATTTGGCTATAATGTTAACTAAAGCATCAAACACAGCCTAGAAAATGACAGACTGAGCTAACCAGTTATTTACCACTTTTAGCTGTATAGAGTTGCGGTTATATAACAAAATCTAAAACACACCAGAAAAATTATATGCAGTATACAAGTCCTATGTATGTCAATTTTTCCCTGAGGAGTTTAAATTTAAAATGAGTTAAGGAGGAAATAGAGTATTGGGAGAAGAGGAAGGAATTAGATGTAAGGTTAGAGGACCAAGAGGGATCCCACTAAAATTGGGACACTAGTGCAGAGAACAGGTGGTAAAAAGAGAAGGAAGGGATAAAAGGAAGAACAGATCACGACCACAATCACAAAGAAGTTAGAGGCGCTGTTTACACTCATATAAAAAACCAGAGAGAACAATGAAGGAAAGAGCAAATACACATACAGAAACAATAACGAAGATAAAAGCAATAAAACAGACAGATCAAAAATAAAACCCCACCAAAAAACAAAACTAAACAAAACAAAAACAAAAAAAACCCTTCGCCAGAACAAAAAACAAATCAGTGAGAAGAAAAAAAAAATAATAATAAAAAAAATAAAAATAAGAAAAAAAAAATTAAAAAGAATCAGTTCCAGGTGTTGACTGTTGTAGGCAGGTATCTGTTCTGTGCAGGTCCGTCCCAGTAAGCCAGGAGCGCCCTCTGGCGGGCGGTGAGCAGATGCGCGTACTTTCAGGTAGAGACCAGTCTAGCTTGCCTCCGCTCTCAGCGCCCTTTTACGATCCCTGGGCCTGAGAGGCTCAGCGCGCTGTCTGAGCGCGGATTCCCTGCACTGGTTCCCGCCGCTCTGGTTTTTCGCCATGCCCCCCACAATGGCGCCGGGCCAGTCGCTCTCTGGCGCCGGACAGGTGTGGCTGTGAGTCCAGTCTCGTTCGCCTGCTGACCTCAGCACACTTTCGTGGGCTCAATTGAGAGGCCCTGTGCTGCCCTGTCCGGAGCACAAGTTCCCAGAGCAGTTTCCGAGCCGCTCTGAGTTTCGCCACACCCCCCACAATGGCGCCCGGCCGGTCACTCTCTGGCGCGGGGCAGCTGTGGCTGAGAGACACTCACCGCCGGTCAGCGCCGTTCTCCGCCGCTCCCCTGCCCCGCTGCTGTCTCAGGATCCTCCGTGGGGGCTCCCTGGGCGCCAGCTGCCACCGTGTGTCCGTAGAATTGAGCCTCCGCCGGCGCTCCAACTCCCGGGATATTAGATGGTGCGCACGCGCAGTCTGCTCCTTCTTTCCTTCTTCTTTGTTGGAAGTCACCCGTCACTGGTGCCGGGGGTCCTAGATTGCGCTTCAGAACTTCTCTGGGTTTCGGGGAGGCATCTCCCCCCCTCCTGCGCTTTCCGGGTCGCTATATTCTCGTGTTCCAATGGTAACTTTTAGAGAGAGTTTCGTTGCCTGCTTCTTACTCATCCGCCATCTTCTAGAGTCCCTATCCTTATTTTTTAAATGGTTCTCTTTAAATGTTTGGGTCCTATGGGCCTCTATTGTCTCTTTATATATCAAGTGAGCTTCCGCCCACTTACTTTTTAAATTGTAGTAAGATATGTAAAATTGCCATTTTAATAATTTTGACATGTATTATTCTGACTTTAATTGCACTCACAGTGCTGAACAACTATCTTCAAAACTTTCACTGCCCCAACAGAAACCCTGTAAACGTTAAGCAATAACTCCCTTTTCTTCCTGTACTTCCAGCCCTTGGCAACCTCTAATTTACTTTCTATGTCTATGAATTTGTCTATGGTTGATATTTGGTATACCTGGAATCATACAATATTTGTCCTCTCAGGCCTGGTTTCTTTCACTTAGCACAATATCTTCAAGGTTTATCCATGTTGTAGCATGTAACAGAATTTTATGCCTTTTTATGGATGAATAATATTCCATGATATGTATGGATCACCTTTTGTTTATCTATTCATCTGTAATATATACTTGGGCTGTTTCCACATTTTGGCTATTGAACACTAGGATGCAAGTTTGAGTCCTTGTTTTCAGTTCTTTTCGTTATATAATTAGGAGTAGAATTGCTGGGTCATATGGCCACTTTGTTTAGCTTTTTGAGGAATTTCCAAACACTTTTTTACAGCTGCTATACTACTTTACATTTCTATCAGCAGTCATGAGGGTTCCAGTTTCTACATTTCTTCACCAACACTTACTTTACATTTTTAAGATTATAGTCAACCTAGTAAATGTGAAGTGGTATCTTCTTGTGGTTTTAATTTGCATTTCTCAAAAGACTAATGATATGTACCTTGTGCTTATTTGCCATTTAATATATCTTCCTTGGAGAGCTGTCTACTCAAGTCCTTTGCCCACTTTTAAATTTGGTAGTATTTTTGTTCCTAATTTATTAATAGTTCATTACACATCAGGATATTAAACCCCTATAATATATATAATTTACAAACATTTTCTCTGATTCTACAGTTTGTCTTTTCACTTTCTTGATAATGTTCTTTGTTCACAAAAGTTTTTAATTTTGATGAAATCTGATTTTTTTCTTCTGTTGCCCATGCTTTTGGTATTCTAAGATTCCACTACCATATTGAAGGTAATGAAGATTTGTCCTTATGTTTTCTTCTAAGAGTTTTTCTGGGTTTAGCTTTTATATTTAGGTTGTAAATTCATTTTCAAACAATTTTTGTAAATAGTGTGAAGTAAGAGTCCAACTTCATTCTTTTGCATGTGGAAAGCCAGTTGTCCCAGTAGCTTCTCCCTGCTCCCACATTTAGATCAAGTATTTGGGAGAAATTTGCAATCTAAAAAATTATTCCTGGTAGTGGGGATTTTGAACACTTTATTTACTGAAAATGTTTTATTATTTGAATTTTCCACACTAAACTCCTGTGAAGTAAACTGTTACTTCTTAATAGAAAGTTACAGGGGAATTGTTACATCAGAACTGGTAAGTGGCGGGTCTGGGGTGTACCTCAGTGATTGAGTGCTTGCCTAGCATGACTGAAGCACTGGGTTTGATTCCTAGCACCACTAAAAACAAAGACAAAATTGATAAGTGGAAACTCTTTTCTACAAACTAGGTGTGATCTGTGGCAATTTAAGAAAATGGATAAAGACCATTGTTAAAAATAAGGAAAGATGGGCCGGTGAGATGGCTCAGCGGCGTAAGCGCCTGCCTTGCAAGCGCGAGGGCCCGAGTTCAACTCCCGGAACCCACATACGAAAAAGGGGCCGGTTATATCGCTCAGCGGCACGGGTGCCTGCTGGCGCGCGAGGTCCTGAGGTCGACACCTCGGTACCCACAAAAAAAAAAAAAAAAAAAAAAATAAGGAAAGAAAAAAAACAACAAAAAAACTTGGGGCCGGTGAGATAGCTCAGTGGCACCAGCGCCTGCCTGGCAAGCGTAAGGCCCTGAGTTCAACTCTTGGTACCCGCATATTAAAAAAAAAAAGAAAGGAAAGAGTCAGAATTATTAAGAGATAAAGATACACTTTCAAATGCTTAAGGGTCTGTTAGATGGAGATTCCTTACTATTATTCATCTTCACTGGAACAGAACTAGAGAAAATGTTTATTTCATTTGTATTAAATACATTTATACTTTTTTTTTTTTTTTTGGCAGTGCTGGGAATCAAATCCACAGTCTTCATACATGCTAGACAAGTGCTGTATCACTGAGCTACAAACCCAAACCCCTTACTTTTAATGTGAATTAATTATGTGCAATTAAATTAGTGTGAATTAAGCTTATAAAATGGCAAGACTTCAACTTTCCAATGGCAAAGGAAAATAATGATAATGCATATTACATGCCTACCATGTGTCATGCCTGTTTTGAGGACTTTCTACATATTAACTCATGAAAGACTAATGAGCCCCATGAAGTAGTTTCCATTATCATCACCCATGAGCTTGGTCTCAATCCCAAGGAGTCCACCATTGTACCTAGGCTTCTAAGCCACTATGCTAAACCACTTTAGTTAAAAGTGAATAAACATTAGGATGCCTCTCCAACACCAGTAAAGCCTTTGGCAGCATGGAATCTGAAAACAGGAAGGACATTTATGATTCAAAAGAAAGTTGTAATCCTGAGAAGCTGATGGCACCATCTGTTTGATTCTAGTCAAAGATTAATTTCTTTCTCACTGTTTTTCTTTTAGCAATGCAGTCTGGGTCTAGTTTTTCCTTCATTCTCTAAAATGTCCAACACGATACTTTCAAATGTTTTGTAACATTACATAAATATCTTCTTGAGCAATACGGATGAATGCCCAATGATATGCCACTAGGAAACATAATACTCTTTTGTGCTTTTTAATCTTTAGGGTTATGTTTTAATAATTCATAAAGACAACCTTTCAGGTAGATCAAGAACCTTTTATTTAATACAATTTCATTTGTATTCTGAAAACCAAGGACACTGAAGTATTCATTCTCTGCTGAATAGAGAGAACATTGTGTACATGTATTTTTTTTTTTCTCTCTGAACATACTTCTTAACTTTAATTCATATTTTCAGGGCTCTAGTGTGTGGGCTTGCTCAATATTGTTCCCTTTGTAGCAGATAATGTGACCCACTTCAACAGGTGCTCTGTTATAACAATATCCCAATTTTCTTTACCCCCAGCTCTCCTTACAATGCCATTTCCATAATCCTCTTTTAGCTGAGTCTATGGAGAAAACAAAATGTAATTAATTTTTTTTAACAGGAAATAAGACTTGAAAAGGCAACATTTTCACCTGAGAAATCACAAAGTGATTAGTGGAAGATCTGGAGCTTTAACCCATATTTTCTGGTTATGGTATAAAGTTAAAAGCAGCAGTTCTCAACTAGGGAAATTTTGCCCCCTCTTCCCAGGGTACACTTGGAAATGCATGGGAATGTTTTTGTTTGTAATAAATGGAGAGGGGACAGCAGCTACTGGCATCTGGAGGTTAGGGATGCTGCTAAACATCCTACAATGCAAATGAAAGCTGCTGAAACAAAGTACTATCCTGCCCAATATGTCAGGGGTGCCAGGGTTAAGAAACCTTGTTTTAGAGTAATGGAAATGGACTTGAACCCCGCTCTGCATCTTTGTAAACTTGAGAAAATGGCTTCATTTCTCAGACTCCGCTTTCTTTTTTCAAAGAACAGAATTTCCACCCCCATAAAACAAACAAAAAACAAAATCTACCTTCAGGGTGGTTGTGAGAGAACAATTCAAAACCATTGAGCAATGATGGGCCTATGATGGACCCAATAAGTAAAAACTGGGGTCCATACTACCAAGTTCAATCATAAGACAAGATGTCAAGTATCAGAAAGCCACTGTCACTGAAATGAAAATGAAAGCTCCCCATCTTCCTGTCTGCTTTTATAGAGAAAAGAGCAAGAGATAGAAAGATGTGTAAGAAAACCAAATAGCACTGAGTATACAGTAGGAAGGCAGGGGAGGAGATAAGACTGGAAATAGAAAGTAGTGAGGGGGTTGTATAGATGAGAGAGTCTGGCAATGGATTACAGGTGAATTTAGGAGTTATTTACAGGGAATCAGAAGAACTTGATGTGCAATTTAAGAAAGGATTATGAGAGAGGTGTCCAGGATGAATATGAGATTTCTGACTTGGGTGCTCGATGTTAGTGATACCATCAACAAAATAATGAAATCAGAGGGCAGGGAACAAAATAAATTCAGTGTAGACGTATCAAGTTTGGGGTGCCTGTGGATATTTAGATGATGATCAGGAGGTAGTGGGATACAGAAGCATGGGGAGGAGCCAAAGATTTTAGAGTCATGAAACTGAATTAGTTAAATCCATAGAATGAACATTTTCCAGGGAAAACATATGAAGTGCAAAAAAAAAAAATAGCAGAGGACAGAACTTTAAAGAGCTGGACAAAGAAAACTAAGGTGAAACAATCAAGGGGAGCGGAACAACAGGAAGAGAATAGAGAGTAGTATGGAAATTAAGGCTGAGTTTCAAGAATAAAAGTGCAGCAAAATTGTTAACTGTCATAGAAAATTTAAATGACATCCAAAGCTTCAGAAGATTTGATAGCTGAGTGGTAGTACTAACTTTAGCATAAGTACAGTGCTGAGCATAAAAACCAGACACAATGAATTGAAGAGTAACCAATCATCAAGGAGTAAACATAAGGAATAAAGGACGGGAGCTTGTCAGAAAGATAAGCTATGAAGATTCCCCTATCCAAACTAAAAATAGGCAACAGAAGCTTATTTGTATGGTGAGAGGAAAGAGACAAGAAAGGATGAAGATATAGAATATAGAACAGAGAAAATTGATAAGAGTGGGATATAATGCTGATATGATTGTTTTGAGGCAAGAAGGAAACCTCTTCAGTTAAACTAGATAAAGAAAGTAAGCTGGGTGTGGATGTAAGTCTGGCTGGCAAAGAAGAAAGCAAAAGTTTGAGAAATCTCATGCTGGAGAGCTTCATGTTTTACCATCGAAACATACACAAACTCAGTGGTGTGAGAAAAAGTAAGAGAAGGGAGGGCCAAGAGGGACTCACGCTTAAGGATAGAAGAGAGGCATTAAAAAATCGCAGAGAGTGAGTAAAGACTACAACTTCAACAGCAAGGCATGTGAAGGACATCTCAAGGTACCAGGGTCACCGAGGGATTCATATCTAGTTCTTTCCATAACCCATTTACCTTCAGAAAGAATCAATAAACTAGAAAGATTTTGCTAACCGTAAAAGAATTGACAGTGGATTAAATGTGTGTGCATGGGGGCAAGGGTAATCAACCAAATTCCACAATAAGTTGACATGGGATCAGTTTTATCTATGGACAAGTGTGTCCTCTCCCTTTAGAGATTTAGATTATGTCTTCCTCAAATAATAGAAATTATCAATGGGATAGAAATAAATAAATCATGATTAAATTGTTCTCTTTTACAGAACCTTGCCTTCTTGTGAGACTGTCATGAGTTGGATGCTTCTCAGAGACCTCCTAAGTGGAGCAAATAAATATTCAACTGGGATTGGGCATATTTGGCTGGCCATTGTATTCATCTTCCGTTTGCTGGTCTACATAGTGGCAGCAGAACATGTGTGGAAGGATGAGCAGAAAGAGTTTGAATGCAACATTAGACAGCCTGGTTGTGAAAATGTGTGTTTTGATTACTTCTTCCCCATATCCCAGGTCAGACTTTGGTCCTTACAGCTGATCATGGTCTCCACACCTTCTCTTCTCGTGGTTCTCCATGTGGCCTATCGTGAGGGCAGAGAGAAAAGGCACAGAAAGAAGCTCTATGTCAGCCCAAGAACCATAGATGGGGGCCTGTGGTACACTTATCTGATCAGTCTCATTGTTAAAACCGGTTTTGAAATTGGGTTCCTTGTTTTATTTTATAAACTGTATGATGGCTTTAGTGTTCCTTATCTTATGAAGTGTGATTTGAAACCTTGTCCCAACACTGTTGATTGCTTCATTTCCAAACCCACAGAGAAAACCATTTTCACCTTCTTCTTGGTCATTACCTCATGTTTGTGCATTGTGTTGAATTTCACTGAACTAAGCCTTTTGGTTCTCAGGTGCTTTATTAAGTGCTATGTACAAAAACATTCTAAAACATTCAAGTCCTCAGTGTGTGAGTGCCACAATCTCAGGTATGTTGAATGTGGTGAGATAGGGGCTCCTCAACTACTCCAGAATCACTGACATAAGTATACCCTAGAAACCTGAAGCAAAGCTACTTTGCAACACACAAGAGGATTAACAAAGAAAAATTGTACCTTTCCTTAGCAAGAGCTAAATAGGATTCATTGGTTGTAGGGCTCTATTATGTGGATATACAAGTTGTTTTTTGATTAATTACAAATTAAACAAATACAATTAACAGCATTCTTTCAAGAGTTTAGATCTCTCAGAAAAGAGATTCTTATCATTTTCTAGTTTTTGTATCTCATTATAATTCATGCCAGTGAACTCAACAAAAAGTGACTCTTCTGACAAATATGATGGCCCCTAAATTGCGTTGGAGGCCGTGGTAATCTTTCCAAAGTGGCAGCCAAGGCTTTTTGCATGCAATCCTACTCTATCTTTGTAGAGAAAAATGATGGTATAGCTGCTGTCTGGGGGCACACAGGACACACACTGAGAAAGCCCAGCTTTCAGAAAAGACTCAGAGCCCAGGACTCTGCAGTTCAGGTATTATTGGACATAAGTGGACTCAGGGAGAGAGAAGAAATCCATCATTTAAGTGGTTTCTAAGTTAAATGCAAATATTACTGGGAGATATCATACTTAAGCCGGAACCAGCAGGTGTAATTCTAGTCATGAAAGAAGAGAGGTCCTACAGAAAGTAGCACATTGATAGAGAGCAGAGGAGGCCACAGAAAAAACACATGTCCACTTGATAATCACTTAGTACTTCTCTTTAACAATAAAAACATTGAAATGCTTTGTAAATTTTCATATTGCTGGATCTTTTTATAATCACAAATTCACAATGTACTATAAATATAACACAATTTGCCTACAATACTGGGCATGGTAGTACCTCTCTCCTTAGTACAGAAAATGTGTACTATGCTGTTACAATGGAGCAAATAATTTTTTTAAAGTTTACTATCACTTGTTTTGAAAACTAGAACTTTCTTTTACTTTTCTATAAAAATAAAACCCTTACATTGTTTCTTTGAGTTTATGTGTTTCTCTAGAATAAAATGTTATTTTGTGATGCTATCTGGCTGTCATTGATATCTTCACTTGGCTGCACTGAGTATAACTATTCTGTGAAGTGAAACTTGTTCTGACAATTTCAAAACAAGATTTCTGGGCTGGTGAGATAGCTCAGTGGCATAAGCACCTGCCTGGCAAGCGCAAGGTCCTGAGTTTGTCTCCCGGTACCCACATAAAGGAAAAAAAAAGCTCTGGTGACATCACTCAGTGGCACAAGTGCTTGCTGGCAAGTGCGAGGTCCTGAGGTCGACTCCTAGTACCCACATAAAAACAAAAAACAAAAAACAAAAAACAAGATTTCCAACACTGCTTGATAAAGATAACTAGAAATCATTCTCCTCTGGGAATTTCTGCACAGAAAGTCAGTATAAAATGTAATTTTAACTAAAACAGATTATTCGTATCTTCCATGCCCCACCCTCCTTAGAATAAAATCTCACCACAATTCATGTACAATGAGGGTTATTTGGGTACTATATAGTCTACAGACCATGTCACCAATAGTAGTCATAATCTCTGTCTTAAAGACTGTGTCCTGGACAACAGAGAGGCAAGTGAACTTTGCGGTTTCCCCTGTTCTTCAATTTATACCACAAATCACTGTTGGGCTTAAGAGCTTACAACCATGTACTTCACCACTTAACATGCAAACATCTAGCTTTCACAAATGCAGGTAACTATACAATCAAAAACAAAACAAAACAAACAAACAAACAAAAAAAACACTGGTAGGTCGCTAAAGAGGTTAAAGGTTTTTGAGACCTGGACTTGGTGTGGAATCTAGAAAACATGGTTTCAGGTGCAGAACTGGAATCAAGTCAAGGGAGTTTTTAAATCTCAGGATGTTTACTGCCAAAAATGTCTTTGGGAGTTCAGTCTGTTCTCATCACTTACTACAAGCTCTACCCAAGCTAACAGGGTCAGTGGCTTAAACATGCACATTCCTTTCTTTTTCTACTCTGTAAAGAGAAGAAACGGAAAGGTAATGAGAATGAGGGCAATGGGAATGACCATGTTTAAATGGGAAGGTAAGTCATTTCCACTCTAAGCTTCTTGGTACTACCTTAACTGACCAAATGAGCTTCCTGTAAGAACATTCTGAAAGCTGTATCATTGTCAGTAAAGCCCCCAAATATTTGATTAACATAAATTATCAGTTCATTTATGCCATCTTAATCATCAATAAATTAGTATTCATTAACCACCAGGGAGCATGACACTTTGCTATGCACTTTCTGAGAGGTAATACTTAATTCCTGATCAAGAAAATATCCACTTCCACTAAAAAGCATGGAGGTGAAGATAGGGTGAAGTGAGTGTCTTGACTGCTTAGCACTTGCCCTCACAATCTTTCTGACCTCACCCCTGACCACAGGGTTTCTTCTAATTGGACCTGGTGGGAAAAATTTTTCCAGCGCTTGTACAAAAAGAATGTCCATAGCTGTAAGTGATATGGTTCCAGCTTTCCTGAGGAAATGAACGCAATGCAGAAAAACAATAAAGATGAGAAAGGAGTGGGGCGGGGGGAGGCAAAGACTTAGGATATTTGAATTCTTCAATCCTGTTGACCCCAAGCCTGGCTCCATTCCTACGCTTTATCTGAAAGATAAATTTCTTTTTGCTTAAGCTGGTTCAAGTTAGACTTTTCTGTCTTCCAACAGTCAGCCCTATTAAAACCCCTCTTCTTCATAAATTTCATTCTTTTATCATAGAAAAAGGGGTAAAACACATCTCTGGCATCCATTGTTTCTAACTATGCTGATTTTTACTTGTCCATGACGGCTAATCTTGATCATCAAGTGACTAGGTCAAGAAATGCCTAGGAAATTAGTGAAGCACCTTATGTGAGGGTGTTTCCAGAGATGGTGGCTTGTGGAACAGTAAACTAAGAGGGGAGAAACACCTTGAATGTAGGCAGCACCATCCTCTAGCACTGGGGCCAGGATGAAACAAAAGTGGAAGAAGGAAGCCCACCAGCACAGGCTTGTGCTCCCCTCCCACCCACTTCCTGGCTGCCATGAGGTGGATAGCTTTTCTCTGTCACATCCTTCCACCATGATGTTTCTGCCTCCCCACAGACCTAAAAGCAAGGAAGCCAACCAACCATAGATTGAAACCTCAGTAACTATGAAACTATGAGCCAAAATAAATCTATTCTTAAATTGTTATTCTTAGGTATTTTGTCACAGCAACAGTTAACACACTGTATATACACCTGTGTTTATACAATAGAAAGTTGTGGAGCGATCTCAACACAGGTTACAATAAGAGGAGAGCAAAACTTTCCTCAAATTTTTCATTGTTTCATGTTACGTTTTTAAAATTTAAAATTTTAAAATTTAAATTTATAATTTAAAAGCCCAGTGTCCTATTTTTTATTACACCTTATGTCCCATCACACACATGTAACACTTCACTTAAATACTGATGCCAATTTATTCTTTTTGCTTTGTTAAAAGTACACAAAACAGAAAAGATATCAGGCATTTACAGCTTTTTAAAAAAAATTGATGAGGAAAGAAATGGTGCAACATGTACAGACAAAAAGAAAAAAAAAATGCCAGCATTAAGTTGAATTTCTGTGACAAAAACCTGAAGGAGGTGTTCTGGGAGAGGCTTACCAGAAATACTCTAAAATAAAATTGGGCCTTCTATCACAAAATAAATCTTTCTTTAGCTGTAATAGATACTAAGGGTTGTGGAAAGTTCTGAGAATTTCTCACAGGCCCATCTTGTTTTCACTGTGCCTGTTCTGATAAGACTATCTTTTAAAATATCATAATGTCATGTGGAGGTAGCCATGTGACTATCTTCTCACTAAAGCAATAAGAGATGTTTTGGCTAGTGCTTTGGTAAACGTTACTTAAACCAAGGGGCTGACCTAGCTTGAATGCCTTGCCCCTGCCTGAAACATCATAGTTACTGTTGTAGTGAACATTTTTCTGTCAAAAGTTACCTATGAGGACGGAAGCAAGACCTTATAAAGGAGCAGAAAGATAGGCTCCTGGGATACTGACGCCATAAAGGAATTGTCATATCACCCCTTAATGCCAATTTCTTATCTGCTTTTGTTACCTGATATAAGTCATTGTCTATTTATTTCTTGTACTTACAGCCAAAATCAGTTCCTGATTTCTTTTGTATTAGTCACAAGGGTAAAGACACAGAAGGGATTCTTGTATCTACTGAAGACACAAGAAATAGCCAGTATGTAGAATGGCAAAGTGAAGTCAGATGAAATGGAACAAGCAATCATTTTATATCAATCATTTCAATATGAGACCAGGACAGATATTATTTCACAATATAATGTTCTTGGAGTTTTAACTTCACATCATCTAAGATAAGCAAAGTGTAACATGAAACTTTTTTTTTTTTTTAAAAAGGCTAGTTAAAACCTATATCCACTTGTAGCCAGACCATAGGAAATTACCTTCTCAATGCTTGAAAGACAAATAGCTTATCTGCTGTTCCAAAGTTGCAATGATGAAAACCAGGACCAATGCTTGAAAATCAAAAAAGATAAAGTTTTTTTTTTTTAACCTAATATAGGAACATTTTTTTTACTTTGAACTGCTTCAATGAAATGATCACCAAATAAAATAGTGAGATCTCTAACACTGAAAGGAATGTTGAATATTTCTGGATTGTACTGACAGTATAACTAGATAATTTATAAATTTCCTTTAAGACCCTATGGTTCTAAGCACCCAGAATATATATTGGGCAATGGCAAAGTGAGACTTTGTATTGACTATATCACTACATTAACCCAAGTCCATAAAAAAATATTTAGTAAAAATACCCTTAAAGAACAAATTTCATGAACAAAACATCTCATTATAATAAACAATTTAGGCAGTTCCACAGAACCAGTTTTAACAAGATTTATGTTCTTTAAAATGATTTCATTCTTTTCTCTACCTCGAGAAATGCTATTTCAATGTTTGAATAAAATACGCCAGAGAGCAAAATGTAATGTAAAATGGGAAAAGTAATAATATTTACACAATAGGAATACTGTATAAATTAAATGAGATGACCCATGTAAAACAATAACAGATTATTAAAAAACAGGCATTATAATTAACAATATATGGTTTATTATATCACTTATCCCTATATTATTTCCTTAATTTGCATCTCTAAGTTGTGGCCATCTTGAATGCATACAAGAATCACATCTGTCACTGTTTTGTCTTCAGGGCTCAATCTACAATGGGTTGATCAGCAACAAGGAACATATTCCTGAGCCTTACAGCATAACTACGTTTTAAAACTAAAAAATCACAATATTCTGGAATTGAAAGAAATCTTCAAATGAGACAGCCGCAATCTAAAATGAACTCCAAATCATCTTCCAGAAGTTTCCTGTGCAGATTTCAAAGGCCTCTGCAATATTGACATCTCCATGATGCAATGACCAATGGTGCTACAGCCATGTCTTTATCTTATTAGATATAAATATGTATAACCACTACAAAGTGTCCCTAACTTGTTTCCATTATGAAGGCTATGGTATTTGTCCTAAAATGGACAGCTAATGTGTCACAGTCATCTCTCAAGTTTCAAAAATTGTATAGTAACTGTTCAATTTGCCATAAGCACTCAAAACTATGTGACTACCACATATTAGCCCATCTCTCTTCTAATGTATAAATGTTTAAAAATGAAAAGTAATTTCTGCTTTATCTGGATCCTATCTATGCATAAACATTTCCAGTGTTAGTGTGCCATCTTGTGGCTTCTTGTTCCTGTGCAACGCAATATGGTACCACCATGTATAAGCCTGATTCACTCTCGCTGTACACACACACACACACACACACTTTCAATCTGATTTTATATACAGCATGTAGGTTAGCTGTACTTTTAATTTCATCACCAGATCAACTTTATTCTAGTAAAAGCTGACAAACCTTAAGTCAGAAAGACAGATTCTGGCAGCTACAAGTAAAGAAAATCACCTAAAAATGTGTTATGAGGACAGGTGCTTAAAAAAACACTGAGCAATGCATACACATTTACTGAGGAGTTTAGATAACTATGTTGACTTGGCCAATATGAACACAACCTCTAATAAAAATGGGAAAACAAAATAACAACAGGATTTGCATGTATATTTTATCAAAGAGTAACACAGTCTTTCTTCCCACATTGACAGGATAGTAAAACAGGATAACTATTTGTTTTGTTCTAAGAAATAGCAGAGTGTGTGTGTCCTATACACATAGTTGGCTTACTATGTAAATTTTCCTTCAAGCAGTATTCTAGGATTGTTGACCTGACTCACCAAGAACACACAGGTCTCTAGGAGTACTTGAGTAAGATGGTGCTACATGGATAAAAATTGTGTAACCTCCAATGCCAGCTAATTCCTGACAGTTTCAATGAAATGAGTTGGTATGTAAAGAGATCTGACGCATTATCGTTTATTAAATACTACCTGCTGTTCTCATTATCTACGTAGACCTAGATCTCAGCCTTTGGCTTTCCAAGTCTCTCAGGATCTTTGATTGGGTACTTTGTAACTAACTGCTGGTGTACTGACTGCCAATTCTGTGTATAAAAGACTTCAAATCCCCGGGCACAGGTCTGCCTTTTGCTTCAACGTAGCACTTCTGATGAAAGCTGCCTACACAGATGTTATAGTTCAGTCAATAAAATGGAAAGAAAAAAATTGTAGGTAGGCCACAGGAGTGCTGGCTTTCAGTCCTTGCCCACTGAGCTGCGCCCCCAGCTCCCAGCCTACAGCTATAAAACAAATTTCTGATTTTCTCTTTATTGTCAAGAATATCAACTTTGGGCTGGGGATATAGCTCAGTGGCACAGCGCCTGCCTGGCAAGCACAAGGTCCTGAGTTTGATTCCTGGTATGAAAAAAAAAAGAATATCAGCTTTGAGGAATGGATGGGGGGAAGTTTATTAACTCACATCTGGAAAAAAAATACAGTCAACAAACCACTATTTTGTGTTGGAAAGGACTATATGATTATTACAGCATTCTATATATTTCTGGCCTTTCACTTTTGGCAAAGCAGTGTTGCTTTTTATACCACTGGCAGATCTACTCTGACTGAAAGCTGCTGTGGGATCAAGATTTTATTGCAGAAAACAGAATTGGTTCAGCTTTGCATTTTATACTAGTAACATGTAGGTTTTAAAAAATCTAAAATTCAAGACATCAATGTATGTCATGAGACATAACTTCTAATTTTGCCTTATCAAAATGAGAAATATATTGAGCTGAGTGTGGTGGCACACATCTATAATCCCAGCACTTGGGAAGCTGAGGCAGGAGGACCACTGTTTGAGGCCAGCCTGGGCTACAGTGACTTCAAAGCCAGCCAAAACTCCATAGCAAGACTTTTGTCTTAAAAAACCCTAAGTGAGTATACTGCACTGCTTTCATTCAAAATAGAAACCTAAAAAATTCCCTATATGATCCTGACACACTCTTCATCCTTTTGCTTTGAAATACCACCACCAGTCACCAAACAAGATAGTAGAGAAAGTAATCTGAACCAGGGATCCAGGATACTGCTTAGTAGGTTTATTACAAGTTACTAAGTTTCCCCTTATGTCACTGTCTTTATGAAGTCACAACGCTAATTTTCCTATGCTTCTCATGGGACAGAGGTTTTTGTAACATTTTAAACTGCACAAAATGAACACCAACTGCCATCATGGGATTGCAAAATCTCCTTTGAGGGTATACGAGGTGTGATCAAAAATACAATAAATGCTTAAATTTAAATAATTACAGTAAAAGACACATTGCCATTAATCTCCATCAAATACTTTCCCTTGGCATGAACAGTTATCCCACCTTTTTTGCTACTTTCTGAAGCAGTTCTGGAAATCTCTCTTTCATGTCTAGTTGTGCTGTCATGGCTGTCTCAATGTCCTGAGCTGATTCTAAAGGTTTATATTTCTCAGTCATTTTAACTTTGAAGAGCCAGAAATTGAATGGTGCCAGATCAGGTGAATAAGGTGGATGAGGACACACTGTAATATTTTTTGAGCCTGGCTTTTTTGTTGGATGGCACTCAGCAGCATCATTCACTGCATTTTTAATCACACCTCATAAAGACACGAAGGGGGAGTGTTTTGAGGGAGATTAATGGCAGTCTTTTACCAGAATTTTAAAAAAAAATTCATCATTTGTCTTGATCACACTGTATATGCTTGAGAATTCTGTAATTCTGCAACTGAAACATTTTTGTCACAGTAGGTTTCATAAATACATTGTTTGGGTTTTGGCAGTGCCAGGGATTAAGCTCAGGGGCTTGTGGCATGCTAGTCAAGTGCTCTGCCACTGAGCTACATTCCCAGCCCTAAATAGTTTTTAAAGATGGCTTTTAAATTTCACTAAGTAAATGTATTGAAGCTTTGGCTTTTAAGGATTGGGGTAACGAACAAGGATTGCCAGGAATGCCCTATTTGGACATTTGGAGTGTCTGATTGTGTTTTGGAAATAAGATTTTCTGTATACCCACCTCCCCTAACCCCCATTTTTGTTTTTTGGGTGTAGTACTAAGGACTGAACCTAGAACTTTGAATACATTAGGCAAACACTCCACTACTGAGGTACATCTCTAACCCTTTTTCTTTTTTAAAGTATTACTTTTGAGACACAATCTTACCAAGTTGCCCAGGTTGGATTTGAACTTGTGGTCCTCCTTCCTCAGCCTCTGGAGTAACTGGGATTACACACTTGCACCACCATCCCGTTTCCAAGAAATCAAAGTGTCAAGATGTTGGCTAACATCTTAAAGCTTCCCTATAAAATGGGTCAATTTGGCTCTGCAACAAAGGGTCACTTCCCTTGTAAGGATGCCTCAAAGACACCACTTTCCAGTGAAGAATTTCCTGGTGCAATCATCTCAATAGTTTGAAACCCACCATGTCTTCAAAAGCTGAGTGACTTCTTACACCTGTTACAGAGGGACCTTGGTACATGAGGACTGTTGTTATCACCCATTCCATGTATGCAACCTACCTAACCCGGCATGACCATCTAGCCTTCATTAATCTCCCATCTTGGCTTTGCTAAGGCTCTTTACCTTCATCCCCTTGACTAGTTTAGATCTGACCCTTCTCAAGTTGCCTTTTGTGGTTTATTCTTATGCCTACTAAGTGTTGGTGTCCCTCAGACTTAATTCCTTGATTATCTTTTTCTACATGTTTCCTGGGCATATCATCCTCTCCTACTAGGAGTTAAAAATTCTCTCCAAATAAGGTTAACATTACTAACTCTCAAAATTATAATTATAGTTATTATCTACACTGAGCTTCTTCCTTTAATTCCAGGAAATAAAAAGACTTACCTTCAAGGTATTTAAAGTCCAGAACTGTTTCAGACTCCTATAAAACAATTGATATTGCTCCACCTTGATCACCTACAAGAACCCTAAACTCAACATTAACCTCTCCTCTAACCCAATTCCCTCCATATTATTTTGGTATACACCAGTATCATTCATAATATCCCAAGACAGAAACATCAATTTTATAATATATGCTACTTCCTACATCTTAACCTACCAAATCCTTCCCATTGACACTTCAAGATGCTCTATTTTGCCCATCATTTTAACAATTTTGATTGTAATCCATGAAATCTTCCAGTTACCATTCTATCTTCTTTCCTTCACACTTTCTAAAAAAGGTATATTTTTCAAACTATTTCCAAATGTCTACTATAACTAAAGTCACTGATTACTTTTCTACCATTAAGTACCAAAGGCTACTCTAAAATCTTTACCATCTCAGTAGAATGTGACAGATTTACACATACCTCCTTTAAATACTCTTCTCTTCCTATGATTTTCCTGTTTTTCTTTCAGGGTAAGTTTCAGTCCTTTGTCCTTTTCTATACTTTCCCTAGACAATTCATAAACTCTTCTAATCTTACCTGCCTAAATGGTACGTAAATCCCCCTCCCCTTATCCCCTAGTACTGAGGATTGAACCCAAGACCTCGTGCATTCCAGACAAGACTGTAGCACTGAGGTGTATCCCCATCCCTTTTTTCAGATAGGGTCTTGCTAAGTTGCCCAGGCTGGCCTCAAAACTTGATAGTCCTACTACAGGTTCCTGAATAGCTGAGTTTACAAGTGTGCATCACTAACCCAACTACTTTCAATTTTGGTTCAAACCAAATCCATCAAACTTTCTCTACATTTTCCCTCTCCTTTCTTTCTCATAACCCATAATGATCAATTCTTGTAAAATATTCTAGATCTGCCAAGTCTATCCACTGTTCTCCCTCTTTGCCAGCACCGCTCTATTCCAAGCCATTGCCTTCTCTTCCCTGGATGAAATGGACAATTTTTTAAATAGGTCTTTTTGAATACCCCAAAGGAATACTTCACCAGAGTCAAATTTCAAAACATCAAAAATCTCATTCCTCTGATTAAAACCAAATGTGAATTTACTGCTTAGGAAAAAGTTCAACATAACAGGTCTAAGACACTATGTAATCTTGCCCTTGCCTACCTTTTCCCACTGACTTTAAGCTCTATCCCTACCATGAAGCCACTCCTATCAGATGTTTTACACATTCTTCCCTCTTGGCCAGAAGTATTCCCTGCTTTCCCTCTTAATTTCACCTTCTTTAGGAAAGTCTTTATTAACTGCTTTTCCTCACCATAAACGATTTGGTATCACTGTCTTATTCTATTATATATTCTTGGAGTATCCTGTACCACTCCTTTCAGGCTTAATTATTGTGTTAGGGCTCATTAAGTCAGAATCCCGTATTTTACAACCTAGTTAAGCACTGACTAAATATTTGCCACTGCTAAGTCCCTAAACTCAAGATACTGTCTAAGGCACTGGGCAAACATTGGTAGATAACCTACTACAGAAAAGATTTTGCCCTTGTGCAGGCTATAGTTTAGTGGAGGCAAAGATCATGTAACAGGAAAAAAGCAATTACAAATTGTGATGCCATGAAGAAAACTAGTTCTTTTAACAGAAACAATCAATTATGGGCTAGAAATCTAGTACCTATAGAATGAGTAAGTTGTAATAGTAAAAATAGCAAGCAAACCTTCCAGGTAGAAAGTCCAGCTACTTTGGCTGGTCAGAGGACCTCTAAAAAGGCCAATATGACTAGGACACAATGGGCAAATGAAGAGAATAACAAGATGTGTTTATGACTGGAATGAACCATAACACAAAAATTCTATTTAAAGTGCAGTGTAAAAATAAAGTTTTTTTCTTCTTCCCCTTTCAAAATTATTTCAACATAGGGCCTGACTTAATTGAAAAAAGAAAATTAAAAAGGTCAAACTTCTTGGTGGGGAATATTCTGGAAAAGCTGGTAGGGAGATTATAGCAGTATGGGCAAGAGATGGTGACTGGACTAGTTTTGTACCATGGAGAGAAACAGAAATGTTCCATTCCACTTAGGAGGTAGAAATGATCGTAACTGTGACTTTCTCTGGTTATTACGATGATACCAATGAGCCTAGCTGGAGAAATACAAGCAGACTTCATTCTCCCAGATAAGGAATATTGGTAGAGAAAAAGATCGAAGGTAGGGTAAAGAAAATAATGGTTTGACTGCAATATGCTTAACTCTGAGGTAGGCAGTTGTGTATAACTACAAAAAGTTTGGTATTACAAGTTTTAGTAACAGACTGATAAAACTAAACTGCACAAGTTAGACTAAATCATCCAAAGAGAATACAGACACAATGACCCAGAGGTCACTGTGAGATGAACCAGGGGTGGAATGAGAGATGCAGCAACCAACAAAGACAAAGCCAAGAAAATGTCAAGAAAACAGAGAAAATAATTATTTCAACGAGAAAATCATCAATTCCACTGAATTCTCCTGAAGAACTGAGGGAGGATCAAGAGAACCTGTAGATATGGCAATATGGAAGAGGATAGAAATAATGGTAAGAGGAATTTTGTAAAACCTTGTATGAGAAAATGGGTGTGCTGCCAAATTAGCTGTGAACGGGACCAAAGACAGTTGGATGAAATAGTCTCTCTTCCCATGTTTTTCAAAAGTAGCTACTAGGGCTTATCTGTAAACGAAGAGAAAGGTTCATTAAAACAAAACAGTAGTTTTGAAACTTCTTGAGATGTTAGAGGGAGATACAAACCAGAAAAGAATTAGTTTCTGATAGTAAGAGTGCAGATACATGCAATTTTACAGATCTTTTGGTAAAAAACTGAGAAAGGTACAGTACTGCTAAATTTTTAAATTTTCTTAGTATGTAATTAAAAGATCATGCAAAAAAGGGACGTATAGGCCATTTAAATTTTGGAAGCAAGATAAGAAAACTAGAGAGCCGGTGATATAGCTCAGTGGCATAAGCACCTGGCCTGGCAAGCGCAAGGTTCTGAGTTCAGTTCCTGGTACCCACATAAAGAAAAAAAAAAAAAAAAAGAAAAAAAAAATGCCACGCTGTTTTTAGTATATTTGAGGTTAGCAACATTAATCTACCTCTTGGAATAATTTTTTTCCATTCATTTGCATAAGAGAAGACAGATTTTCAAATTTTCTAATGAGATTAGAGGGAAAGGGCCCCCAGTTTGAATATATTTGTAATACCGTGTGTTTATCAATGAGATCTAGTCTCTAAGCTAAACAAGCTGGGGACATGAGATGCATAGTCAGCGGGTGGTAGCTGTGCCGAGGCAGAATGTTTTAGTGAAGATATCAAGAACAGACAAGCCAGAAGTATGTGGCTTAAGAAAGGGAATCTGAATTCAGAATTTGGAAATCACAGGGTTTTTATTATGGTCAGATGCAGGGTGCCATTTCTGGAAGAACACTTCATTAAAATAAGAGGCATTCAAACATATTCACTGGAAGATAGCCTCTTTAATAAATGGTGCTGGAAAAACTGGCTTTCCACATACCAAAGACTAAAACTAGACCCATGTCTATCACCATGCACTAGAGTCAAAATGGATCAAAGATCTAAATATTAAAACAGAAACACTAAATCTACTGGAAGAGAAATCTACTGGTAGAAATCTTGAAGATATAGGTGCAGATAGAGAGTTCATGAACAAAACTCAGACTGCACAGGAAATACTACAAAGAATCAACTGAGATCTCACCTTATTAAAAAGCTTTTGAGGGGAAAAAAAAAGTTTTTTTGCACAGCAAAAGAAATCACCAACACAGTGAAAAGACAACCTGCAGAGTGGGAAAAAATTTTAGCCAATTTTCCCTCAAAGGACTTCTATCTAGAACATATAAAGAACTGAAAAAAATCAGACCCCCAAATTCAAAGACCCAATCAAAAAATGGGCACGATATGAATACACACTTCTCAGATGAAGGAATACAAATGGCAAATAAATATACGAAAAAATGTTCAACATCACTGGTCATTTGAGAGATGCAAATTAAAACCCCAGAAAGAATGGCTATTATCAAAGAATCAACCAATAACAAATGCGGGAGGGGCTGTAGGGAAAAAGGAACCCTTCTCCACTGTTGATGGGAGTGTAGACTGGTACAACCACTGTGGAAAACTAGGATTAGAGGTCCCATTCAACCCAGCTATTCTCCTTCTGGGTGTCTTCCCAGAATTAAAAACATCATACCACAGCAATATAGGTGCACCCATGTTTATAGGTGCACAATTTGTAATAGCTAAATCTTGGAAACAACCCAAACGCCCATCAACCAAGGAATGGTTAAAAAAAGATGTATTTTTATACAATGGAGTACTACTCAGCCATAAAGAAGGAAACATGAGACCTTTATAGGTAAATGGATACAACCTGAGACCACACTCATAAGTGGAATAAATCAGACTCACATGTGTAAACATTGTATTTTCTCCCTGGTGTGAGAAACTAAGAGTAAATAAGTAAATAACTTCTAAAATGTACAATAGATATTGTGAAATGGGAGGAAATTGTTCAAAAGGAAAAAGGAACTCAGACGGGTGAAAGGGGAAAGGAGAGTAGGGAAAAGGGAAAAAATACAAGTCAGTTATACTATTAGTCTTAGTTCATTAAAAAAGGTTTGTGCTAACATCAGAGAAATTTTTATGCCCATATCTTGTACCCTGAGCAGTTACTTTAAAGATAACAACATGTAATGTATTAAGTATTCTTCTATTATTGTTATGAAATTTTTACTTTTTTTCCATAAAAAAAAAAAAGGCATTTCTAATAAGCAAGGTCACTGGAGAAAACTGAGTCTCATTTTCTTCAGAGTGGTAGTGATGGAATGAACAGAGAATAGACAAGTAACAAATATAAAACACTTATAAAAATGGGAATAGGTACAATTTTATTTTAGAGTGACCTGGGTGTCTCTCTGATGACATTCCGAACTGATGGATAAAAAGTCATAAAAATAAGAGAGCGCAGCATTCCAGCCAGACACGGTATGTGTGAATGCTTTTGGGGGAGGGGGAGAAGCTTAGTATGTGTTCAATGAAATGGAAACAGCAGGAAATGTGAAAGTAGGAAAAGAGTTATTTGGAACAGGGAGTGGGGGCTTTGAGCAAGTAAGGAGACTGGATTTTAAACAACGTGTACTTAGTTGACATTCAATAAATATTGAATAAAGGATGATATTCAAAGCATTAACAACTAACACAGTACAGAAATCAAATTGACTGGAATGGATAAAGAGACTAACTAAAATAATCAACATTTTAAAACAGCTGATACAGCTGTTTTGTGTGCATACCTTTTGATATTAGTCCTGCCTGAATAAATGACATTATAGATCAGCATTTCCCAAAGTCTGTTAATCAAAATACTAATTCAGCACAATATACATATTAACATCAGAAAATATTTTCATGGTCAATTAAGTCTGGAACATCCCTACTTTCATATTTACCACATTTTCTTTAGAGGTCTTTTCAATACCTAATGCTAATGCTAATGTGCACTGGATTCTTAGAGGGAACACGTAGTTTAGACAACTACTCTGGTCATATAATTCACCTGACTTACCTTTAATATCTTATTACAATAAATATTTGGAAAAAGGCTGTCCTACACTACTCTTTAGCATCTCTTGTAAACTTTTTTTTTTTTTTTCCTTTCAACTTCATTAATCCTACTTTTCTTCTGGCTCCCATCTTTATTTGGCCAGGACCATTTCTAGTTCCCCTACTACTAATGTTCAATTTACCCAATCTTTTTACGTGGTGCCAATTATTACCTCATTTAACTGTTCTACCTAAATGCACTTTTTTGGAGGAGGATAAAAATGTCTAACTGTCTAGCCCTTTAAAACAATTTAACCATACTGAATTTAACAATCTTGAAAATTTTCAAGCTGTTACATTTAAGATGACGTATTCTAACATAGTTCTGAACTGTAATATTAAAATACTTTGGATATAGAAGAAAATTTTTACATGATGAAATCTTGGGCAATATCTCAGGCTAACAGATATTGCAGAAGAAATTATCTCAAAGACAATAGATTGAGGAAAAATATACCATGAAAAATATTTGAGTTTTTTAATACGCATTACATTCCATATCAAATTTTACCAACATGCTATTCTATAAATTCATTATTTTATACTGTAATTTGATTTTTCTGTTTCATGCTAAGAAGCTCACTCTCCCATAATTACTTTTTGCATACAGTACTTGGAATAAAAAGAAATTCACTCAATGTTGGCAAACTCTTTCCACTAAAATGTAGGGGAACAATTACAGAAATGTCTAGTAGTGAATTTTCTTAAGCTAATAAGCAAAAGAAAAGCCCTAATACATTGGCATCTTCATTTAACAGTGGGTCATCATTACATCATTACCAGAAATAAACCTTACTATCACATTATATCAGGCAGTTTTGCTAAATGCCCATCCTTAAAGAGCTAGATCAAGTTCTAAGAAAACTGTAGGAAAACATTCAGTTAACAAAAAAATACTAGAATTACTGATTTAAATTATTGTTTAGAAAAAAGCATATATTAATCATCCATAAAACAACTTTTATTTTAATAAATAACAGTGGGCTTGCCAAAGGGTAGGGATTTTAATGTCAAGTTTTATGCATATTGATAATAAACCTTCAGGAGGTGAAACCAACTATTCAGTATAACTCACTGAGCCCTAAAAATAAAAACTATAATACTTTAATAATAAAACTTAAAAAAATATTTTCCAAAGAAAATAGATCATTCCTTGACCATGCTTATTTATTCAGAGTACCAGCAATTTCTGTTAAGTGCTTCATTTTTCCTGCAAATCTGATGCTGCTACACAGGGAATATACACATCTTTGAATCATCACAATATCATCAATATCTCACACCAATAATATTGTGAATGTAACTGCTTTATAACACAATATAAAAAATTCATTGCTATTTATGGCAAACAAAAGTGTAAATATTGAAAGGATGTTTTGTTTCCAGAACTGATTTTAGACATTAAAAGGTCATGAACTCTCCTGAAATAACCTCTACTTCTGGCGTGAATCCACAGTATAAATATGGTGAATAAAGCTAAACCATGAGAGCTAACTATAACTGAATAATCAAAATAATCAATTATAATAACTAATACTGCTCTTGAAGACTGATCTAATGAAGAGTATCATTAGATATGGTGGGAAAATACAGATGTAGCTGTACAATCTAATATCTATAAATAGTAAAATCAAAACGTCCAACTTCCTTATAGAAAGTGTTTCATCTAACTATAAATGTTAAGGATTCTTGTATTTTATAAACACAAGATGGGCTCACTTTAATGATAGCAATTTTTAAGATTTATAAAAATGTTTAAAAAATTCTTTCCACAAAAGTTTTTACAGTTTAAAGCTATACACCAATCTATAAATCTGAGAAAATGGGGGAAAAAAACCTTTATAAGATCACGTGTATAAAACAAGAAATGAAATGTGGTTTTATTTAAGGCAATACTGGGCTACTTCACAAATCACCACCTCAATATTTACACTGCTCCACACCACTAATTTCTATCACATTCACAAAGGGTTTCTTAAAATACCAATGTTTAAAATCTTCAATGTATTAAATTCTTTATTCACATTTCCATTATATTTCATGGACTCATAATAACTATATCTAACTAGAAGCAATGGGGGGAGGGGTGCTGTAGCTATAGGAAACTACTAAAGAATCTGATTTAACTTTACATGGATATACCACCCAAAAATCCCGGATGGCAAATTTACAAAGTAATGTTTGATTCAATGTGCCTACTTTGTGAAACATAGTCTTGAAATCATCTTGTAAATAAACGTTTCATGTAAAAACCAATAAACTATGGCAGTTTCTAGTTTTAGTTCAAAAAGTTCATAATTTAAAACAATAAAAGAAGTTTTAAAAATTTGATTAGTTAAAAATTAAAATTCCAAATATAAATGTATCATTTAATAGTTTAGACTTACAGACTGCTGGTGGCAGCAAATGATTTACAATAAATATATACAAAAAAGTATCTACAAATAAAGAGTACTGTTATACATGAGCAGTGACCTTGTGAAACATACCAATTACACAGATAATTGAGTCTAATTCATGAAAAGGGCTAGTGGGTGATAAAAATTTGAGGTTTAACTCAAATATTTACAATAAATGAAGTACTAATTCTGTTCAAGTCCCATAGGGATAAAAAGTTCTACATGACAAATGTCATGATTTTTTTTTTTTTTTTTTTTGGCCAGGTTAATTCATGTCAAGGAAAAAAAAAAGTTTCACAATTACAGCATGCTTGATGGCTTCCTACTTACAACAAAACTATAAATGATGTATTTATAGTACATTAATTATCAGTACTGTGCTCTGCCTGTGGCTTTAGCTATACTGATTTCTTTCATAGAAGACATATCTGGATCATTTGAATGTACTTCAAGTTTTTTCAGACTGACGGTAGGTTTCATTTCCTGAAGTTGTTTTAGGACAAGCTCAGTGCAATCTTTAAGAGTCTTGTCTAAAACAATTTTTACATTATCACTACACTGAAGCTGTGATGGATTGGCAAACTGTACAAAAATTTCACTTTCTTTAGAGGAACATATATGATTTCCACTAGTCACAGCAGTCTTATCAGTATTTTTTCTTGAATTTGAATGGGATCCTCTTTTAGTTCCACTATTTGGGTGGTCTTTGTCAGCATTTTTCTTCTGCTTCACTGCAGACTCCTCGAGAAACTTCAGAAATGATGCTTCGAATCCCATTGGTTTAAATGAGCTCCAGTCAAAAGATGCAGGATGCTCCTCAGTGGTTTGAATTGCAACAGCAGTTTCTTCCTCTTTATGCAAACTATTTATCTCAACTGTTAATTCTGGTTCAACCTTTTCAACTTTCCTTTTTTTATTTTGTGAGAGGTTTTTCTCTTTATTAACCCTCTTCAAATTAATTGCTTTTTGTCTTTCTGACTGGCAGGGGTTACTTTCCTGAAAATCATTATTTACATTTGAAGAGGTATTAGCTTGGGTTTCCACAATTGTGCTATCTTCATTTATTAATTTTGTAATAAATAATTCCGTTAGCTCATCCATTTCATCTTTTTCATTTTTTTCAACTTCCTTCTGTGGCATACTAGTTGTTCTTGAGTTATCATTGTTCTCTGATATGCATGTGTCAGAATCTTTCACATCATTTTTATCACCTTCTTGCTCAGAAGTTTCCTTTACTTCTGAGTTGACACACCGTTTGAAAACAATAAGAAGATTGCGGTGTTGTGATGTAAATGCCTTAGATAATTTATGGCATTTGTAATGTCTAATTATATTGCTTTCACTTGTAACAACTGAAGTACACCCCTTTATCATACATGGATACTGGGTTACAAATCTGCTTGTACATTCAGACAAGGCATCATTTCTCGCCTTTATGGAATATACATGCTTTCCTCGTTTCAGAGAATAAGGCTTGTTTTCTTCAATCTGTACAATTTTTGCACTCTTGTTTTCTAAATTACTTTTCTTCTTTCGTTTGGTCTTAGGCATTTTGATTCCTTCCTTTCCAGTTCTGTGTTTTGCTCCCCGTTGTTTAGACTTCGACTTTTCTTGGTTTGCCTTGCTTGACATATTTTCCTGGCCAGGTGTTAATTTTCTTGGCCGAATCAAATGAGCTTTATGTTTGTCATTATGCTTATTGAAAATGTGTCGGAGGAGATTAGATCGAGTAGCATATATCCGGTCACAGCCTTCACAATCACATTTGTATATGCCATCATCTTCTGTTTTACTTGCTCTTGCTCCAATTCCATGGTCTGCTTCAAGATGAACAACATAGTTCAAATATGTTGTAAATGAAGATTTACACTCCAACTGGTCACATGGAAACTTTCCAACATCCACAGCAGCAGTCATGCTTTCAATTTCCTCAGGAGTCATTTCATGAAGTTTCATGTAGTGTTGTATTAGCCCAGTAATTGCTTGGAAAATTCGAGAACAGTCACTCACCTGACACCGAAATTCTTTCATTGTTTGTTTAGTTTCAGTTTCCTCACTTTCTTTCCCAGCTTCACTCTCCTCTTCAACTTCTGCAGAAAATGCAGGAAGATCTGATTTGTGTACAGCCTGGTAATGAAGAATTAAGTTTTGCTGTATTGTAAAGGCAGCAAAGCACCCCTGGTGAACACAACGGTAAGGTCTGTAGGGACTATATCTTGTTGGAAATTCAAGGGATTGGGACACTGGCTTCTTTCGTTTTTTCTCCTCCTTTTCTTTTTTATGCCTAATTTTCCGTCCTTTGCTTTGGATGTCTGTGGAAGAATCTGTATTACACTGTTCAGAAGTAACTATAATGAGCTGTGAAGAACTTTCTGTTTTTTCAGGACTTTTTTTTTCCAAAAGTTGTTTTTCTGGAATCATTGCTACATTACTGAGGGCATTTTCTGTCTCTGCTCTCAAATGCAAAGCAGGGTGTAATTCCCTTTTACTTTCCTCTGTCATAGCTGGCTGTTTTTTCACTTGCGTAATTCGTGGAGTTGACAAATTTTCATTCTGAGACTTTCTTCCATAAGGCCTTTTTATTTTTAACTTTACCATTTCTTCTGTTGTAAAATGATGTACCAACTGACAATGTGCCCGGAGATTAGAATTTCTTGTAAATGTTTTCGTACATGTAGGTACTACACATTTAAAGGGAGCAAATTTCAACTGATTCTTCTTAATTTCAAGAATCATTTCTGGAGTGTACAGGTGGATTTTACCATAGTGCTTAAATAGTGCATCCTTTGTCATAGCACTGTAGTTACAGCCTTGGTTTTGACACACGAAGGGTTTATTATTAACTTTGTCACTAAACTGAACATGTACCATTTCAGAAACTGGCTGAATAACTGTGACATTTGGAATTGGTTTCACAGGAGTAGGAGTCAGTGTCACTGATGTATTTATTAGTATACACTGGGACACTGGGGTGGATAGATCATTTTCTAATTTCAACTTCTGTAAACCTTCTAAAATTTCTTGTATTTGATCTTCCTTATGTAATACTTCAGACTGAGGAATGTTACTTTTTGTTGGTGTGACACTTAAGAAAGAGGAAAACTGAGATGAATCAGGTAATTTGTTATTTTGAACAGAGTTTACTGAAGGAAGCTGAACATTATAATTTATCTGAGTATTCTGTGATGATTCACCAGCACCCTGAGATCCACTTTTTACCTCAAGTATCTGAGAATTCATGGCAGTTTTAATAATTTCAAGAGTCTTCTCAAAGTTCTGTATAACATTGTCTTCAGAAATCTGCAAATCAGAATTCACTGCAGTTGTACATGAATTCAAAGCCACCATTTGGGAATCACCATTTTCAGTTTTTACAGTTAAAGAGGGTAACACTGTATGGGATTCAAGATTGGTTTTGAAGTTCTCTTTTACATCAGTCATAAACAACTGACTGTCAACATTATTTAATTTCTGTGTTAGATTCTCCACCAAACCCTGAGGTTCACAATTTGGAATTACATTTGAATGGAGATTAGTATTAGGAATCTCAATACTCTTTGTTACAAGTCCGATTGTTGTTAAGTCACTTGGTACCAAGTTTTGGGATGCATTAGGTGCAATTATTGGAGGAGTAACTTTCTTTCTTCTCTTAGAAGCACTGTTTCCCTTTTTATTTAAATGATTGGATCTTGTGTTCTGAGGACCACTTATAACAGAAACACGTGGACTGTTACTGGTAAAATTTTGTGATAGCCCAGTAGAATTAGTGAATGAAGTAGTGCACAAACCATTTTCAACAGTTTTCAGTAGTAAGTCATTTGTTGGAAAAACAGGCAAACTGCTACACTTCTCAACAGTGGAAATTTTAGAATTTGGTGTCCTATTCTGGTTTGTCAACAGGGTGTTTGGGTGGCATACAGTCTGCAACAAGGGTGAAACAGTTGGATTTGGCATCACTGTTGAATTTACTTGTGCTGCATCTGAGACACAACCTGTAGGAACAACCTGAGAGAGCATTTCAGCACCCTCAAAAGTACTGGGAATGCCAGCAGTTTCCAAAGCCTGCTTGATAATCTCACTTCCTTCTTGACTAACACTGGTATTAAAGTTACTCACACCGGACCGAGGAAACATATTTGGTAAAAATGTTGATGGCCGATTTTCAGCAGCAAGTAGCTGCAGGAATGATGGATCTTTAAAACATACTTCTGGGTTGAAGGTAGATTGTTGTGGTTGCTGCAAACTTACTGCATTTGTGGAGAGGATCATACTGGCAAGAAGAGAAGGCTGTCCATTATTTTGTAAAAGTTCTTGAGCAATTTCTGCTCCATCCAGTGGTTTACAGTAAGATCGCTTAGATAAGTGTCCACCCAGCGACCTGGGATTAGTAAAAGCCCTGTAACACCTGCTACAGATAAATTTCCCATCTCTGATAATTGCAGGCCATTTAGCCCTTTTGTTGTGCTTGGGTTTTCTTTCCTTCCCAGTTGGGCCCCGCCCACGGTCTTTTTTTACCTTTTCAAGGGCAGATTCTTGGGCACTGGTGCTACTGAAGTCATTTGCAACATTCACTTGTGAAGGAAAAACTGCGTTTTCCCCATTACTCCCCTTTAGAAAGGAAGAATTAGTGTTTCCTTCAATCTGTGAGGAATAATGATTTGTACTATTTTCCAGTTGGGAAAAAACAGAATTAGTCCCACTATCTGCTGGTGAAGGGAAGAGAGACATTGAATTACTTTCTGCAGGTAAAGGAAGGAAAGGATCTGAGCCACTGTCAATATTCAAAGGCAAAACTGTTTTGGTTATATCTTCCATTTGTGCTGGCAAGGTAGTATTAGGTAAATTTTCTATTTGAGAACATAACATGCTACCTTGTTCATTTTTATCCTGAGAAGGTATATTTGGATTTATGACAGTATCCATTGAGGGCAACAATGGAGTTGACACATTTGCTAAATGAGCTGGGAAAATGGAAGGTGAGACATGCTGCAACTGGGCTGAACAAGCAGGATTCCCATTGGCTTTGGTCTGTGGTGTAAAAAATGCGTTATCAGAGTTGCTCACCTGTGATGGCAAAAAATAAACCAATTTTGCATTATTTGGTGTATTTAAATTGTTAGATTTCTGACCCTTTTTACTTTTGCGCTGCACCTTAAATGCAGCATATTGATCAGGGTGTGCTGTTTTCATGTGTTTCCCAATACTCTGTGAAGAATTATAGGTTCGAGTACATCCCTCAACTTGGCAGTTGAATTTCTGAGTTGGAGCTTTTGGAGGCACTGATGGAGTTCCTAACGAATTACTTAGGTTGGGCTGTGAAGGAATGAATGTGATACTTTCTAATGTCTTTAGAGGTAAATTATAAAGACTGGATGACGTTTTAACATTATCTCCACATTCAAACTTGGAAGCTGATAAATTATTTTCAAATTCTGCCTCATTTTGCACAGAAAAGGTCATGAGACTGTTCACTTGCCTTTCTAAATTTTGTGGGTTAAGGTCACCTATTTTGAGAGTTTCTGAATTTACTAAAGAATTTTGAGAAATCTCGACTTCATTAAAGCAGTCCTGCTCCTTTTTCTCTTGGAAACTTGGATGACACACATCATTACAAGTATCTTCAACTGGTGTGTTTAGGTTTGTGACCAGTGGCTGACCAGCACCTTCCACAGTTGAATTTTCTTGCTTTCCAAAGTTATCCTCAATCCCTTGATTGAGAGACACCTTGACAGACACAGCTACTTCACTGGCCTGAAGAATAGTAGTAGCAGCAGCAGCAGGGTTTTCCAAACCATTTGACAATGGTCCATTATCCTGCCTGAGCTCAGAGGCAGAAATGTGATCCTGTTTGGTCACGACTGACTCTGATTTGCTTTTATCCCAAGCGTCACTTCTGTCTGCTGGTATGCTGTTCTCAATGTTATTTTCTGAAGGAAGCATAGGTCTTTCTTTCTCAGTGTTCACTCCTGTGTTCTGATTCATTATGGAAGGCTGAACAGAATCTCCAGATGAATTAATAAGATGGTCTTCAGGAGGTGGCACTTTTTCAGGAGTATTGTGATCATCAAGATGCTTTTCCAACTCACTCTGAGAACGATAAACTTTACCACAACCTGTGAACTTACAAGTGTAGGTATTATAATGTTGTGCTTCATGATCATATAGTAAATAAGCTTCTGAAAAAATTCTGCCACATTTAGGAAACATGCACTTTGCTCTGAAGACTTGATGCTCCTTTCGGTGGGTTAAAAGCTCTGCATAACTATTAAAACCGGCCTTACATTTCATCTGTATACAGATATATGGTTTACTGCCACAGTGCATTTGTAAGTGATCATTGAGATGAGTGACACTTACAAAATGACGTCTACAGTACTGGCAAATAACTTTTTTGCTTTGCATTTCAAGAAAGCGTTTGGCATCTTCATTATCCTTATGCCCCTTTACGTGAGCAATTAAATTTTTAAAGTACTTAAAGCCCTTTTTACAAAAAGTTACAGGACAATTAAATTCATTCACAGGTACTGGTTTCTGGACTGGGATCACTTCAGGCTCGTAAGATTTATCTTTGTCATCATTCTCATCATCTGAACCATCATTGTCATTAAATACTATGAAATCTGTTGAATAGAGACTATTCTTTTTTATAGGTCGCTGTTCCTGTTTAGCCACTGTGTTAGTCTTCTGATTCTCATGGGTAACTGTGATCTTAGGAGGCCTTCCCAATCTTCTTAACGGTTTCATAGCTGCTAATCTCTCTTTACTAGATTGTTTAACATGCAGTGTCACATGAGGAACAAAAGTTTCTTTAGAATTGAAGCTTTTTGCACATATGGGGCAACTGTAGATCCCATCTTTATAATGTTTCTGGGCATGTCGTACTATTCTGTGGCCAAGGAATTCTTTGTCACACAGCACGCAGTACTGCATGTAGGCTTGCCAATTCCTAAACCTAGCAGATATAAATCCTCTCTCTCTTAATTGTTTTATCTCCCTCTTCTTTTGCTTTTCATCACCAATATCTTTAAGAAAGCCAGAATTAGCACCAACTCCACCAGAAAGTCCATTCACAAAAGGTTCTTTATTCTCTTCCTGGTAGTCTACTTTTTCGTATACTTCACTGTCATTTAATTCATCAATTGAAGACACAATGGATGCTTCTTCTCCCATTAGTGCAAGACACTGTCGTTTTAAGGTTTTCCAATCCCAGAATTCTGGATCAAAGGGCCACTGAGTTTTCAGAACAAGTAGAAGCTCACAGCGTAGAGAATTTGGTATTGGAAGATTCTCTTCATCATATTTCTGGTCTGGCTGGTTATACAATATTTCCACAGCATAATATGCATCTACTGTAGGCTCAATAAGAAATTCACTCAGTTGACAAGCTCGTTTAACTTCTAGATCATCAGGCAACAAACATGAAATGGTCTTGCAAATAGATATTTTCACTTCAGTGTTTTCTGTAGCATCCAAACGAAGAGCTTTTACACATAGTTCTATGCAGGTAGCAAGTCCAGCCCCTTCAGTCTGTGAAAAAGCAAACAGGAAATGTTAATCTACACTAATTCATTGTTAATCTACAGATTTTTGCATTTAGTTTTTAAAATCCAGATGTGCTTTTCTCAGATCCTACACAATAGTAACATAAGAAAAGATGCCACTTCTAAAGTTCTGCAGCTTATTTTAAAATTTATCTGTGTGAAGTGAACTGCATTGAATGGTAAGGAAAAACCCCATAAATACTGGAAGCTAACAAAAGATCTGGGTGTGAAGTCATCTAATCTAGGCAAATGTGGAAGTTATTTAACTTCTCCGACTTTTCGTATCCCGTTTATAAAGCAGAGGATAAATAGTACTTTAAATTGTATAAAATTGTTGCAGTGAGCATTAAGGCAGGTTAAATTTTTAAAGTGTCTAATATGGTTTAGTATAATGTCTGACACATAAGTGATCAATAAATGTTCATCATAAATCCTCCTAGTTTGTACTTGGAATCTTTCCAAAACATAACCTTCCTGATCCAATTACAAAACTGGAATTTTCTTTTATTCTCTAACTTGTTAGTAGTGAAGGAAGAATTTCACTTCTAGCAAAATAATTTACTTGATCCTTAACAGTGAGGTCTTTACATATTTCAGAACGTCCATCATCTACCTTATAGCTGGACCAACTTAAGAATTAGGAGTAAGAAGAGATATATAGCCAAATAAACAGAGTTTTCTTTAAATTAGCACCCTGAATTCTTGTTAGATAGTAGTAATGAAGGTAAGAGTCACTTGAAATATACATGAGATAAAAATGGATTTTAAAGAAAATGGAAAATGGATATATTAGAAACAAGCCAGTCACAGGATGTGGCCACATTTATCAGAATGGAGTATTTGTGATACAGGATCAAAAGAGAAGAAGGTAAAAAAGTAAGATAGGGTGTGTATTTTCATAGGCAAAAAAAACCAAAATACTGTACTAAAGCAGAAGTTTAAATTTGGGGGCTAAAAGAAAAGGGAGAGAAGGCAGCTAGGATACTGAACTAGTCTTGGTTTTAAGAAAAGCAAGGGCACAAAGTGAAGAAGAAAATAGATAAGACATGGAGAAAAGTATCAGAGAAGAAAGAACAAAGAAAGAAGTGAGACCACATGGATGTCTCTAGTTCACATAAACCTATGCAATTACTCCTCTGTTATAATACACACGATGTGTGGTAAGTGAAGCTGCATACAAGGTATATGAGAGATCAGTGGCACGAAGAAGTTTTAGAGGAATCAAAGACCAAGCCAACTACAAAGGTGGTGTGCAATGATATTGACTGAATTCCAGTCAGAACGACTGGTACCTATACTGTATAGAGGGCAAGAATTCTGGAAAAGGCTGTGATAATTCTGAAAATTCAGGAAAGAAAGAAGAAAGAAATTTAAGAAAGGATTCAAAGTCAAAGAATTTTTGGAAGAAAGATATGTGCCTTGGGGAAAATAGTTCTTTTCAGTGATACACTTTCTCTAGAAATGACAAAAGTTGATGCAAAAATTTATGAAACATGACTAAATTATTTCAGAGGGGCATCACAGTGTTATTTCTAATCCTGAATTCAAGGGTTCATTTCAACTTATTAAGCACAAATAACTTTCATAAATTTGCTTCAAAAACATTTTAGTGTTTAGAATCAAATCTGAAACCCAAACAAATAATGTCAACAAAAAAAAACTACCAAAATTCTCCTGATTTTTTATCTTTTTTTTTTTTTTTTTTTTTGTGGGTACCGGGGGTCGACCTCAGGACCTCGTGTGCCAGCAGGCACCCGTGCCGCTGAGCGATATCACCGGCCCTTTTTTTGTATGTGGGTTCCAGGAGTCGAACTCAGGCCCTTGCGCTTGCCAAGCAGGCGCATATGCCGCTGAGCCATCTCACCAGCCCTTTATCTTTGTATGTATGCTCTGGAAACTGAATTTGCAAGCAATATTGAATCACAGACTAACATCACAGGTATGCTTTTAAAGCCGAGTTTGAATTTTCTGTATTACACCAATTTTCCACATTACAATGTGATCAAATGAATGGTTAACCTATTTTAAGAAATCTACTTAAGCCATAACATCAGCCAATAGAACACTTATAGCTCCAGTTTGAATTTGAGTCACAGAAAGCTAGGTGGTATGAATTCAGAAAAAGAAGAGAAACTCCTTAATGCTTTAACACAAGCTTCTGATGAAAGCAAAGTCTGTCTTTGGTACCCTCTTCCCTAGTATCCCTGACCAAAAGCCAACCAAGGTTCTTATGCTGATTTCAGGTCTCCGTGCGACATTCCATTCAACCATTCCTTATCTACTCATAACACTGTGTCTTAACCTGCTTTAAAATTCTTTAAATGGCTATGCATTTCAGAATTAAGCACAAAGATAAGGTGGAATACAAAAGGGCTTGTACAATATGACCTCTTCTCATCTGTTCTAGCCTTTTTTCTTTCCAACCAAACAGCCAGGCAAATTGAGCTACCTATAGTTTCCCTAATAGCCCATTCTTTCATTTGTCCTGATACCTACCACTTTACATGTTTTTTTTTCTCTGGGACTAGGAACTTCCTCCCCTCCTGCTTTGCTTGGCCATTACTATTTGAGTACCAAAACAGAGAAGTTAGTTAGATAACCCAATTTTTTATTCACTCAGAGCCGACTTTACACCAAACACTTAGCTAAGCAATCTGTTCTCCCATGAGTCTCAACATTTCACCATAGTAGGAAGGCTCATCATTGCATTGCAATTGTTCAGTTTTGAACTTCAAGGTATCTAAGAAAGACTACATCCCATTAATAAAAAGATGCACCACACTACTCAATTTCTTTGCAGATCTCAATTAAGATTTAAGAGTGGGATGTGGTGGCACATGCCTGCAATCCCAGCACTCAGGAGGCTAAAGCAGTAGGATTGCTGCAAGTTTGAAGCCAGCCTGGGCTAACAGTGAGTTCAAGGCCAGCTTGGACTGTATAATGAGACCCTGTCCAAACAAACAAACAAACAACAAACAAACATACATTTAAGAAGGAAATGACTATACATGAGTAGCTAGCTGACAGTCTTTAACAACTGCTGGAATTGTGAAAAACCAGGGAGAGCCATTAACCCAAATCAGTAACTCTGAGGTTACATTTCATCCTCTAGAAAATAGAGTTACGTTACTGTCTAGTCATTTAGGCAACTTAAGGGACTTAAAGCTTAACTTTAAGGTCTCTTTGATCCTAAAACAGTAACAATCTACGATTCCAGTTTTAAGATAAACCACTTCTGTGTGATCAGATTTCAGACAGTAAAAAAAAAAAAAAGGAAAATTTCATTCAAAAGGAAAGAAAAAAATTTTTTTTCTTTTTTTCTTTTGTGGGTACCGGGGGTCGAACTCAGGACCTCGCACGCCAGCAGGCGCCCGGGCCGCTGAGCGATATCACCAGCCCTTTTATTGTATGTGGGTACTGGGAGTCGAACTCAGGACCTTGCGCTTGCCAGGCAGGCACTTAATGCCGCTGAGCTATCTCACCAGCCCAGGAAAGAAAATTTTAGGGGAAAGAGACATTACCATGTTGCAAAGTATCCTTGTCAGGAAGTCTGCTGGGCTGGTCAACTTCTCCAAGGTAATACTGCTTTTTTTTTTTTTTTTTTTTTTGTATTTTCTTTCTTTCTAGATGAGGACTACTCAACAAAATTGTTTATGATGATGGTGTTATAGGCAGCTAAGTTAGATAGAAATATTATAGGCAGTCAGATAGGGCTAGGCCCTCAAAGGAGGCAGTGCAGAAGATGAGACACCTTGCAACTGTGGGAGAGATGGGCACCTCCACAGTGGGCCAGATCTCAAGACAAAAGATGAAACAAATGTACCCACGTACTTCCTAAGGATAAACATCAGGGATTGATATTCTAAATAGGTATCATCACCTTGAGAAAGCCAGGAAGAGCCATTAACCCAACCCCCTACAGGAAGAGCCCCTGTTCTGTATTCATGCCCGCATGCTACATGACTTGCTTCCCCATTTGATCCCGATTTAATCAATTTTACCTGCACAATTATACTCGTGGTCTTATTGGTTGACCACAGTTTTGTCCCACCTCATGCCCACTTCGCGATTTCCCATTTTCCCCCCACCTTGGACCTGCCTCACGTCGTGGATTTGCTCTATAAAAATCCCTAGAAAAGGCAGGGTCCTTGGCAACCTGCTCGGGACCCCTTCTGTCTCTCTCAGACAGAAGCTTTCTTTCCCCCAATAAATACACTCTGCTCTTAACCTCCGTTGTTCCTAAAATTCATTCTTTGATTTTAGAGAACATGAACTCGTACCGGACATCTAGCAGGTTGGGAGATTCTTCCCAGCTGAGGACTACTCAACAAAATTGTTTATGATGATGGGAACATTCTGTATCTGTGCTGTCCAACATGGTGCCTCCTTGCCACATAGAGCTACTGATTACCTAGAAGGTAGCTATCAGAACGAACAGTACAGCTCCTATTCAAGCTTTTCCCCACCCTGTGAAATGGCCTGTTTCTGAGCAGGGAGTAAGGTTAAAGGTAGTTACATTTACCTAATAATCTAAATGCATCAGATTAAGAAATGAAACCCAGAGTTTAGGGTAAGGTCATGCAGTGGTAGCTAGCCAAACTATCTAGTTTCTAGTTCCACATCCCTTCTACTTTGCCATGTTGCTTGTTAAGGTAGATGGTAAGCAGCAGCACAATCAGAATTTTAAAATTGTATAGTAATATCCTAAGAAACTTATTGTGCCTTTCTAGTGTGTGTTTTAACTGTAGCATGACAGTATATAAAATGAAAAATCAAGATACATTAACAAGGTTGATAAGAGGAAAAACTGCAAAACCAAAGAATTTATTACTGTTCTTTACTCCGGAAAGAAAAAGTATTTCAGGATAGAAAAATAAAAGATATAAATAAGATGAATCATCCAACTACAGATTGTAAAAGGTACTGTTAAAAGGAAATAAAAAATGTCTTGATTTATCCTTTCAAAAAAAAAATCATACTTTAACTTAAAAATATTAATTGTCATAGTGAACCCTCAATTGTAGATTCTATGCAATGATAACATCTTTTTTTTTTTGTGGGTACCGGGGGGTCGACCTCAGGACCTCGCGTGCCAGGAGGCGCCCGTGCCGCTGAGCGATATCACCAGCCCCTTTTTCGTATGTGGGATCCGGGAGTCGAACTCGGGCCCTCGCGCTTGTTGGGCAGGCGCTTAAGCCACTGAGCCATCTCACCGGCCCAATGATAACATCTTTGGAAGAGACCTTCTGTGTACACGTAAATAGAAACAAGCTTCATTCTTACAGGAGTTACTACAAAAAAAAAAAAAAATCAACAAATTTGGGCTGGCGGTGTGGTGTAGCTCAGAGGTAGAGCTCTCAGTCAGCACAAGCAAGGCCCTGGGTTTGATCCTCGATGCCAGAAATTAAAAAAAAAAAAAAAAAAGAAAAAAATCAGTAACTTAACTTGGATTCAAATACTTAATAAGTGGGAGCACATATGTAGTCTCTGGTCAATTCCCTCTTCAGTTGTACTATATTATCTATATAATCCATCTGTTTTTTATTTCAATTACTGTGTTAATATTTCCAGAAGTCCTTTTGATTCTTTAAAAAACATGCTTGCTCATTTTGGTGCCTTTCTCACGCTTTAGTTCCTTACTTTTGTCTTTACATGTATTTTATAGGTTCATATGTAATTATATTACTTTAAAGCATTAGGCAAACACCCTACTAGTGGTCCCTGTTTTATAAACCTTGATGGTGAACTCATCTTAAGCACAGCTTTATGTATGAGAATCCTGTATTCACAGTATGTCCCTTCAAAGTAGTTCTGCATTTACTTTTGCAATATATCCCAGGTTATCACCAGCCCAGGATTCCATCCTCATCTTCTTAAACATTACTTACCTGACATATGGGATTTCTAAACTACACTGCTGGGAAATGTTTGGCATCCAAACCTACATGAGGCAGATGTAATGTTATGACTTCTTACAGAAAAGATTTTCCTCCTGTGACCCAGAGTCCACTTGGACATATATGATGTTTTCTATCATCTATCAGTGTTCAATAGGATTACCTGTTTAGTCTTTTTCAATGAAGTTATGGCACTTCATAGGTCCAGCTTTTTGTATGTAGGAGAGATGAGGCCTAAGATCAAACTCTCCAACTTGAGAAAGCCTAAGACTTTATTTCTGATTTCCATATGGTTATCTTTTTGCCCTACTCAGTTAAAACAAGAACCGACAAATCTTAATTCCCCAGTAGGCTAGGCAATCAATCAGTTCAAACTTTCTGTTCCAGTTTTTAGGTTTCTCTTCATTTTGAACCCTAGAAATTTTGGTAATAGTCTTAATCTCTGGTGCTTAAAAAAGATATTTTATAAAATATTTGTGGCTGTTCTGTATTAGATGGGTTTTTACACGATGTAATCTGTCCTACTGCTATTTCTGTATTCCTCTTTACTCTAAGTTTCCAAAGAGCCAAATTATCGAAGTAGTATAAAACCTAGGAGTAAAACTGAAGAGTGAAAAAAATGCAGATATACTCCTACAGGTTAAAAGCAGACCCTTTGTTCTTAACTGCACTTTTAAGTTTCTCTGGATCAAATGTTTTATAGGATTAATAATAATAAAATCAGTGTCTAAAGCATTCAATGAAAGAATAATAATCACTGAAAGAAGTGCCGAAATAGTAATAATAAAAGTTAAGGTCTTTTATTAAAGATGATTTATGCATTTTAAATTAAGAAAAGATATCTTGAGTCTTACCTCTGAATTAATAACTTTAATCAGGAAGAAAATATGATATACAGTCTTCGTTAACAAAGAAAGTTGCCGGCACCTCTCTAGGTACACTTGTACAGATGGTTCTACCCTTTGCTGTAATTTACTCCAAAAGAGAGTAAGTTCCCTTTAAAAAACAAAAAAACAAACAAAAAACAAACAAACAAAAAAAAAAAACAAAGGTTTAAAAGTTAAGTTGGAGTAGTAATGTCATAATTATGGACTATGGCAGTCCAGTCATTACATTTGAAATTAAAACTAGCTTCAGATTCCAATTCTATATGTGGAATTAAGTTTAAATGCAATAGATCCCTACCAATTTTCTAAAGATGAAATAAAATCAGGATATAAGTTCAATATTTTCAATCCCAGAGTAACATCATCTTTTATTAGGAACTTAGTATTTAATATTTAAACAGGTTATAAAATGGTAACTTTGAGCTACCTGTGAACTTTTAATTATGCAATATAAAAACACAAAATATGTGCCTTCATATGTATGATGTATCAGTGATAAAATGTTTTTTTAAAAAGCATTTATCTAGGATTGGGGGTGTAGCTCTGTGGTAAAGTAACTGCTTAGTAGGCATGAGGTCCTGGGATCCATCCCACCATTGTGGAGAGGAAAAAAAAAAAAAAGAAAAAAAAACACCATTTATCTTCTAACAAATTTAAAGTCAAGCAATAAGATTACTGTTATCAGAGGAATAAAAGATAAAAGAACCAGTGACCAGAGCCGGAGGTTCAACTCAGTGGTAGAGCACTTGCATAGCACTGGGCTCAATCCCTATCCCCATGAAACAAAAAAAAAAAACAACAAAAAACAAAAAAAAACAGAAACAACGATGACACAGAACCCACAAGGAAGACACCAATCTGTGCCACAACAGCTAAACAAAAGTTATTTTGAAAAATAAAATTAACTGAAATTTATTTCAAATGTAGTAACAATATTGTATTTTCGTAGAAAATAATTTGGCTAAAGTGATCAGTTTGCCACCCTTATGCTTATTCTATTTCTCTCCTGTCCTTCATAGTTAATTTCTACAAAATTCCTTGCTCAGTGTTTTCATCAAGTATCCTCCTCAATACAGGCCTTTCGTATTAATTTTCCCATTTCACACTCCTAGGAACTCTGTCCTTTTCAGTATCTACTTGAATACACTGGTACCATATCTCAATTCACAAACTTAATTTGTTCTATGATTTTGGAAAAGATGGCATGGTTGTGTTTGTGTGAGAAAGATGGCCGCAGTCATGTTTGTCACTCAATGCAGCCTGCAAACAAAAACAAATTTTGCCAAATGCTTCTGTTTGCAAATCAAATTGTTTTCAAACAAAAGTGTTCGTGAACTGAGGTATCACTGTAATTTGCTCATTTCCTGAAATTTAATGTACGTAATGAGGACTTCAAAATCTGTTTCTCACTAGGCGTGAGAGTGTGATCCTGGCACTCTGGGATGTGAAGGCAGGAGGATCCTAATTTCAAGCCCAGCTTGGGCAATTTATTAACTTAGAAGACCCCATCTCAGAATGAAAGATTAAAAATGACTGAGGATGTAGCTCAGCATGAAAGTTCTGGGTTCAATCTCCAATACTACTAAATAGATAAATCAATTTTTAAAAAGAATGTTTCTCTAGTCTTGGCCACTTTTGCCTCTCTAAATTGTTCATAAGAATTCTCTAGTTCCATCTCTTCTGAAACCTAGTGTATAGTCATTCATTCTATAATAATGTCTCCATCAACTATAGACCACATATAGGACAGTGGTTCCATAAGATTATATAGCCTAGTCATATCATACCATTATAGCCTTTTTAGTTAATATAGGTATACACTATGATATTCACATAATGAAGAAATCACTTCTAACCATGCATTTTTCAGAATGTACCCTGCATTAAGCAAATGTGACTATACAGTATATGAAAAGAGTGCTTGCCATTCTTTTTCCAGTTTGCCACCTATTTAATACATCACTGCTGACCTATTGGGACTATGCTTTTTAGCATCCTCAAGTGGTATCTCTTGCATTTCTTTCACTTAATGTCACATCCACAAGGAAGCTTTTGGTACTTCCTACCCAGACTATTTACCAGCTTTATGGCTGATTTTTCTTTTTCACCTCTGTTCTGCCACTTCCTTCCTCATTTTTTTTTTTTTTTTGTGGGTACCGGGGGTCGACCTCAGGACCTCGTGTGCCAGTAGGCGCCCGTGCCACTGAGCGATATCACCGGCCCTTTCTTCATATGTGGGTTCCGGGAGTCGAACTCGGGCCCTTGTGCTTGCCAGGCAGGCGCTTATGCCCGCTGAGCCATCTCACTGGCCCTCCTTCCTCATATATGCCCTCACTATTCTTCAACCAATTCTCAACTACTTAAAAATGTTTATTATATACTTCTATATTGCCCTTTTCCTTGAGTTAAAATAGGCTGGTTTTGCTTATCACATAGAACTGACTTAAGTTTTTAAACCAATATAACACCTTGATTAGTGATTATCACTGATTTTCATGTTATACTCTGTATTATACCTAGAAAATCTATTTGTCTTTGATTAATACATCTTATTATCCCTTTCAGAATATTTCTACCTGCCTTTTATATCAATCCTCTATATTGCATGTATAATTTTCCCTTCATAACAAAGTTGAACTGTTCAGAAAACCTTAATAACTGTTAACATTAATTTTTTATTACACATTCATTTGTGTGTTCTATATTCGTGTGCCATGTATCACTTGGTACATATTCTTAAATGTCAGTATGTTATAAACCAAATTCTCCTTTGTGTTTCCATAATACCAACACAACACTAAAGACTAAGAATGTTTTTGACTGACTATATAAATTGTCAGTCTTGGCTAACACTGATCTAAGACAGCAGTTTTTTTAATTAACTGATGTCAACATTTCTGTTACTTTTAGCTTCTCAAAAGATTTTATGTATATAGGAAGTTTTGCCCACTTGGGAAATTTTCCATATACAAGGAAGCATGCACTGAAGGAGAACCCTGAAGAAGTCAGGGAGGTGGAATGATTTTTCATAGGAAGGAAATGAACTACAGGTCCATGTAAGTGATAGCAGGTAGTTAAGTATCTAAAAATATGCAGAGGAAAAAATGTACACATCAAATCACAGGCAGGTTACATAACTGAAAAAGTGTTCGTGGTGGCATTAGACAAAATGAACTTTTCTTTCATCTTCCAACATTCAAAAAATTGCTGACCAGGTGGTCATCATTGGTATGCTTGCTAAGAAATTGTGTGGTCATTCAAAAAGTTTTAAAGTTTAAATGTGAACTACTTGACAATCAATTTGTATAGCATGTAATATCTGAAAATCAATTTTTTGTCTCACTAAGACTTAAATATATATAAAAATACTAAGCTATCTGAATTACCAAAAACCTATTTTGTATTCTTAGTTAACAAATTTTCCTTTAAAAAATAAAAATCAACTCACCAAGCACAGTACATATCTCCTTGTTGGAGCTGACGTGATAAAAATGCAGTACATAAAACAAGAGCATTTTTTTCATCACCTTCAGATTCTAAGTTACAGATCATTTCTAATGCATCTTTGCAATCAACTTCTGAAATCTAGAGAAAACAGAAATATTCTACAATATGGCTTTATATTAGACTATACCTATGGTATATATTTTAAATTTTTCATTAGATCTCTATAAATAATTTTCATCAGTAAAATGTCTGACTCAAACTATCACATCATAATTGGTCATTACTGGAACAAAGACTGGGCTATAGTTAAAAATATCTTCATAGCTAATAAATATTAACATAGTAATTCCAAGAGAATATTGAACACAGGAAAACCAACTGTTTTCAAGAAATTACATGTGTTCAGTAAATAATGTTAATTAAGTATCCTTTATCCATTAAATCAGATACATGACAATGTAAAAAGAATCAAAACAACATTACTTTTACCCCGCTTATCCACTGATTTAAAATGGAGTAGAATCAGCAGAAAAACACAGAAAGCTACTCGGAGTTCAGACTTATAAACTACATGTCTGTTCACTGGAGGGGGGAAAATCAAACACTTTAAATTGCTATGTCATTTTTAAAATAAGCTAACTTCAATTTTCTATAAATCTTTACTATTTTGCTTTTCATATAAAATTTATTCCATTTCCAAACTGGCTAATAGCCATACATGTGTACATATAACCTAGATGAAGGCAACTTGGTTCATTTAATGATACCCTCACATCTTATTATAAAATTAATACTACCTCATTATAATAATATATTATTTAAGACAAAGAGAATTCACCTACAACCTCTGCAAACATTTGGCGTAAGACAAGGGGTGAGATACAGGGCATACAATCACAAGTCAGCTGTGTTCCACAGGCGGAAGGCTTAATTCCACTATGGTATAATTAACGGATGGCAAAAGGAACTGAACACCAAGCACAGACATTAGCACCTACATCCCTTCTAGCTGGTCTCTCTCTCCTCATCAAATACTAGGTAAACAAAAGTGTATGTGTAAAATGTAATGTGTTTAGGATTGAAGAAATGTCTAAATGGGTGATGGGGATAATCTTAGGTCAATCTTTGATAAGAAAGATAAAAGCTGTGTGACAATAGATTCAGAGGTTCCATACTTTGCTTTTAACATGAAAGAGGGCCAGAAAACACCAAGTCAAAATACCAAACCCTGTGTTTGTGTGATTAGTATCACTGATTTCTTACATGAAGTATGAAGTTAGTGGCAGAGTTGGTACATCTTGGTACAATGCTCTTTCCACTACTCCTGTCTGCCACATATCTTTTTTCTAACACATCTTTTTCTAGAAGTGACTCCATTTAATAAATAAAAATGGGCGGAGCCCAGTACGGTGCCACACCTGTGATCTTAGCACTCTGGGAAGATGAGGCAGGAGGACACCAGTTGGAATACAGCCTGGGCAACTTAGTAACTCAGCGAGCCCTTGTCTCAAAACGAATTGTAATAAAGGCCTGAGGATGTACCTCACTGTAAAGGTCCTGGATTCAATCTCCAGTACTGCAAAGTGGGAAGGTATAGTTATACAGTATTTTACAATATCTACAGTATGTTAAACATATTGCCAGATATTTAATGCATATTATTATTTCACCAGAGCTTTCCCACTAGGTATTATTAATATTGTATATATAATGAACATGGGCTTCAAAACAGTTATGTTATGTGTCTAACCTGCAGCAGTTAAATGGTTGAGCCACAAATCAAATCTTGCCTGACAGACATCAAAGATCCACACTCTTGCCACTTCGTCACATTATCTTGTATTAGAAGCTGTATTAAACAATTAACTTGAACCACACATGTAGACAAATATAGTCAACCCATGAGATTTTTCAACTTATTTCATAAAATGTTAATAACAGTAACAACAGTTACTATTTATTACTACCAGCTTCTTCAAAAATAGCATTGTCAATCCACACAAGAGCTTGCCAGATAGATACTAATACAGGTTGAATGGCCCTTATCCAAACTACTGGAGACCAGAAGTGTTCTAGATTTTGGATTTTGGAATATTTGCATATACATAATGAGATATCTTGTGACTGGGACCCAAATCTAAACACTAAATTTCTTTATTTTCATATACATCTAATATGCACAGCCTGAAGGTAATTTTACATAATATTTTTATGTATTTGTGTTTTGACTATGAAAGCCAGGTGTGGAACTTTTGTGTTATGTTGGTGTTTAAAAAGTTAGAGATTTAGGGCCGGTTAGATAGCTCAGCGGCATAAGCGCCTGCCTGGCAAGCACGAGGTCCTGAGTTTGACTCCTGGTACTGACATACAGGAAAAAAAGGGCCGGTGATATCACTCAGGGGGCACAAGCACCTGCTGGCAAGCGCGAGGTCCTGAGGTCGACTCCCGGTACCCCCCCAAAACAAAACAAAACAAAATAAGTCAGAGATTTTAGAGCATTTTTGATTCGTAATTTTTTGATTAGGGTGCTCAAGTTATACTTCTTACAAAAAGGCTCAGAGAGGTTAAATTACTTGAAAGTTACACAGTGGTAGCATAAAGATTTCAACACAGGTTTACTCAGTCTTACTTCCAGAATTCCATATTCGCAGTTATATCACGGCTCTGTATTACTAAATATGGATATATGCTTATATCTCACTTGAAAGTGAGATCTGCTTTAAATATGATAATTTTTGTTGTTCTTCTAAGACCTGAGGATTCCTGTAGCATGCCCACATGGTACTAAATTTATATATTATCTACAAGGAAAGACATTTCCTCAATAAAATACCCTCATTAGCTTACTCTTACTACTTAAAAATACATATTTCACTGCAATGTGTGATCATCTACAAGTATCTGCATTTACCAACATCTATATATATACCAACTAAAATATCTGCTACATTGAAATATAAGACAACTTCTTTTGTAGACATACTAATGAAACAATTTTCGGAGTGCATTTGAGAGCCTTCATTTCCTGATTTGCCATGAGATGGCTCTCTATGAAAAATATGATAAAGTTAATGGTAGAAACAATAAAACCATATTTAAGCTAATGACTGGATTAAAAATTATGAAAAGTGAAACACATCTATCAGTAAACAAGAATTATTTTAAAAATCTAAGGCCAGTATAATTCAGAATTAATCAGTATATGATCTATGTAGGAACTATCTATTCTCTATAGTTTTGAAAAGTGAACAAAATTTAAATACCAGAAAATTTACAACTCTGAACAAAATATTTAAAAGCAATTGGAATGATCTCTTTGTTAAAGAAATATTTTGTTGAATCCCTTGTAAAGCAGAAAAATCAAAGATGCAAATAATTTTTAGGTTTTAATACGGCTCTTTAAATCAAGTATTCAAAGGCATAAAACACAATATTTGTATGTTTACAAAGTATATTTTTAAATGTATTGGTTCTAATCACTAAAATGTATTGGTTCTAATCACACTTCAAGAATAATTTCAAGACTGAGATTTTCTTACCAAAATAAAATTGCTTTTCATATAGAAAAGCACTTAACTGGTAAATCTATCATTACTAAGAAAATGTAAAAATGAAGCAATGAGCTATTATTTGTTTAACATGGACTAACAAATATTTAAAAGAACTAAAAATTTCTAGTGTTAGGAAAGAAGAAATTTCATATACTATTTTTTGAGAGCATATAGTGTAGCCCTATCCACTTAAAATACATAGGTTCTTTGATCCAGCAATTCCACTTTCAGAAATTTACTCTATTGTTATACTACCAGCAAGGATACAAGAATGCATCATACAAGACGACAATTTAAGTGTCCGTCAGTCTGGTTAAAAATAATTACAAATCCATACTATGGAATTATGCAGCCATGGGAAAAAGAATGAGGTTGAACTATATGGAATGGAAGGAAAAGATGTCGATAAGAAAGAGGAAAGTGACTAGTAGTCAGGGTATGTCTGTGTGGTTTTTAATACATAAAAATTGTGTATATGCACAAAAAATGTAAGAAAGCTTATATAACAAATTTCAAAATTACTGTATTACCTCAGGAAGTATTAAATGAGAAACTGATGATTAGAAAGAGATGAGCAACGATTTTACTTTAAGTATGTTTATTTTAAAGATAAAGCAAAAACACTGGATCTAAAGTAAACACTGCCAACCTACATCAAGAGTCAAAGCCAAAGCTCATTCCTTCCAAAGATGCCAGATGATCACTCTTCTCTCCCAGTGCTATTCCTCTGACATCTAGGTATAGCTGCTGTTTCCTTGCCTACTGGCTCACACAGATAAGGATTTCTCAGGAAAACCATCAATCCAGGCCATGGCTGCCTCCTAAGAAAGTCTATTCCTGTTATCTTCTAAGGAATAGGTTAAAAACCCAAATGCTTAACAAGAATCCAGCAAAAATAAATGAACAGAGAGACAGAGATAGGGAGAGAGAGACTGAGATGTACGTGTCAAGCATATCCCTACTGAAAGAGGTAACAACTTGGGCATTATGGGGCAGATACAATGGGGGGGCCTTGGTGACAAATTAGCTAGTTAAAAAGATCTGAAAGTATTCTGAAATCAGATAAAACTGAAGTTATAGCCAAAATAGTGCATATCCTACTAAACTGTTAGGCCACCAACATCTTTCCCTTAATTTAACGAAAGTGTTTAAAAGAGCACATTTTAAAAAATGGAAGCCAAGTACAATCAATCGATTTATACATAATTCTGAAAGCTGCTTAGAATCAAGTTGCCACCACCCAGGAGCACATCAAAACTGTAAGATTGACACTGGTCCTTTAACTGTTTACAAGAAAGGGAACTCAAAAACATTCTAATGAAAATTAATCTCTCCATTTAAAAAAAATTACTAACAAAGAAATATACTTACCTCTTCGATTAACTTCTCATTTGGTGATGATGTACAAAGACAGACAAGGTAAGTTTGCTTAAAACTACCTTTTGTACCAATCTCTGGATGATCAGAACACAGCTTTGCTAGAGCAGTTGCTTGACTTAACTGATTTGTTTTGATTAGATGTTTAATTCTCATATCCAACAAGATGGGACCCTCAAAAGCTAAAAATTCATTCACTTTAAAAAACAAGACATAATAGATTATTAACATTAGGTAATAATTCATTTGCAATACAAATACTCATAAGGAATTTTTTTTTAAATACAGGAGCTAAAACTTTTGTTTTGTTTTGTTTTCCACCACTTTCAATAAGGCTATCATAAAATATTAACCTATAAGCAAGAAGAGGTATATTGCTAACTTTTTAAAGGTGCATTGAATTTTTGCCCCTTAAAAGTATCATTTGGAAAGAGGCAAATAAACTTGATGATAAAAATAATTCTGCATTAAATTCTAATAGTTATTAAAAATGATACTAAATTCTTCTTCCTACATCACTTATTTTTGAATAATATGGGTCAGCATCCTAAAATTTGTAATGCTAGGGCATTACACAATTATATGGGCAACCATGAAGGATATGTGGATATTCTAGATAAAGAAATTCAACTAATATCTTGTTCAACATAAACGATGAATTCTTAATTTCACAAAGGTTATTGTTGTTTTTTAAATAGATGTTTTAGAATGAACTAAAATATCTACAGAAAAATAAATACAAGGAAAAAGTTTGCCAAAGGACAAATCCCTTAAAACTGTACGGTCTGTGTTGTTATTTTTAAGGTATCATTCAATAAATCCCAATATATACCTAAGACACACTTAAGCACAATAAATTTCTAGTCTGTTCAAATCTGTGAATTTTCTAGTGCCTTTCTGGTCATCTATAAATAGGAATTAATTTTTATTGCTTTTATTTATGAAAGAGAATTCAAATTTTAACAATTTCAAATTTAAGCTTTTCCTTAAGTTTTCTTTATCCGGATGCAAATCATGTTTAAACATTTACTCGTTCATAATTATCCTGAAACCTTTGAAAACCTTTTAGTAATAAAATATAAAATGCTGGGCTAGTGATACAGCTCAGCAGCATAAGCGCCTGCCTGGCAAGCGCGAGGTCCTGAGTTCGACTCTCGGTACCCACATATAAATATATAAATATAAATATATATATACACACACACACACACACACACATAAACATATAAAATGCCCTGTAAAACATTATTTTCCTTAATTGTGAACAGACTAGAAAATATATCTAATAGTTTATGGGTTAGAAGATGGAAAATGAGAGATGCTCTTTCTTTTTTTTAATATCCCAGGCTTCTTTCTAGCACGTTTATTTTTACATCTAACTACACTCCACATTAGTATGAAAAGATTTTCTATCAAGTACTATGATTATAGCTTTTCAGTATTAAAACTATGAATCTATAAGTAATATAACACAGGATCCCAAATTTTACCCTTTTCTTGAAGTCTAGGCCTCTGTATCTACTGCTCTTAGTTCTTTAGACTAAACCTAAAAAAAATTATAAAGACTGAACACACATAAATAAATGTGTACATTTCTGATACCCCTATCTTAGTAAGATAAATGGCACTGCTTTTTTTAATATCACATGATCCTATTACAGGATGATGTGATGGTGAATCTGGATCTCATCTTGACTGGATTAAGATGTATGTAGAGGTGACTGGTTTGTGTGGACTAACCCATTGATGAGTTAGTTCACAGCAGAATGTGCTAATAGGAAGTAGGGCCTGACTGGAGGAAATAGGTCCCTGGGGATGGGCCTTTGAGGGGTATTATCTTTTCTTGGGCTGTTTCCCTCTCTCTCTGCATCCTGGCTGCCAAGAGGTGAGCAGCTCTCCTTTATAATGCTCTTCACCATGATTTTTCGGCCTTGGAGCCAGCTGATCATAGACTGAAACCTCTGAAATAGGCAAAATAAACCTTTCTTCCTCTAAACTGACTTTTTCAGGTATTTGGTTATAGCAACAAAAAACTGAGCAACACAAAAAATTATATTGCAAATGTTTTCACAGCTCAGTTTACTACTAAAGCAAAATCTGGGAGGATTTTAAATCAAAGATTTAAGAGAAACTTAAAACTAGATCATTTTGACTATAAATAAGTAGTTGATATTAGAAAAAAAGATTTAGCTTCCTAATTCTCTCAAAAGGAAATAATTCTCACAAAAGGAATTATTTCAATACTCTCACAACTCATAACAGACTCTGAAAGATCATGGCAAACAAATTGTAAAGGCAGAAAATATCTAACAAAATGATGGCACTTTTCTAAGAGTTATCTCGAATAGTCTTAAAAATCTCAAGAGCAGCATGTAAGTTAGAATGACAAACTGCAAATGTCTGAGCTAAATCACTGTGTTGAAAGAATATATATTGATATTAAAAGTTTCAAAACCATAGGTATTTGTTTTTTAATGACAGGAAGTCACTACCACTTACAGCACCACAGATCTCAAAGAAATATGGATTACAGAGAAAGGACTTTATAGATGATTTTGTCCAACTCTATCATTTGGGAGATGAATAAACTGAGGCTCACAGAAAGCAAGTGATTTCCTAAAGTCATAAAGCCATCTAATGATAGAACCAGGACTAGAATAATGGGTTTCTGACTTCTATCTTTATACAATGTGGGACCAGAAAAACCTATTTGACTACTGTCTCTACTTCTAATTAGAATGATACATTATAGTAATAAAGAGTTGTGATGTAGCATTAGCCTTTAAAGGGTAATTACATATTCTGAAGCTCATGAGTCAAATGAATCAAAAGAAAACTAAAATACACTCCAATCAGTTCCATTGAAAACTCACGCTTTCCCCTTCCTCCCCTTCTGTTCCCATTTCTCTCTCACTGATTTTCTTTTTCCCATTCCACTGCATCTTACTGTCTACAATCTAGGTCATTTTTCCTTATAGAACTACTTATTTTAATGTTTGTCAGATTTAAGAAGTTTTGTCATCTGAGTAGTTAGATGCATCAAATTTAACTACCTACTCAAGCCTATCAACAAAAGTAGATATAAAGTAGCAATGAAGTACATGATCTTCAGCCAGTTTGAGAAAGTAAAAATACCACTTCCCAGAAAATGCCACTTATGTAACACTGAATAAGAAAATATTAGTTCCTACATTAAAGATAATTAACTTTAAGATGGCTTTGCAGCATATCTAACTTGCTGTTTCACAAGAATTTCATAAGCATACAAAAATTTCTACACGACACTTTATGTCACTTCCAGGTCTCCAACTATTCAGTTGTGCTTAAGCTACAAACTTTAAGAGCTGGCCTTAAAAATGCTTTCTTCTTACACATCACCCATCTTCTTACACATCACCTAAAAGATGGTGAATCTTTTAGAACTTTCAATGATAACAAATAGCCCACTGTGGCATGTGTGCTACAGTTGTGCCACCACTGCATTAGCTAGTTCTGTCATTCTAAATACTTGATTCTATTTACTATTTTTCCTTCTCTTACCATCACCACCCTATCCCTCAGCCCAAATCACTCAGACCACCTTGCAATGTTGAGTGCTATTTTTCTGTATCAACTCTTACTATCACTTCTCCACTAGGACCCACTAGTTTTGTTATAAAAGTGTACACCTGTCTTTTTAAAACCTTTCAGTGGCTTTTCCTTGCCTTCAAAGGGTAAATCCCCAAATTCTCATTATGGCCTAAATCACTTAAGAGTTTTTTCTCTTAGAAATAATCCAGCAATTAGGCAAGAAAAAGAAAGTAGGAGATGAAACAACAACAAAAATCATCTCTTTCAGAAGATGACATGATCTTATGTTTAGAAACCACTAAAGTTTCCACTAAAAAACTTACTAGAACTAATAAATCTAATATTGCAGGATATGGAAATCAACACACAAAAATTAGTTTTTATGTTAAAGATAATTACTTTTAAGTGTATTACAATTTATAAGTTGAATTTTTGTGAAAAACAAATCACTGCAAAAATTCTGTGTATAGTACCAATAACATATTTGAAAAGGAAATTAAGAAAGTAATCCTATTTACAATAGTATCCAAAATAATAAAATACTTAGAAATATAGCTAACAAAGGAGTTCAAAGACTTCTATACTGAGGGCTACAAAAAAAATGCTGAAAGAAACTAAAGATGACACAAACAACTGGAAAGACATCCTGTGTTCATGAATTGGAAGAATTAATGTTAAGATATCCATATTACCCAAAGAAATCTACAGATTCAACACAATGCCTATTGAAATCTCGATGGTAGTATTCATAGAAATAGAAAAATTCATCCTAAAATTGAATGGAATCACAAGAAACCCTGAATAGCCAAAACAATTTAACACAACAACAAAGCCGAAGTCACCATACTTCCTGATTGTAAAACATCTTATAAAGCTAGAGCAATCAAATCAACGTGATACTAGCATAAAAACAGACATATAGATCACACAATAGAACACAGTCCAGAAAGAAAACCTAGCATATTTGATTTTCAAAAAGGGAGCTAACATCTATTTGCCCAACAGTGGGGTTTTCACTCTGTAATTTAATAATTTGTAGATATATTACTTGTGTGTAATTATATGTGTTCATAGTTTTTCTCATTTTGCTTTGTGTAAAGTGTACAAAATTTTGAAGTATAAAATACTGCTTGTATTGCTTGTAAAAACAAACAAACAAAAAGGGTGGTAAGACAACTAAATAAAAAAGGACATCATTAAATAGTGCTGGATGGGCCGGTGATATAGCTCAGTGGCATAAGCGCCTGCCTGGCAAGCGTGAGGTCCTGAGTTCAACTCCTGGTACCTGCATATGGAAAGAAAAATAGTGCTGGAAAAACTCGATATCCACAGGCAAAGAATTGAAGTTGGACCCTTTCCATGTGCCATACACAAAAATTAACTCAAAATGGATTAAAGACCTAAATTTAAGACCCAAACTATTAAACTCCTAGAAGAAGTCATAGAGAAAAAACTATGACACTGGAGTTGTGAATAGTTTCTTGGCTATGACAGCAAAGGTACAGACAACAAAAAGAAAAACAAACAAATGTGACTACATCCAACTTATATTTTTGTTCTTTTGATACAGTCAAGAGAGTAAAAAGGCAACTTAATGAGAGAAAGTACTTGTAAATCATTTATCTGATAGGGAGTTAATATTCAGAATACATAGAAAACTCTTGTAACTCAAAAAGAAGAGAATCCAATTAAAATAGGCTATGGACTTATGTATCAAAAGATACATAAATGATAAGCATATAAAACACCTCAAATCATCAAAGAGCTTCAATTCAAACCACAATGAAACATCATTTCATACTCATTAAACAGTGCTGAAGAAGATGTGGAGAAATTGGAACTTTTGTACATTCTTAAGATTGCAAAATGGTATAATCTCTACAGAAAACAGTATAGCAGTTCCTCAAGAATTAAAAATACAACTACCATATGATCCATCTACCCCATTTCTGAGTATCTAAAAAAAAAAATTAATGGCATGTTCTTAAAGAGATATTTGTACTTCCATGATTATAGCAGTGTTATTCATGACAGGCAAGAGGGTAGTAGCAGTATTTGGACAAGCTTTCAGCTTTAGAAATTTCCCTTGACAACTATGGGACTGGGAGCTACAGTGCTTGAGATTCAAGAAAGAATTGGCAAGTTGAAAAAAATGGAATTCATGCAACTGGAAGTTATCCCAATAAAGAAGCAGAAATGAAAGTGCCTAAAGAATTCAGCATGACTGTGATGAGAATGCAAAGTTCATATTTTAAAAGGACATATACAGAAGGAAAAAGGTGACTCAGGACCACAGATGTACCATTTGTGCTAGAGACCGGGTACTAACATATATATACAAAATGCTAGTAAAGCTGAAACCCAAAAGCAAACTCTTAGCATAATAAAAATGCTGAGAACATTAAAACTGGGAGAGGTGCTAACTTCTTGAGAAAGGCCTATTGATTAAGTGTACATGTGTTACTTATGATGGCAGAGAAAAGGAGAATTCTTTTCTTATGATGGTTCTGGTAAGTTTTAGATGCAAAAGAATAGGACAAACAAGAGAGTAAGTGCAGACAGAAAAATGTAGATTCAAAATGAGGCTGATGGTACATTTGCAAAACTGAAGAAAGAAGAATAGATATAATCCTAGATAAGAGTCTAAAAATTAATTATATTTAAAAAATAGCTTGCAATTGTTCGGAAAAAATAAGCGTGACTAGTAAGAGCCAAGATACAGGGTTTTTTTTTTTTTTTAAAGACTGTTTATTTAGAGAAAAAAGATGGAACGAGAGTACAGACAGCTCTACCGTGAGGTGGTAGGAGGCTTCAGAGCTGAAAGCTCCCAAGATACAGTTCTCGAACAAAAATTAGGTCACACTTTTCACAGAAATTATCTCAAAATAGATCACACTCAAATGTAAAATGCAAAACTATAAAACATATTAAAAATGAAAAAAATCTAAGTTGTTGAATTTGGTGGTGTTTTTAGATAGAACAATAAAATCATGATTCATAAAAGTAAAAATGGAAAAGCTGGACTTTTATTAAAGTGCTCTGCAACTCATTGTTAGGAAAATGGAAAAGCCATAGTGAAAGAAGAGATATCCAAAACACCTATGTGAAGGATTCGTTATATCCAAAATATACAAACTGGGAAAACCCAGTAATAAAACAACTCACCTAAAATGTAGCCAAAAATATCTGAACAGATGCTTCACCAGATATACAGATGGCAAATGTATATGAATGTAAAAGATTCCAATATCATTTGTCATTAAAGAAATACAAATTCAAACAATCTGATATCACGGTATGCCTACTGGAGTGGCTAAAAGACTAAGACAATATCAATTGCTGGTGATAGTCTGGAGAAAAAGGGATTATCATTCATTGCTGATGAGAATACGAAATAATGCAGGCACTTCAGAAGACAGTTCAACAGTTTCTTAGAAAGCTAAACATACCCTTACTATATGATAGAGGAATCATACCCCTAGACGTTTACCCAATGGATGCGAAAACTTACATAAACACAAAAGCCTGCGTGCAAATTTTTATAGAAATGGTAGCAAACAAAATGTCTTAATAGGTAAATAGATAAACCATGGTACATCTATGTAATGAAGCGCTGTCTAGCAATAAAAAGGAATAAACTATCAAGCAACATAAAAATGTGGACACACGTTAAAAGTATACTACTACATAAAAGAAGCCAGAATAAGAAGGCTATAATTACATGACATTCTGGAAAAGAAAAAACTATAGAGGCAGCATATAAATTAGTTCTCAGGTGTTTGGGAAAAGGTTGAATAAGTGAAACATAGATGATATGTTTAGGGCAGTGAAACTATTCCTTATAATATTGTTAATGGTGGGAAGATAAATGACACTGTATTTACCAAAACCAAGGACACAGCACAGAGGGAATTTTAAGATATAGAGTTTTTTTTTTTTTTTTTAAATCAGGAAATTGGGATAATCCAGGATGGACTGCAGAATGTAACAAAAAAATCTAACTTTATTACAAATATATGAAAAAAAGCCCTCACTGAAAGGGATAGGGAAATAAAATGGCAACCTAATTAACTTTGGAAATGAATAAAGTATGAAAGAATAAAGGCAAAACTTGACTTATATAACCATTGTATTCTAATTGGTAAAGCTATTTCCCACAGGTACATGTTACCTGAAGGCACTATACACGTATACTAAAATTGAACTGATGGCTAATGGTGAGAGATGCCAGTCTAAAGAGGCTACATATGTGATTCCAATTACATTGTATATTGAAGTTGGAGGCTACAAATAACCAAGGGGAGGAAACTAGAACGATTCTTGTGGTAACAGATTATAGAGTTGGAAACATCAGTATGAATTCACATTTAGTTTAACATAGATATGGCTGGTTACTATAAAATATTTATAGATCTGTATATATACACAAGGTAGTATACATAACACATATTTCTTTGCTCTGTCCACTGAGAGGATCTAGAAGCACTGACACTGCAGTAGCAACAGAAGTAGTAGTGACCATATTTTTGGTTTCTAATACCATTCTCCAATAAAAGGAAGCAAGACTCCTTGGAAAAATCCCTGATTTTACAGCTAGGCCAAGAAATATGCAAGTTGATCCCGGAGCAGCTTATAATGCCAGAAAGCTAGGAAGCAGCTCAAACAAAAACCATAAAACCCATGATGACAGGGTTATGTCAGTGAGATACAGCAGTCATCTGAAGGAGCGCCCATTGGCCAAAGCTGGAATAATCTGAGCACAAATCGAATAGTGCTGGATTACAACCAAACTAGAAAATATCTACAAGTCCATATCAATATAAATTAATGACTAAATAAGTAAGTAAGTGGGGAAGAACAGACAAATCTGTGTAGAATCCTAAATAACTGATGTGGCTATTGCTCCCTCTAGGAGGAGGAACACAACTTCCTCCCGCTTAAGTAACTTTCTTCAAAGAGCACAGCATGGAAGAGGTAGGGGAGTAAGTTTACACTGGAGAAACCTGACACACAGTATCTTAGCTAGATGGTAATGGTTCACATCAACAGGGATAACTAATGCTGATATGTACTGTTGATATGATGGTACTCTGTGGTCTTCTTCCCAAAAACCCATAACCCCAGTCTAATCATAAGAACAAGATCAGAGAAATCCCAATGGAGGGACATTCTAAAAATACCTGACCAGTACTCCTCAAAATTGTCAAGGTCATCAAAAATAAGGAAAGTCTGAAAAACTGTCACAGCCAAGAGGAGCCTAAGAAGACAAGATGACTAAATGTAATATGGTATCCTGGATGGTATCCTGGAACAGAAAAGGGACATTAGGTAAAAACTAAGGAAATCTGAACAAGTATGGACTTTAGTTAATAATAAAGCATCAGTATTGATTAACTGTGACAAATGTACCATACTAATATGTTAGTAATAGTGGAAACTGGGTGTGGGGTATACAGAAAGACTTCACAATTATTCCATAAATCTAAATCTATTCCAAGATAAAAGTTTTAATTGAAAAATAATAAATTAGGCCAAATTAACTTCAATATTGAACGTTCTTACTTAAAAGAACTCTAACCAGCCACTGGTTATTGTCTTTCATCAAATCCTTGTAGGGAAAAAAAAGGACAGCTATAGGCCAGACATTAAGAAAACATAAATAGGTGTATTTGACAAAATAACAGTAATAAAAGTAATAAAAAGACTGAAGGCAACTAGGAAGATTTCTTCAAGTATCAAGGGCCTGTTTCTAGACACAATCTTTTTATGGTTATAATCGAGGACCCAGATGCCAAGAAGGTGCCCTTATTTAATAAGATCTACTAATGAAAGGAAAATGGGAAGGACAACCTTGAATAATACAGGATTCAAAAGTATTTTGACAAATTAAGGAGAAAGAATGGATGGAATACAGTGAAATTAAATGAAGAAGTATAATTTAAAAATATTCTTGTTTAAAATTTTGTGATTTTAGTAACATCACTGAGTTGTGAGAATGATATGGTTACTCAAAAAGGTAATGTCATCTTAGGTCATACTAAAGTAGAAATTGTTAAGATGAAGAGGATGAAGGGCTCACTGATCTAAAGCTCACTGAATCATATTTAGGATAAAGATTAAGTATTGAGAATTACATATTAATGAGAACAAGAACAGATATAAAATGCACTTGAACATAAGGAATCATGATTGTAGATTTAAAATCATGCCACACCAGGAAGGTTTTCAGTCTACATTAAAAAAGAAGACTAAGCATGGATATGATGGTATTCTTTAAAAATTTCAATCGTTCCTGAGTAAAAGAGGGATTTATACTTCATTTGCTACAGCTTTAGGAATAGCACTAGAGCCAACAGATGGAACTCTACAAATGCAGTTTTTACGATGAAGATTTCCTAACAGCAGGCTAAGAACAGACTGAAATACATAGTTACCATTCTCTAGGGGTATTTATATGATTGTCTTTCAGTGATGTTTTAAGGGGGAGTTAAAACTGGGTGACAACTAAGCATTAAGTGCCTTTCCAATCCACAGATTATGACTAAAGGCACAAATAGTATGTTAAGAAGGCATAAACATCCCTTGACATTCAAAACCATCTACTTATGCTGTTTTAGTTACTAGAGTTACCTTATTCTAGGATGCTAAAACCTTAAAGTTAAACCAGCATGTCAGTCCTGTCTACCCTCACTCTTGCAAATGAAAGAGCATTCTTTTGGTTTAGATAGGATTTAGCTGGGCATGGTGGCGCATGCCTGTCATCCCAGTACTTGGAAGGCCGAGGCAGGAGAATCGCCATGAGTTTTGAGGCCAGCCTGGGCTACATAGTGAGTTCAAGGCCAGCCTGAACTACGCAGAGACCTTGTCTCAAAAAACCCCAAAATAATAAACAAACAGGATTTAGTATATCCAAATTTAATCAGTTTAAAAAAAGAAAAACAACCAAAACAATTCATGATGGATTATTATCCAATGTTCAAATGCTACATCAAAACTTCACAGGCTTCACTATAAACTAATGAGTATAATCTTTAGAAGTACACTGATTATTCTGAGATGTTCCTCTGCTTTGCAAACTTGATGTGGACCAGATGAAGTTAAATCAAGGGGCTAGTTACAGCATATAATGTGCCTTATCCTTGAGCCCCCAAATTTGCAAATGTAAAGTGACTAGTATGTAGGCACAAAATGTTAATCCCTTCAATTTTTTCGAAGAAGGAAATAAACACATTCTTTTGGCTTATGTGATTATTTAACAAAGAAACATTCTAAATAAAAGAAGACCAAGTAAAAATTATGGTTGCAAACTCTCTCAAATCATGTATCTCTGGTTACTTCATAAGCTGTATTAGAATCTAGCTACCTCCTACAACTGGTCTACTTTGCAGAAACTCTTCCTGGCTGCATAGTCCAAATTATTCCAGTGGCTATGTTAGGTAAAGATTGAGGGGAAAAAAAAAAAAAAAAAACAGTAAAGAAATGGGCAAGGACAATGTTCGGTACAATGTTAACAGGTTACAATGTTAGGCACATTCAAACAAGTAAAGAAACAGAGTACACTGTCTTTTAAAATGAAGTTTAAATCTCTAACAAGGTAAAGGTTCTTTTTCCTGTATTTACATAATATATGAGTTTGGCAAAATGATATTTAGAAGTTGACAACAGAAAAAAGCAGCTAATCCTCTACTTAAGTTAGATCAATTTTACTAGGCTAGGTTCAAACACGGCATTAATACTAGATGGGAGAGGTTGCAGGTCTAACTTTAATTCCTGGCTCTGTCTCTCATCACTACCAATGTGATACAGAAAAGTTGTGGGGTTTTTGTTTGTTTTGTTTTGTCTTGGTACTGGGGACTGAAACCATGGCCTTAACACTGAGCTACATCCCCAACCCATTTTTACTTTTTTTTTTTTTTTTTTGAGACAGGGTTTTGCTAAGTCACTGAGTTGTCCAGACTGTACTTGTGACCCTTCTACCTCAGCCTCCCAGAGTGCTGGGATCACAATGATGTGCCACCACACCCAGCAAGACTAATAAGCCTCCATTTTTCTCATCCATAAAATAGGGAAAAGGAACAATAAAGATCCTACCTTTACCATAGTATCACTGTGAAGGTTAAATTAAACCATGAACATAAAAGCATTTTTTAAACTCTAAAAAAAAAACATGATAAAACTAGATATTACTACTAATGTATCACATCCAATGCTTCTAAAAGTTGAAAAGACCAGAAAGTATATTTGATGCTAGAAATGAACCACATTGGCGCTAATCTGTTAGGCATAAACTTAATATGTCAAAGGCACAAAAATCTAAGAATTTCAACTTTTAAATTGATTATCATTATTAGTATTTTTAACTGATGATCTCTTTTCCATCTCTCCAAGGTCCTGAGAACACTTCTGCTAATCTGTGGCTATCCATGAAGAAAGAGGATACTAAAAATAAACTTCTTGTGAGAACTAAGAAACAGCTAACGCAGATACAACTATCAGGAAAGCATGGGGAAAATGTGAAGAAAGGATGGAACAAATGGCCTGAAGAAAAGTTCAAGGATGGGTTGGGAAAGCTTTTGGTAATTATCACAGTACCAGAGGAGCTCCTAAGGAATTGGCTTAAAACTCACTCCTTATGGTCCTCATTACTGCTGTCACACAGCAAAATCACCTACAGTTTGCCATCCGTAAACAAGAAAAGCAGCAATAAATAATGGAAGGAGCATAGAATGGTAAATATATGTCTTTTTCCATTGGAAATACTAATTTTTTCTTATTTACTTCTCTATTTAAATACTTGGGGAAAGGTTAGAATGAAATCTGGACATACTTTCCAAAATAATCTCAAGAAATGCATGTAGAAGACAACTGTGCTTTTTCTTCACAATATATACAATATAAAATCTGAATATTATTTATATATATTAGTGATTTGGCTATCTACTTCCTAGAGAATACCTGAGTTTAACTGAGATCTTTAACTGCTTGAGTTCATATAACAAGGCACAATATGAGACTGAATAATGAACTGAGGAAGAGTACTAATCTTAGAAGACTTGAGAGTTCTAGCAATAACTTCTTATTTTGAGGAAACCCACCTAACCAGCCTATTTCTGCTTTCCTATCTGTCAAATAAGTTTATTTTGAAATGCGAGCTAGACTGTCACCTGTGAAGACTTGACAGAGGGAACTCCTCTATTCAAAAGACATTAAGAAAGAGTTCTAGTTATCTTTTATTCTAAGACTCTATAAACTTGTTTTTCCAGGTTGGCCTCAAACTTGCTGTGATTTTCCTGCCTCAGCCTCCCGAGAGCTGGGATCATAGGTGTGCTCCACAACACCTGACTTATAATTTTATAAATACATCTTCCCCCAAATAAAATAAAGGTGAAAGGTTTCAAGCACCTCTGGTGAAATTTAAGGAAATGGACCTTCTTTGAGATAGTTTGAGATTAATTATATCTAAACAACTTTAAATACTTAAGTTTTCTAATCTAATGGTTCTTTTTTTCTCCCCTTCTCTCTCTAGGAAATTTACCTTTATCCTTATCCAATGGTTCCTGGGAAAGAATAGTGCACAGTACCGGGTTTTTCCACACCCCAGTCTCTTGAGCTAGAGTAGCTAAAAAATGCAATTCACAGCTGCCATTCTCCATCAGCTTTTCATGAGCTACCTATAAATATTAAATAAACATCCAAAGAATTACAACAGATTTTTAAAGCAAGCTTGTTAGGTTTTAAATATAATACTAAACTTCTGAAAAATAATATTTTAATTTTAAAAATGTTATATCACATTATAAAATGCTGAATTCCTTTTGATATTTAAAGATGAACCTCAAAGATAAAAAAATAAACCAATTGTTAAGTCTTAAATAAATACACTTATAGAAATAAGTATACAATTTTTTTTCAAAACCTAAATGAAAAATAGTTTCTCTGGGAAGCCATCAGTATATCTACAAGATAAAAGATCTTTAAGATTTGCATCATCCTCTAAGTGACAATTTACACAAATTCCTATAAAAGGGATTTATGAGAATAAAATAAAATGCATGATTTTTCATTTATTCACTACATAGTCTACAATTTCACATTACAAGTGACACTGAACCTCATTTACTAATTGTTCCCAAGTGCTTATGTATGTGGAATATTCTTCAGTCCATGAAAGACCAACAGTTTCTATTCAATTCAGAAAATGCTGATTGAGAATTTCTATAAGTAAAGTACTAGTGAAGATAATAAAGTTCCTGTCTTTACAGGGCTTATTCTCTACTGGGAAAATAAAGAAATGTATAAATAGTTAAACACAGGGAAAATAAAGTTGCTAATCAGCTATAAACTAACTTTGAAGAAATGCTAAAGGGAAAACAAAGTGTCAAACTCTTAAAGCTCCAAATTATGTTTAAATAAAAACACTATTCCTCAAAGCCATAAAATCTTCCTATTTCAACAAAGTTCAAGTACTTTAAGAAATTTTCTTTGAGCAGTAGCTGAACATTCAGGGTCTTAAAAGTTATTTCCTGGTACTGAACTGGTAGCTGAATGGTAGAGATCTTGCCTACCATGCACTAGGTTGGGTTTGATTTCAAGCACAGCCTCCCCAAATTCTTCCTTTATTCACCTATATAAAAGAATACCAACTATTATTTTTGTCTCAAAAGTGAAAGTTTAAAAGTTTGCTTTATGCTGGCAAACAAAATCAGTAGGTTGTGTTCAGTACTGTATTCATGAATAAATGATACACTTATGAAAGCAATGCAAAGCTCTGAAATAATCATTTATTTAAAAATAAACATGGGAGGGCCAGGGGTATAGCTCAGTGGCACAGCGCCTGCCTGGCAAGCGCGAGGTCCTGTGTTTGACTCCTGCTTCCAAGGAAAAAAAAACTACGGGGAGCTAAATATAAGTTACTAATATGCTAACCTAGAAATGGCAAGATCAAAAAGTTAGTTGCAGTGTGACAAACAAGACAAGGCACTTTCATTTCAACAAATAGTTATTAAGCATCTACTATGTTTAAGACACTATGTGGAATCCATCACTAGATGTAGATTTCTAACATTTAATATTAAAATAGAAAAGCTGAATATCTCTGCTTAACTAGAGCTTATTTCATATGATTCTAAAATTAAAGACCAATCCTCTTTAAAACATTTCTTAAAGAGAAACTTAAGGTCAAAAAATACTTTGCTGGCTAGAGAAACACAGAGAGAAAACTATACAATTTGAAACTAGCTAGGAGAAGCATATTTTTCGGCTACCCAGTTAATCAAAACTCACTTGAGCCATAATACAGCCAGCATAATTTAGTGCTTGAAATAAAAATTAATATTGTTAATATTCCAAAACAACTACACACTAAATTATGTTGCATCATACATAAGTAGAATAACAGCACTAAATAAAAGACAAAGCATGTGTTTTCAGATTTGGAGGAAAACAATTGGATTTTGAATAAAGAACCCTGGGTTCAAGCAACTACTCTATGGTATTACCTACACAAATTGGAGCAGATAAGTATTTTAGAGCATAAGCCTCAGTTTCCTCATCTTTAAAATGGGGAAAACATACCTAGCCCAACAAATTTTCACAAACACTAAATAAGATACATTAAATTCTTACGAAGCCTACTACAGATTTTCAGCAATTAGTTAACTGTTTCTAAATCCAAATGAAGGCACTTTCTGGCATGTTTCAGAATACTCAAGAAAAGAAATAACTACTGTTAACACCAGCTTTTTAAAATTCACTGAAGGTTTTAATAAGGAATAATTAATACATACAATGAAAGCATTGATGAAACTTTGAAAATTTCTTTCTATAAAATACTCAATATCTAAATCCAAATAAGGCATGAATGATCAGTGTTAAAGCTGGATTTTTGTGTTTTATATGTTTTGATGCTCAAAATGCAAATAACACATTATTTGTCAACATGTTTTTACAAAGTAAATCTTAAAGTACAAAGCTTTGTTCATGTTCTTGTATTTTTCCACTACAAGAAATTACTTGTTGTGTATTAAAAATTCCCTTAAACTTCCCCCCAAAAACAAAACAAATGAGAGTATTTTCTCATCTTCCCTTATTGCTCTCGCAAAACCCTAATTATCTGACCTTACAGAACTGTACAATATTCAAGTGATTTATCTATATGTGTACATTCATTTATTCAGCATCTAGTGTTAATGACAGTACCAACTGATATTTGTCATTGCTTAGCTGTTTTAAAATTCAGTCAAATAACTTAAGAATAAAGAAATTTGAACTATGATATACCCATAATAAATCTAATAAATAAATATTCTTACCTGTACCAGTGTCTGAAATTGTTCCCACTGTTTATCTGATAACTCATCAGGCAGACACAATAAAAGTTCAACACAGCTTCTACAAAACAAAAAGTTGATAAGGATAGGAAAAATTATTAAAATTCGATGTAAAACAAAATCATTGATTCTATTATCAGTAGATGCAATGTTACTAACTTATTTAAAATTAAATTATCATTATAACCTGAGACCCAAAGTTTTTTTAAAAAATCAGCTAAATAGAGTTTATTTACTACTCACAATGCCAAGCGTTCCAGAACCAATGCTACATTTTCACATTCAGAGGTAAGATAAGGTCGGGCTTTAACATAACTTTGGATAGCCACTGTGTATACCTCCAATAAAGGTAAGGGATCTTCTGAAGTTTTCCATTTCTCTGCATATTCAAGGAGTGTCTGTTTTGGAAGGAATAATAAAAAGTATTCAAAATGTAATCTGAACACACATTGACTACTAAACTGTATATTTCTCTCCTCTCTGAGAAATCGTGAAAAATAACATTTTTAGTTTAAGTTTATGAAACAAAAGTAGCTAGTTAAAATACTTAAAAAATAAAGCTCATTCATATTTCTATAGGAAAAAGATGTGTTAATTCATCCAGCAACACTATCATTTCTTCAAGGTTAGTTTCAAATAGTGTGTTATCTCATTTCTCCCCTAGTCAAAATGCCACTTTAACTCAGTAACTGCTTAAGATTTAAAAGTTACTTTAAAAAGAAGTCACCTGAGCAAGCAATAGTTGACCAGGCACACAGTAAAGAATATAAAAGAATATTTATATTCTCTATTTTTGGTATAGGAAGCAGAAATTTTAATACCTAGAAACAAATGAATCACATATGGTCAAAGATATTGATTTCTTTAGGCCCATTTAAAAAAATACATCACAAATTACTTTTTGACAAATTCTGTCACTTAAAAAGTTATCTAGTGAAACCTTGTCTCTAAAAAACCAAAACAAAATGAAGTAAAATAAATAAGTCAAAAGTTACCTAAAGACCTGCAATATATAAAACTGATATAAAGAATGACTATAAGGTCAAAAAATTTTTGTAATAAAGTGTTTTTCAATTAAAAAACATTCATCGCCCTTCAATGAAATAAATGTTTCTAATTCAGTTCATCAGACTTAGTTAAAAAAAAAAAAGCTCCCTATCCTATTGAACAGACAAAAATGAGAAGAACCTGGCACTGAAGATACACAGAAACATAAAGACTGTACTACACCTATTAAAATCATAAGTTAGTAAAAACTACCTAAAAAGTTCTATAGTTATACTAAAAGAAATAGGACTAAATGTCTTTATAATATGGCAGACTGCCATAAATGGTCTTCTTCATACTCAAGGTTTAAGAAACTTTTAATTATATATGGAAATTCAGGTGTTCCTTTATTTAAAAAAACAAGAGTATCTTGAAGGGAAAATTAAAATCTTAAATCTCCATGAAAGCTTGTATCCTCTGGCATAGAAAAATAACTATTTCTTTTTTAAGCATGAAAGGAGGAAAAAAGGTGGGAATTATATTCTAATACCAAACACTTAAAATAACTTGTTCTTGATCCTCTCTGTCAACTCCAACTTTTTCCTTTTCTTTCACCCTAAGAAAGGAGGGCAAACACCTATTACCAGAAAGACAGAAAAGCTGCAGCCACAATGTGGGATGGAGAGTGGGGTGGATCAGGGGACATTCAACTAGGTCCAAACTCAACCCAAAAGCAAAATCCCAGATAAAGTTGAAGTAGACAAACCTCTTTCACAGATACTGGGGGGAGGAGTACCTAAATCTTTCCCAGATGATGAGCCTGGAAACCAATCTGCTTTCAGATCCATACTTACATTTCAATTTGCAGAACTACTATATTCAAAACTGTCATGGGACAATACATACTATCTACAGTAAGTCCCTGATTTACGAACAAGTTTCATTCTGGGAGAACATCTGTAGGTCAAGACATGCTTGCAAGTCTGACAAAGTGAGTTCTATATACCCTTGACACGAATATAGAATGTACAGTATACTGCTTTGTGCTTCCTAACAGTCCCCTCCACATCACCACTGCTTTTCCTCTTGCTTCTGGACATCCTGGGCTCAGCAGTGGACTACTGTACACTATCGCACAGTACCATAAGCACGCAGCAGCACAGCTGTGACAAAGTGCGGCAGACACATGGGCTACTTTCGTGATTTGTTCACAGCTATGAATATTTGTAATGTGAAGTCCATTCGTATCTGTGAAAGTTCGCAACTCAAATGTTTGTAAGTCAGGGACTTACTGTACAGAGATAAAAAGAATCAGGAGTTAAGTTCCCTAGTTTCACGGAAATTTGAAATATCCAGAAAACCAAAGGTTAAGCCCTTCCTAAACTGTTAATGAAAGGGTAGGAATGGAGATGTTGGAGGAGAAAGGAATCAGTATTTCTGTACAAAGTACTCTCAAGGCATTCTCTGAGGGGGAATGCGGGCTCTTAAAATGTAATTATAAATGAATGACATTGTAGCTGGTCAACACGACAATGAGTTGAGGTTGCCTGCCCCATTCTCAAGACAATTCAGGCTTCACTGTAAACGGAGAAATTAAAGTTTCGTATTTACCTTCTCATGTCGTTATTTATATATTCTAAGACACACTCTTATAGAAGTCTTATTTTCTTCTAAATATCTCTAGAATAAAGAATAATTTACATTTCTCATGAATCTGAAATGGCTATACTCTCCGATCTTTTGGCAGCTAGATCACTCGGATGATGGTGACAGAGAGTTATGCACTCCTGGAAGATGAAAGCATTCTCTTGCATGTGACTTTGACTGGTGCGATTATGAAGTAGGATTAGTTCTGTTGGAAACAACGTGAACCAGAAAAGAACATACAAGAAAATATGGAATTCAATGATGCAAACATCCAACAAAGGGCATGTTAAATTCATTATCAGTCTTTCAAGCTTGTGCCATGGGCATAATTGTAATTAGTAAAAAGGAATGCTTAGTTTCTGTCTTTAGTTCCTAGCACAGAGCTCCTAAAAATCTTGAAGCTGATTAATGAGTATCTTTCTTATAAGTTAATTAGATGACTTTTGGCTGAGGAGCACCTAGACAGTTTCAGGATGGGGCTGATCACTAGAAAGACCATGCCACAATTAAGGCTGGAACTTTCAGCCCCACTACATCAACTACTAGGGAAGTGTTAAGAGGTTAGGGACAGAATTCTCTAATGAAATATGATTTAATTAGTCATTCCTATGTAATGAAAACTCCACTAAAACAAAACATCAGGGTTCAGTGTTTCTAAACTGACAATCACATCCTTGTGCCAAAAGGGTAGCATACCCCAACTCCACAGAAACAGGCTCTTGTACTTGGGGCCTTCAGACCTTGTTTGATTTACCTCTGGCTCTTCATTTGTATCCTTTTTGTTTTTATATTTTGTCTTTTTTTTTTTTTTTTTGTTTTGGAGACAAGGTCTCACTATGTAGTCCAGGCTGGCCTCAAACTTGTGGTCCTTCTGCCTTAGCCTCTCCAGTACTGGGACTGCAGGTGTGCATGACCACACTCAAGCTTATATCTTTCAAATAAACTGAAATGTTAAATTAAGCATTTTTCTAAGTTATGTGAGTCATTCCAGAAAATTATCAAACTTGAAGAGGGGGCTGTAAGAGCCACCAACTTTGTAGCCAAGTCTGAAAAAAGTACAGATAACTTGGGACCTGGTATTCTCAGTTGGAGGCTACAGTAAGGGTAGCCTGGAAAGTGAGCCCTTGAGCCTGTGACTTTTAGCGCTAATCCACATAGTTAACTGTAAGTATCAAATTGAACTGTACAATACTGATTCAGTGTTGGGCTAAGAGTAGCAGTATGCAAAGATACTATGTACTTGGTGTTAGGACACAAGAGAAAAAAAAAAACACCTCTCAACAGGACATAAAAATCTGAATTAACTGGGTGTGCCTACAGTACCAGCTATTTGAGAAGCTGAGGCAGGAGGATTGCTTAACTCCAGAAGTTTGAGGCCAGCCTGAGCAACACAAGACCTTGTCTCAAAATTAAATTTTTAAATTTAAAAAATTTTAAAAATATGAATTTAGAGTATAGGGGTGCAGCTCAGTGGTAGAATGCATACTTAGCAGGCATGAGACCATGGGTTAAATCCTCAGCACCAAAACATCAATTTTTTAAAAAATATTAATTGATCAAAAAAATAAATTGATAAGTCATGGAATGTAAGCATCAAAAAGCACCTTAAAATTATCTTCTTTCAAGTCATTTTATAAATGAAAGAGCAGATACTGGTGACAAGGAGAGCATTTAAGTGGCTATCTGTAGGCCATCTAGAAATAATGCAAAATAAAGGATGATGGCAGACTATGATGGTATGAGAAAGAAAACTAATGATGTATTTATTAGATACAGAACAACAAATCATGTTAGGTTAAAAAGTAAGTATCTATCTTCTATATAAAGTTTTAAGAGTGGTCATTCATACCAGGTAAGTATAACGACAACAGAGCTTCTCTGGTTCTCAAAGCACTATGATCAGTAGAACCACTGCAAAATGGAAAGCATGCACATCACTGTTTAATAAATTATGTTTTCCTCAATTTAAAAAGTTACTGGGGCCAGTGAGATAGCTCAGTGGCATAAGCGCCTGCCTGGCAAGCACAAGGTCCTGAGTTCAACTCCCGGTACCCACATACAAAAAAAAAAAAAAGGGCCGGTGATAACGCTCAGTGGCAGGGGTGCCTGCTGGCATGCGAGGTCCTGAGTTTGACCCCTGGTATCCACAAAAAAAAAAAAAAGTTACTTATTTGTTTCTAACGTCTTAATCTATACAGGACTTTCAGGTGGGAATCCAGGAACGATTATTCTCAATTTACAGAGTTAGAAGACACTTTAAAGATCATTTAATTCTGCTTTACAGCATAATCATTAAAGGGTCTGGTGACATGCACAACATTAATACAATAGATAAGTAGCAAAGGTAGGCAGCCTCATTTTCTGTGCAACATTTTGCCCAATACCAACAAGTGTCATTTGTGGTGACATAATAAAACTATAAATCTGTGGAATTATTTTATAATTACAAATTGTCTTTCACCTAAAGTATTTCAGTTATTCCTTACAACTCTGTGAGGTAAGTACTGTTTATCCAATTTTCCAATCACAGAGTTTCACAACTTGACTTCCTTACTGGTTAGGCTTACTTTTACTTGAAAGGAAGAAAGTCCAACTCAAAGCAGCATAAAAAATAAGAAAGGTTTCTCACATAAGAAGGAATAAAGAGAAATGGCAGGTTACAGGATTGGTTAGTTCAGTGGTTCAACAATATCTCCAAGAACCCACCTACCATATCTTCACTCTAACATAGTTACTTGGTGCCCTCTTGCCCACCCCCACGTGGTCTCAAGTGTTACAGGATTCTTATTCAGATTCATCAATAACCAGAAGACAAGAACAGACCGTCTCTTCGGGTGAATTTCCTTTAGGAAGAAAGAAACCTTTTCCAGAAAGCCAAAACCCAACTTCCAGGAACAGATTTCCCACCAGGTCTTCCTGGACAGAAGCATGTCACACGTTACGTAAAACATCATTTAGCCATGGGTTGAGGGTATACAGACTGTGGTTAGCATGCACAAGGTCCTGGGTTTGACTCCTAGCACCAATAAGGGAAAAAAAATCACTCAGCCATAACAGAGCTCCATAGCTGACTTTAAAGCCAATCAATACCTACTCTCCACGGGTGAAGACACAGCCAAGGATCTGCTTCTCTGAAGTGCAAAGCCATGGAGGGAAGGAAAAATGTGAGAATAAGTTAAGAATTCTATTAAGAGAAGGAAGCAAAGGCCCATACTTTTACCTCCCATTTACAGCACCGTCTTATTCCCACATCCCTTCAAAGGCTGAATGAATACGTCTAGTGTCTTAGTCACTTTCTTGTTGCTGAGACGCAATATCCCACACCCACAACTTTAAAGGAAGAAAGATATATTTAGCCTCACAGTTATAGCTGATGATCACCTGGGTCCAAGGCAGAAAACAGCATGGCAGAGGGGCACAGAGGAAGAAAAACTGTTCATTCCATGGCAGCCAGGAAGCAGAGTGAAGGGAGGCGCCAGAGAGGGAGTTTTATCTTTCCAGGTCCCCAGTGACCAAACTCTGCCTCCTAAAAAGTCAGCTATATTGTCCCCAAGATTCAATCACCTTCCAAAAGGTTCTTGGGGGGATATCTCAATCTAAACCATAACACCTATACACATATATTTATATTTATATATACAAACACACACTAAATAGACAAAGATGGAAGTCATTGTGAGCTGGTTTGCAGGGGGGACAATACAAAGGAAATTATGTAGTGAATGAACCTAAAGGTCTCCCTACAAGTTATCAGATTGCTTCTGTTAATGAGTGCATTGTAAGCTAAGTATGGTATGAAAAGTAAAACTGTTTGAAACTGTTGTATGAGAATGAGGAAACTTAAGATGCACAATCCAATATTATTAATCTAATAATATTCACTGAATACTTACTATGTATAGGCACTGTTTTACTATGTAGGCAGAGCTGTATATGCATTACCTACTAGCAATTAGGTAAATTATCATAAAAAGCTTATATCAAAAATGAAAACCTAGGCCAGGGATATAGCTCAGTGGCACAGAGCCTGCCTGTCAAGTGTGAGGTTGTGAGTTTGATTCCTGGTACCAAAAATAAAAAAGAGAGAGAAAACATGAGGCCATAGAAAGATAATAAGTAACAAGCTCCAAGACCACAATGCTAGTAAGTGGGTGACCTTTTAGACTACTACAAGGTATTTGTGGTCACATCCTCTGCCCTACAGTGTACATTATGGGGCAAAATTGGAATAGAAGAAAGAAATACCAAAAAAAAAGAGAGGCTAGGGCGGTGAGATGGCTCAGCAGCGTAAGCACCTGCCTGGCAAGTACAAGGGCTGAAGTTCGACTCCCAGAACCCACAAACAAAAAAAGGGCCGGTGATATCGCTCAGCAGCACGGGCGCCTACTGGCGCACGGGGTCCTGAGTTCGACCCCCGGTACCCACAAAAAAAAAAAAAAAAAAAACCAGACAGAGAGGCTAAAGGATTGTGTTCAATTCCTAACACAGTGGTTCACAATCTCTTTCATTATTTTCCTCTTTGAAGAAGCCTCTTGAATTTTTTCCATTAATTGTTCCCCATTTCCATTGAAATTTTGCTATCAAAGATAAACTTGCATACCTGTTTATGGGCCAGAAACTACTGTAATATCTTAGTGTTTTGTTCCCTATGAGCCAATTTTTACCACCTTTCAAACAAAATGCACACTTTCTCTCTGGCTCTGGCTCTTAAATTGCTTTCTCATTATTTAAATCAGCAGAGACTAAAACATATATGGGGGGGCACGTGTGCAGATTCACTTTCAGCAGCTTCCTTCAGTTCCTGTAAGGATTATCAGGACAGAAAACAAGAGAAAACATAAAACCACGGAAGTGTTTAATGAACATGGGGATTAACTTACAGTATTGTCCTACGTAAAGGTAAGATTAGTGGAGTATTAAATATGTTTACCTGTTTTACTCATGTTCCAATTCACAGCTAGGATTCTCCACAGTGTACGTTCTCAAATGTTTTGATATCATAACTCTTCTTTCTCTTGAACTTTACTAAAGATCCCACAGACTTTTTGTTTATGTTGATTATAACTATTGATAGTCACCATATTTAAAATCAAAACTGACACTTTAGAATTTTATATCTAAGATTTAAGATGATAGATCTATCATGCTACAATAAGGTCTTTTTAAAAAATCTCTTTAATGTATAATAGTCATATTTTCACAACAGCTGCTACACTTAAACTTTTGCAGTACCACACATTAGGTAACCTTGGAAACCCCACTGTACACAAGTAAAAGACAAGTCAGTCTTATAGTCTTGACATTTTGAACCCAAGCCTTTGATGAATGTATAAATTATTAAAATTTAAAGTTTTATGTAAAAATGATGTAGAGGGTGCATACATTTTGTACCATACTCTGCCAAATCTCACTAAAAATTACAGTAATTTTTCAAGTGGCATAAATCCACAAAAAATTGAAAAATGGGGATGGATTAAAAAGAAATAAAAATTTAAAAACTGGAAAGCAGGGGCTTAGGGGTATAATGTACTTAGCATGCATAAAGTTCTGGGTTCAATCCCCAGCACTACCACCTCCACACCAAACAACCAACCACCCAACCAACAAACAAAAAACCACACAGAAAGTGTATGTAAGATTGCACTCCAAGCAAAGGGACTTCTATTTAGGCTTTAGGTTAAAGAAAAACCAAGTTAACTCTTCAGAATCAACAAAGGGCTCCAGAATTAGGAGCACTAAGTAACTTTTGAAATGGGGGTGAAGGTAAGGATAAAAATAACAGTACTCGTTGAAAAGGCTGTTAAAAAACAAATAGTTAAGCCTCACTGATTTGGTGTTTACTTTTCATAGCTACAAGACCCAAGTGAGACACAATTACTATCCATTCCCAGCAGAGAAGCTTTTAAAAGGTATTTGGACATTGCTGAGGCAAGAGATCTCTTATGTTCAACTTTACATACTAACTACAGAGACAGCTCCTTTCTCAAGTCCTTTTTCCAACTCACTGACAGAACCTATAGTCCTATGAGCCTTTTTCTGGGTGTTCAAAGAGGACAGACCTAGACTCTGATACTAGGCTTTGCCTATGTAACAAGACCAGCAGATCTCATGGTGAAGAACACAATAAACTCCACACTTGAGCTTGGGTCTCTCAGTCAGCTCTTACTGGTATACCTTTAAATGTGAACATCCAAGGACCACTAGGCATTTGAGGAAACCTTCCAACATGTGAGAGCGATCCAACAAAAAGGGGAAAAAAGTAACCTGAAGGGAGCAGAGATTATAGAAAGAGAAGACAAAATTTTAAGAAACTACCAGTAGTATCCCCAGATAGGTAAGAGAACATCTTATATCTAAAAACAAAAATACTGTGTCATAAAAGAATACTTATAGAAAAACAAGACTAATGAAAATTTAAAATAACAAATGAAAATCTTGCTTAAAAGAGTTGAAAGATGAAATGAGAAAATTTCTTCAGAAAGCAAACCAAAAGTGACTTGAGAGAAAAAAAATAAAAAGAAGAAGATTTGGAAGATAATGCTAGAGAGCTCCCATAATTAACAACAGGAGTTCCAGGAGGTCAGAATAGAAAAATGAAGAGGGAGAATAAAAGAATTCAAATTAATTTCCTAGAACATGAATTTTAAGGATGAAAAGATGCACTGAGTATTTAGCACAATTACTGAAAGTGGACCACAACCAAAGAACATTTGCATAAAATGTCAGAGCTCAAGATCAAAGAAAGTACCAAAAAAAGTTTGGCATGGAGGTGGGTGGCAGCTTTCCCAACAGCAACACGGAGGCAAAAGGAAAACGAAGCACTGCATTAAAAACTGAGAAATTATTTCTAACAATTTAAGTACTAAGTTTAAAAAATCATTTTCAGACAAGTAAGGTCTCAAAAATTTCACCTTCTAGGTGCATCGCCCCCCATGCTACTAAAAGGAAGAATTTCACCAAAATGAGAAAATAAGCCAGGAAAGGAGAATGATGTCCAGGAAAAAGAGAATCTACCATAAGTGAGGTGTAAGGGCTGGGTGCAATGGTGCAGGCCTGCAATACAAGTACTTGAGAGGCTGAGACTGTAAAGGAAATTTTAAAACTTAGCCTGCCACTATATTCAAGGATGGGGAAGGTAGGCACAGCCTTTTCCCATAATTAGAGAGTGGCAAAACTCAGCTAGCCTTGACATTCCAACGCCAGCTGCAGTGTGTAAGATACGTGTAACTCAAACACAAAGTGCATCTTGTTATGTTAAACCGTTCCAAGGTTTCAAGGGGTTATCACCCAGGGACAGCTTGGCTCAGTTTAAGATAGCGATTGATTCTTCTTGCCCACCCTAGCCCTGACCTCCCTGCTATAGGATAGAAAACTCCTCAATTAACTTGCCCAAAATAAGTCTGCCAACAATGTATCACAAGACAATGTGTAGCCAACTACAGAATATACTGTTATCAGTCTTCTTGTATTTCCTGCTAACAACCTATATAAGTGATTGTTTAACCCCAAGACAGGGCTGGTGATCTGCAACTCAGTTTCCCCCAGCCTGCCGGCATAAATAAAGCTGTTTTGCCTTTCAAGTATCTCCAGTGCTGCAAATCTTCCATCTAGCTCAGTCCCATTTTCTGCAACAAGACAAAAGGATTATGATTTTAAGCCCAGCCTGGGCAATTTAGCCAGACCCTGTCTCAAAAAAAAAAAAAAAAAAAGGATGGGGGATGTAGATCAGGGCAAAGGCCCTGGGTTCAATCCCAGCACCATAAAAAGAGGGAGGGGTCAGGAAGTAAAACTCCAAAGAAGCTAGCTCTATAATGAGTCTGAAGAATTTCTGTCGGTTGGCTTTAGAGGAAATTTCTTCAAAATGAAATTGACAGATTACCTAAAGTGTTCGCATGAATGGAGAGGAGATTTATACAACTGGGGGAACACTGGATTGAACTGGGTGATAAATATATAGAAAATTAAGAGAAGAAAAACATATACGTATAGAGAAACCTGTGCTCCCACATTCTTTACAAACACAAATAAAACATTTACAAAACTGACCCTAAACTAGGTCACTAGGAATAACAAATGTTAACAAACATTTCATTCTTTGAACACAATTATAAAAGATATCCCTATGAAGAAAACCACATACCTGAAAAAATTTTAAATGTACCCCTAAGTCATGAATAGACAAAACTATAATAGAAACCAGAGCAAAAACACAACGTATCAAAATCTGAAGACTGCAGCTAAAGCAATCTTAACAGGGAAGATGCACATGTTTATACTGTCCTTTCTGCTATGGCTTTAAAAAGCAAATTTTTTTCAAGCCAGGCATGGTGGTATATGCCTGTAATCCCAGCAGCTGAGAGGCTGAGGCAGGAGGATTGCCACGAGTTTGAGGCCAGACTGGGCTACATAGTAAGCCCAAGGCCAGCCTGAACTACATAGTGAGACACTGTCTCAAAACAAACAAATCAAAAATAAAAACTCGTTTCAACACAATATGAGCAAAATATGAATTTCCTGTTTGCATCTTTTTCAAACAGCTGAACGTGAGGCACATAAACATGCAATAACAATTTAAGGTTTAAATTTTAATCAAATTACTATGATTTAGGACATAAATCTCTAGCTTTCTGAATTGTAAGTTATATACTATAATCAATTTTAAACCAATGAAAAACAAAATACTAATCAACGTAAATTAAACGTTGCTTAAAACAATGGTTCACATCCTGTTATATTTTTCAAGAAAAATGAACAATTCAGAGGTACCTGTTATACAGATACAGTACTTAAAATATTCTCAAAATAAAAGGGATCTGAAAACCCCTTTAACTGTAACACCCTCAGAACCCGGTCAAAGATGGAAAACACTAAGTGTTAAAACCTAGAAATGAGCTATCTCAGCGGCATATGTGCCTGCCTGGCAAGCACGAGGTCCTGAGTTCGACTCACGGTACCCACAAAAAAAGGAAAAAAGGGCCGGTGATATCGCTCAGCGGCACAAGCGCCTGGCAAGCATGAGGTCCTGAGTTCGACCCCTGGCACCCACATTAAAAAAAAAAAAAAAAAAAAAACCCTAGAAATGAATGTGCATCTTTCAAATACAATTAATAGTTCTTAATAATTTGAAACTCTACCTCTACCCAGTGCTTTAAAACAGTTGTGTCCAATCTAAGGCCCTATATAGCTAGTAAGGCAGCTCCACAAGACTATAATTTTTAACATTATCACATAATTTTTAGCAATATTTTGCATGACTCGATTGCACGGTGCTCCAGTGCAGCCTGTGTAGGCAACAATAGAGCTCTGTGTAGGTGAGGGCTCGGTGCAGTTCAAACCCACCTCTTGCCATACACAATCAAATTGAAACCCACACATATCAGACGTTACATGTACTTGTATTGCATAAGTTGGCAAGTAAAAGGTAACAATTACCAGTAATAGTACTTCAACCTATCTACACATGTATGCTTGTGAAGAAACAATGTTAACAGTACTTCAATCTACCTACATGTGTTCGCCTGTGGAGAAATGATTACTGATAATAATATTTCAACCTTACCCATGTATGTGACTTTGAAGACAGGTATTTATTGTTACTAAGTGGACATGTCCGTTTTCCACAGTTTTTACCATAGTTTTTAGTAGCTGTGATCTAGAAGCACAAAATTGTATCGAGGGCCAGTGAGATGGCTCAGCGGCATAAGCGCCTGCCTGGCAAGCACGAGGTCCTGAGTTCGACTCCTGGAACCCACATACAGAAAAAGGGCCGGTGATATCGCTCAGTGGCACGGGTGCCTGCTGGCGTGCGAGGTCCTGAGTTCGACCCCTGGTACCCACAAAAAAAAAAAAAATTGTATCAAAAACTGTTACTCATGATATAGTTACGATTACATATCCAACATCACTAATACTAGAAAAATGGTTATTAACTTTTAGAATGTACAGAGTTGCAATCAGGTATTTATCTCAAAGAAAAATTTGATTATATCTCTTTACTAGACTTTCATAAATGTATCTTTCCAAAGAAAAATACTCCTCACTTTATAATCGCATCTTAGTCATTTTATTATAGACAGCTAAGTTAGGTAGAAATAGTACAGGCAGTCAGACAGGACTAGGCCCTCAAGGGAGTCAGTGCAGAAGATGAGAACACATTACAACTGTGGCTGGAGGTGCATCTGTCAAAGGCCAGGCCTCAAGATAAAGACGGAATAACCAGGTCTACATGCTGAGGGATAAGCAATAAACTGAAGATTATACTATAATTGCTATCAATTATAGTATAGTCTATATAAATTATAGCATAATCCAATATAATATATACTACATAATATATAGTATAATCCAATAGTCTAGACAGACATCAGTCACCCAGGTGGGTGACCAGGACCTCCTCATCTTTCTCTTCCTAAGAAGGTCCTTGTTCTTTCCATGCACACTTTCCATGACTTGCTTTCCCACTGGATCAACATTACCTAAGCAGCTATACTTGTAATCTTATTGGTTGATCACAGTTTTGACCCACATCGCAGCCACCTCGTGATTTTGCTTTATAAAACTTCCTCTGTGAAGTGTGGTCTGTGGCAATCCACTTTCAGGTCCCATCTTGTCTCTCAGGAGCTATTCTCTCTCAATAAATTTTTCCTACTCTTAACCTCTATTGTTCCTTAGAATTCATTCAATTTTGGGGAGCATGAATTTGGCATATCTGACACCCAGAAGGTTGGGAGTTACATTTATTTCCCCTGTATCATTTGGAGGTCCTATATCCATGTGGTTTTGCTGCATACATACGGAAAAATAAGACGCACATTGTTTAGTATCTGTTTTCTTTTTTTTGTAAACCTAGCAATATCTTGGTGCTTTTTTCCATATTCAAATGTGCAGATATAACCCACATTTTTTAATAACAAAATTATTTTGGACCATTAATTATTGAACAGAGGACTGGAGGTGTAGCTCAATAGTAAGGTGCTGGCCTAGCATGTGTGACACCATTAGTTTAATCCCTATAAGCACAAGGAAGGAAGGAAGGAAGGAAGGAAGGAAGGAAGGAAGGAAGGAAGGAAGGAAGGAAGGAAGGAAGGGGAGGGGGGAAAAGAGGGAGGGAGGAAAAAAGGAAGGAGGGGTAAAAAGGAAACATTATTCAAACAGTCCTCTATTAATGATTATTTGCTGCTAGAGATATAGCTTAGTGGTACAGTACTTGCATCATTTCCAGTTTCTTATTACAAATACTACTATAATTATCATCTTACTCTAGGTTACATGTAAAATCATAGTGCTAGAATAAGTTAGTTTTTGTTTTGTTTTGTTTTTTTGTGGTACTGAGGATTGAACCCAGGATACTGTACATGCCAGGCAAGTGCTCTACCACTGAGCCACACCTCCAGCCCTTTTTTGGGGGCCGGGCAAGGTCTCCTAAGTGGTATGTTGTCCAGGGCAACCTCGAAGTTTTGACCCTTCTGCCTTAGCCTCCCTAGTAGCTGGTATTATAGGTATGCCCCGCCCTTTTTTATTTTCCTGGTGCTAGAGAGTGAACACAGGGCTTCAGGCACACACCTTAGATCCAGCCAGCTCCAAAAAGCCCCGCCTATGGGGACATACAGATACAAGCCATAACAATCTTCAAAGCCTGTCACTGGCTGATCACTGATTTGTTATTCAATGCATGTACATATAGTGGCGAATGTATGGCTCATGCTGTCTTCCTGTCTCCCAGTGATAAATCTACCTCATTTTTTTTTTAATAAAAGAAGGTAAAAATCAAAACAGGAAATTAGCATAGATAAACATGTAGCAAAGAAACAAAAAACTATAATGATAGAGGTGAAACGGGAAAGTGATTGTGACTAAAAGGATGAAGGTGTCCCAGAGAAAATGACTTCACAGTAATGGAATCTCACAACATCGGAAACACAAAGTATTAAATTTTGAAGATTAGAGTTGGGGACATAGCATGAGACCTTGGGTTCAATCCTTAGCACTGCAAAATAAACAAACCAGTTGGAAATTAATATAATCTTAGAAAGAGATATGATAATTTGGCAAGGATAGAAGAGATTCTTGGTCCACACCTAAAGTTAAACAATGAAAAGGCAAACACCATTGAAACTACTCTTGATGTATTATTTAGAAACAAACAGCATGCTTTAATTTTAAATTTTTCTAATGTTTTACATTATTCACATAATTAGGGCAGGAGACACATAGCTTGGTGGCAGATAATTTTAAATATTAAATAGTGTAACATTTTACAATGTTTGTATATTTTTAGTGTATAATTTTACTTTTTTCTCACTTCTCTACACATTTATACCAATGTTAAGACAGTTTTCAATGTTTTGTTAAAAATTTTAAAGATCACAAACAAATGGTAAAAATTTCCAAATGAGAATACTAAGATCACTTTGTACTTTCAGCTGTCTCAGCCATTTTTACAATACTTCAAAGCATACAATACAAAGAGTGCCTGTATTTACACCTTTAATCCATCTAAAAAACAATATTGAATGTGGTATAAGGTGAGCGTTCACTTTTATTTCTTCTTTGCACAGACTGTGTACTGTACCAAACTTTTTATGCTACCTTTCTTCACTGAGTTGAACACTATGTTATTACATAACAACTTCCCAATCTGTACTAGAACTGAAATTCTTTTTCTCTACTTACTACACTAATACATTTTTTTTATTCCTGTAATTGCGGACATTTACTAAAGTCTAAAATGTGGTACGGCAAATCCCTCTTTCACCATTCTCTCAGTTTGCATGTCTATTCTTCAACTTTTGACTTAGACTCAAAGCACTAGCAAATACTGAATAATAATGGTAACAACGGGTATCCCTATCAGTGCTTTGTCATTTAAAATAATTTCCTGTGAGTTTCCTTTATTATTTTAATTTCCTTCTACTCCTATTTTATGTTTTTTTTAAAATGTTAGTAATGGTGGCTGAATTTCATCAAGTAGCATTTTAGCATCTATTGGATGGGGTTTGTAATTTGATATATAGACAGTAATATATACTAAGCCAACTTTTGATTCCTATTAACATGTTTTCTTATAAGCGATTATTTTTTCATATAGTACTAGTCTCTATTTCCTAATATTTTATTTAAATGTTTCCATATATAATGTTTGTATCTTTTAGATGTCTATATTAAATTTATTTTAGGCTTATAAAGGGAATTTTGAAAAATTCCATTTTTATGGCCAATAATAGTTATAAAACTAGAACGAGGGCCGGTGAGATAGCTCAGCGGCATAAGCGCCTGCCTGGCAAGCGCGAGGTCCTGAGTTCAACCCCCGGTACCCACATAAAGGAAAAAAAAAAAAGGGCCGGTGATATCACTCACCGGTGTAAGCGCCTGCTGGCAAGCGCGAGGGCCCAAGTTTGACTCCTGGAACCCACATACAAAAAAAGGGCCGGTGATATCGCTCAGAGGCACGGGCGCCTGCTGGCGCATGAGGTCCTGAGGTCGACCTCCTGGTACCCACAAAAAAAAAAAAACCTAGAACGAGAGCTGGGAACCTGTAGTCTCAACTTACTTCCAGGCTGAGACAAGAGGATCACTTGCACACAGGAGTTTGAGGCCAGCCTGGACAAAAAAGTGAAACAAACACACAAAATTAGTTTATTACCGGCTGGGGATATAGCTCAGTGGCACAAGCGCCTGCCTGGCAAGCGCAAGGTCCTGTGTTCAATTCCTGATACCAAATAAATAAATAAATAAATAAACAAATAAAATTTGTTTGGTCTGATATTGCTTTATCCAATTTCAGAATTTTGCATTTTTTATATGGAAATCCTTCATTTATTCTAGGTTTCAAATCTGTTGCTACAGAGCAGCATATTACATTATACTTTGGTTTTATTTTTTGAGGCAGGGTCTCCCTTGGTCAGTGGTGGTCAATCTGTGGCACACATGCTGCAGCAGGCTATTTGTTACCACTGACAGCTCTAAAAGATTCACCAATACTGCCCTAGATAGTCCAGACTGGCCTTGAACTCAGAACGATCCTTCTGCCTCAGCCTCACAAACGCTGGGATTAGAGTGCTGGAATTACAGGCTTGTGTCACTATGCCCAGCTAAATTAAAATTCTTTTAGTGTTCTCTAGATCTGTAGTTATGTCATCTCATTCCTGATTTTGTCTATTTTTGTTGCCTTTTTTTCTCCCACTAGGTCAGATTTGCAACTGGGTAGTTACTTAAGAATTTAAGGGCCAGTGAGATGGTTCAGCAGTGTAAGTGCCTGCCTGGCAAGCGCGAGGGCCCGAGTTCGACTCCTGGAACCCACATACAAAAAAGGGCCGGTGATATTGCTCAGCGGGATGGGCGCCTGCTGGCGCACGAGGTCCTGAGGTCGACCCCCGGTACCCACAAAAAAAAAAAAAAAAAGAATTTAACTATTTTTCAAAGAATCCATAAAATGTTTAACCCTTTCTATTATTTTCCTGTTTCACTAATTTCTTTTATTAACTCTCATGAATTTTTGTGTGTGTGTGTATTAAGTGATCCATTCCAGACTGGGCTTGAACTTGTAATCCTCCTGCCTCAGCCCCTCAGAGTGCTAGAATTTCAGGTATGCACCACAAAGCCATGGTGTTTTCTAATTTCTTAAGATAAATACAGTACTGAGCTGGGGATATAGCTCAGTGGTAGCTAACCTACTGTGCATGAAGCCCTAGGTTCAGTCCCCAGCACTGAAAAACAATAACAAAAAAAATCCTTGTGAACATCAATTTTGATCTCTATGAATGAGCTCAAAACAATATTTAAATAACAGATATTTTATTCCTCCCATATTTATCATTTATTTCTCCTTTACCTTTTCCATTTGTGCTAACAAGTTTACTTTTATTGTTTTCTCACTTATTAGAGGTCCTAAATTTTTCTTTCTGATAAGGAATAGTATGCCTTCTCCAGGAATGTTGCCCACCTGAATTTGCCATGCTCCAGTTCTCCCCGATTACTCCCTCCTACCCTGTATGACCCTTAGATTCTATGGCAAGAATACTATTTCCTCTGGTCATCTTCCCCCACTTCCTCTATAATTAGGCCTTCTAAGATGTTTTATTTCTCATCCTCATTTCAGTTCCTCCCATTGTTAAGATAAATTAATACTTAACATTTTCCTATTTAATGTCTTCTATTTAAAGAGTCCTTATATAACAGTCATAGAACTCATTCTCAGTAAAATCTATTATTTATTCATAAGATCCCTAGGAGCTAGCATACTGAAATAAAAATACCAATACATATGAACATAAATTTCAGAGACCTGTATTATAATATTTGTTCATTATGGTCAAAAACTGATAAGGTAAATATTCAACAGTAAAGTAGCTCTGACACAGCTGCTCTATTATTACACAGGCAACAGAAAGAATCACATAACCCACTATTTACTGAAAAATTAATGCAATTAACTATATAATCCCATTTCTGAAAAACTAGAACTTACAAAGCCATTTTCTTCATATGTGTGTATATGTGTGTGTATAAGACTATAGGAGCTTAAAAATAATCACGGAAAAGCACAAGTCCAAGTTAATAAAAAGTTCCTATAGGGGTTAGGATATCTGGATGTGTATCTATGATGAAAAAAATAATAACAAAAATAGTAAATTGAGTGTGGTGGCATATGCCTGTAATCCCAGCACTCTGGGAGGCCAAGACAGAAGAATTGCAAGTTTGAGTTCAGCCTGGACAACTTAGCAAGACTCCTGCTCAAAAATAAATAAATAATAAAATAAAGGGCTATGAATGTAGCTCAGTGCAAAGGCCCTGAGTTCAATCCCCAGTACTGGGGGGTGGGTATAAAGTATCTCTTTTTGTGCAAAATTACATAATGCATAATGGAATGTATAACATGCATGAAAGCACCAGCTATTATCAAATAATGGTGGAATTCTAAGTGAATTATGAAGAAAAGCATTTTTACTGAGGGAAAAATATAACCATTAAAACTGCAGCTGGACTTATATTAAAAGTCACAGAACTATTGCATTAGACTTAGACTACTGAAGTATCCTATGCTTAACAAGTCACAAGAAGAAACTGCAATTCATCCTGTGATAAATTATGCCCCCAAACTACACTGCAAACATTTTCTCCCAGCTTGTTGCTTGCCTTTTAGTCATGTTTTCCACCGTAAAGAGGTTATAAATGTTTCTGTAGTCAAACCTGTGAATGTATCTTCAATGTTTTCTAAGTTTGTGTTTTACTTTGCAAGGCTTTTCCCTTGCAAAGTGTTATGTCGATGAAAAAGAAATTCTCAATTTCCCCAGTTATCAGAATAAAAAGAATAAAAGCAATAAAGAGCAACCACTCCACTCAACAAATTTCCAAAATTCATAAAACTTCAAAAACAACCAATGGTTTATCAGTATAGACCTCTGGAGGTCAACTAGGCAACCCAAACTTTTACATGGACATACACTTTAAACCAAAAACTCTGGTTCTAGGACACAATTAAAACCAAACATTGCCACATATGTGCAAAAATACTGTTCTACAGTAGTCCTTTTTATTTAGAGAACACATTCTAAGACTAAACCGCAGTGGATGCCTAAACTGCAGATAGAACAAACCTGGTATGTCCTAGGGTTTTTCCTAAATACACATACAAATTTAATGCACTTTTTACCTTAAGTAATCACTTATCATGCACTATGGCCATAACTTTACCAATCTGAGGTATGATGGCAAAAATAGCACAAATTTCTTTTTCCATGATTTTATGAATATCTGTTAAGATAGATCTTAGCAAAATCAGCACCTTGACTTTTTCCCTTTCCTTATTAAGTAGAGCACTCTTACACTTTCACTGAAAGGAAGTACATTATGGTTTCCCTTTGGGATACTGAAATTACCAGCATCACTAGCATTGCACTTTTGGGGCCATTATTAAAGGTTAAAACTGAACACCTGCACTACAATACCAGGACAGTTGATCTAATAACACAGATGGCTACTAACTCATCAAGGAGTGTGTAATAAACTCAGTATGGACACGATGCACAAAGGGATGATTCACATCCTGGGTGGAATGGAGCAGGAGGATGTGAGACTTCATCACACTACTCAGAACATTCAAAAAAGTTTTGAATTATTTATTTCTACAATTTCCTATTTAATATTTTCAAACCACAGCTGACATGGGTGACTAAACTGTGGAAAGCGAAGTCCTGGATAAGGGGTGACTACTATAAGGGTATTGTGAAACTATCTATAATCCAAAACACCGAAAATAACCTAAATGTGAAAACTTACTTTAATAAATTATGAAATGTTATACTGAAAAAGAAATGATGTAGCTTTAAATACTGCTGTAAATGCAGGATAAATTATTAGGTGAAAAATATGTATAGCACAGAACTATATCATATCCCACTATTTAAATATGAACATTTAATGTAAATTTACATGACTGTATAGAAAAATGTCTAGAATAATACTCGGTTTTATAACTAGTTACCTCTGGAGTGGAAAGAACAGGAGAGGAAGGATAATACCTTTGTATTACTTCAACTTTTAAATGAACAAGAATGTTATTTTTATAACTTAAAAGGAAATGGTAATGAAAAATGGAAAAAGACTATTAATAGCATGTGTTAGAGAATTAAGAAAAAGTAATCATATAAAGTCTGTATTTACCTGAGTTAAAGGATGCTTCCAGAACCTAGAAAGCTGTTAGAACTGCTTTCAAAGACTGTTTGTTAATGATTAAGTTACATTTCTATGGATATATTAGCACCAGTGACCCACACCAACCAATAACTTCACTATCTTCTGGTATATCAAAAACTCAGGGCCACATCACATATTAGAATCCAATTTTCTGTTCTATTACAAAAAATTAAAATTCATGGAAAGTAAAAAATATATTTCAGATTTTTAAAATTTGCCTTTGGAGGAATTTTTTTGCATTTCTTGGTAATTTTCCCTGCTGCACTTAGGAGATTCCTTCCAAAGACTATGGTATGGAAAGAGGGCAGGGAAGAATAACTACAGTGGAGAAATGTTATACTGAAAATATAACCACTAAATCAGGTGACCAAAGTTGACATCAACAGTGCTAAGTTATATTGATAATATGTACTCTTGATGATTGTGATAACAATGGCACTTTATGGTCTTCTTTCCAAAAAACCCAAAACCCACAACAGTAAGAAAAACAGACAAATTCCAACTGAAAAATATTCTACAAATACATCATCAATACTTACAAAAATAATGTCATCAAAAACAAGAAAAGTTTGAGAAATCATCTCAGGTCAAAAGACCTTAAGGTTGGATGTAAGGGTGATCTGTCTGTGACATCTGTCACCTCACTGATTGCCAGGGTGGATTTGGCTAACCTGGCTGGCTAGGCAGGTGTCCCCTTCCTCCCTCACTATTCCATGTGCATCCCTCCCTGAAGCTGCAGACGACCACCCTGGATAGAAGAGGACCATTTCCTCGGTCAAGTATATATGAATAGCTGCACTCCCTGGCTAGAACCTCCGAACAAGCTCTCAAAAGAGCTTAAGGAGACATGACAAATGTGTGTAATATCTGGGAAGAGAAAAAAACTTTAAAGCAAAAAGTAAGGAAATCTAGGGCAGGGAGATTCAGCTTAGTTAGTGGTAGTAGCATGTATGAGGCTCTGGGTTCAGTCTCCAGCACAAGAACAAAACAAAACAAAACACGTAAGGAAATCTCAATAGAATATGAACTTTAGTATTAATATTGGTCCAGGCCTGACGTAGTAGCGCAAGCCTGTAATCCCAACATTCGGGAGGCTGACGGAGGAGTAGGCCAGCCTGGGCTACATAGTGAGTTCAAGGCCGGGCTGAACTGCATGGTGAGACTCTTGTCTCAAAAAAAAAAAAAAGAAAAAAAAAAAAAAAAAAAAAAAGAATTGGTTCATTATATGTGACAAATGCACAATACAAATGCAAGATGTGACTAATAGGAGAAACTGGCTATGTGGTAGAACTCACTATACCTGTATCTTCACCCTGTTTCCATAAATATTAAACTATTCTAATACAAATTTTACGTTTTTCTTTTGTCTTGTTTTGTTGGTGGCGATTAAACTTAGGGCCTATTTATGTGACCCTACCACTGAGGTACACCTCTAGCCCCAAGATGTTACTTTAAAAACTTCATTATCATAGGTTCATTTTCAAACTTCTAATCAAGATAAATATGGCTGCCTAGGAATTAATCTAAACCTAAGAATTTTTTTATACAATGTAAAAAGTTTTTAAAAATTAAACTACTTTTTTTGGAGATAGGGTCTTATTTATATAGTTCAGACTGGCCTTGAACGCACTAAGTAGCTCAGGCTGGCCCTGAACTTGCGGAAACCCTCCTGCCTCAGACTCCTGAATGCTGGGATTATAGGTGGGAGCCACCACTCCTGGTTTAAAAACTAATTTTAACATTAGTATTATTAAACTTTTTTAATCATTTAACTTTCAAGTTAACATGGTTGCAAGCTAGTGTTATCTGCTCTGCTCTCTGCTCTATCTTCACAACCTTGTATATAATTTTATAACAAAACAACCAAAAATGAATGTTTTACTGGGAAGATCATCTTCAGACCATCAGTTTTACCTTCAATAATACTTCTACCCAAACTTGTCACAAATAGTGAAGCTAAAGCTGTAGAACCAGGAGGTAGGAAACCCTTCGAAAAGATTCTGGTGTCCTGCTGTTTCAATGATTTTTTAAAAAATAATTATTTAATACAATACACAGACTTATTACTTCTGTAGTAGGGTAGTGTGAAGACTTTTGAATAAAACAAATTAAAAAATTTTGCTATACAGGCGGTAATACGATCATTAATTTACTTTTATTTGTTCTTCAACTTCTAGAAACATATTTTCATCACTGAAACACATACCGTATCTCCAAAGAAAAAACTACAATTAGGTTACATAAAAGCTAGAAGTGTAAGTCAGAAATCTAGTAACTACTGAATTGAGAAAAACCCTGGGAATGAAGATAGTGTTAATAACTACAAATATGTGGCAAATTTTATTAAAGATAAGAAAGTCTTAAAATTGCAAAGTTAGAGATTTTAAATATCCAGAAGAAAACTCAAATATAAAATGATAAACAATCATATTTAAATGTCTACAAATAAATTGTTTAACAAGTTAGCAGTAATAAATTAGTCACAAAAGCTCTTTTGTGTCACTCTGCCTCACCAGCCCTATATATTCTACAAGTGTGGGTGTACTTTTCTTTTATTCCAACCTCCTACTTGGGTAAAATTTTTAAAGATAATTCACAGGACTGTCTGAGCTACCAAACATGCTAATAACAGAACTGAAAAGTTCTTGATGTTCTCTGATTGTTTAAATTAAGATAAAATAGACATTTAACTATGAAAGCACATTTCCACAATTATTGCATTCTCTCATCTCAACTATTTTTAGAATCAATGACTTCTCTTGGCTGGGTGTGGTGGTGCATGCCTATAAATCCCAGCACTCAGGAGGCTGAGGCAGGAGGATTGCTGTAATTGCATTTACCACCATGGTATTTTATCCTTTTTAATACCAGAACTTTTTTCCATGGATTAGCAGATAAACATTCCTTGTATATTGGAGGGGGGAAGGGGGGTGAAAGCATTGATATTAGTCTACAGTTTTCACCCATACAAACAATACATAATGTAACTCATTTTAGCCCCTTGATTCTCTCACAGACTCTAAATCAAGAAATAAGAACCATACTGAACCACAAAGTAATTGAAAAGGGAAAGCTTTCACATAAAAAAAAAATTAAACAAAACAGGGAATTAACTATAAATATGTGGAGAGAATGCTAAAGAATATCCTAGGGTTCAGTGAGTATTCAAGGAAGGAAAAAACCCACAATGCTCCATTCCCCACCCCAAGCTAAAGCTCCAACTTTGTTGAAGTTATGGTTGCAGCCCACTGGACAGCAAAAATCTCCTTTTAGAGGTGTCTGTGCCTAAGAGGCTGGTGGTTGGGCTTGCAAAACAAGTTGGGGTATTAAAAACTTGATTACCAGCAGTGCTTGCATAGGAAGGGACACAAGTAATAACCCTCCTTGGTTTACAAGGACATGCAAGGGGAACTGGGATGTTCTCAACTGGCTCTCCAGCAGGGAGGTATGATGACTGGGGCATGCAGTATTATGTGAAGAAAGTTGTGGTGAGGAGGACAATAAATTGTGGTTGAGGCTGCGAACTCACCTACAGTCCGTTCACTCAGGCCACATACCTAGGGCAGAGGAACAATGGAGATTCCTACAGCCAAGTCATTAGCAGTCACTTAGGAGTAGGAAGAAAGAGTAACAGAAGCCCTTCTTTGTGCATTGCCACTCCAATACCCTTTACAGACAAAGCCTAATATGGAAAAGAAGTATCTCCAACATTGCGATCAAGTAATGAAAAGCTCATTTGGAGCTGAGAAGGGATATAGTAACCGGCACACATACCACTAGCGGACCTTCATAAAGAACAAAGCATGACAGAGCAATAAACTAGAAATACACTTGACATTAAATCTGACTAAAAGAAAAAACTTAAATGGGCCTCTACTGCTCCTACTCCAGTATACTGTGGAAATGGAGTGCATAAAGCAGGGAACTGTTTGATATAACTCAGAAATCTTAGCTACACGTAACACTATAAACAAGTGGTTTCCAAACAGAGAACGTACAATGAAGCAGTGTGTGGGGGGCAGGGAGGAATAAATCTATCTAAAACGTAAAGCTTTATAATAAACAGACTTTAACTATAAGCTTAAATAGTACATATATGCATATATATATACGTGTACATATAGAGAGAGAGACAGAGACACCTATAATTAGACACACTCGTATTAAGTTTTCATATTCAAATACTTGCTAGTAGCATATTCCATTAAAAAATTGAAAGACTGCTGTTATAGATGACCCCATTTTTCCCATGGATTTGAAGTGCTCCTTTGTAACACATAAGACCAAGACCAAACATACAAGAAGCATGGGACCATTTTTTTCTTAATCCAATAAAACAAAGAATTGATCTTATATCTGGAAATTGAAAAAACATTTATTCAACAAATTGCTCATTATAGGTCATAAATATATTATCTTTAAAAGATTTATGTATTACTCGAATCAAAACTAAAAATTCCCACTACTGTTACACAAAGAATCCTCATTAACACATCCTTATATAAAGCTACTAATGAAACTCCAGTATAATGTAGTAAAATTCTTACATTCATTGTTCTACTTTACTAAAGTTTAGTTTTACCTTTAAAGTTTACTATTGCAAATTGCCTTAGTATCCTAAAATAAATTTCAACACCTATGCATTCCCCCAAAAAAGAAAAAAAGTCTGTTTTACTTAGTTTCTTCGCTTTTGTTTTTAAAATTTAAATCCTAAAATAAAATAAATAAAACAAAAAAGGGTGGGTGTGCTGGCACATGCCTATAATCCCAGCACTGGGGAGGCCAAGGCAGGAAGATTGCTGTGAGTTGGAGGCCAGTCTGTGCTATATAGCTAGTTTAAGGCCAGCCTGAACTATGTAGGGAGACCCTGTCTCAAAAACAAAAAAAACAAAAATAAAATAAAATAAAATAAAACTTAAATCCTAGGTAACTGACTTGGGCGTTATTTTACTTCTCTGTGACTCATTAGTCTCATATATAAAGAAATAGTAACTACCTATTTCAGAGTTGTTGAGGATTAATTAACTCATACTGTATCTCACTCATGCACACAGACACCTCACATACATAAACTTTTGACACATAGTCAACATTTATTAAATTTAGGCCACTAAAATACAACTACCTATCATATACTCACATTCATACATATTTATATGACTATACATATTCATACTTCAACTGTCCACTCTTCATCAAACTTAAAACATAAAAATAGATGTTTTCCTTTATCTTTGGGCCTTTGTTTCTGAAAGTTCTAGTTTCATAAAAAAAAGCATATGCTTTATGTATGTAAATCGGCATTTTGTTACAGTCGTCTCAGCCACGAACCTAGTGATAGGGGGGGAAAAGATCCCCCCCCATGAAAAACCACAAAAAATTATGTAATTCTAGGCCGATTCTTAAATATATTAATATTAGCTACTATTTAACTGTGCACTTCCAGTAGGAGAAAGGAAGACTGAGTAAAGATAACTAAGGACAGGTAACAAAGGTATAAACACACTGAAAAAATATAAACTTACATGGAGTCACAGACATTTTTAAGTGCCAACCAAAAAAGGTTGAGTAACCACTTCAAGCCCCTATAGCCATGCATTAAGTCCAATACAGTCAGATCTTCTGATTTTCCAAGAGAAGTTAAAAAATCCTCATTTTAACACGAAAACTCATTTTCTTTAAATGCTGACAATTAAATTTTCTTAAAAGCAAAGCAATGCTCAACATGGTGGTGCACAGCTGTAATCCCACCTACTTGGAAGGCTGAGGCAGAAAGATCACAAGTTAAAGGCCAACCTGAGCAACTTAGTGAGACCCTGTCTCAAAAAAATAAAAAGGACTGGTGATGTAAGTCAATGGCAAAGCTCTTGCCTAGCATAAGGGAGCCCCAGGGTTCAATTCCAAATTAAGGGGGTTAGGGGTTGGCAGGTGGTACAAAGGCTTCTAGATTACTACTGAGGTCTACCACAAATTTAGATAGATTCTATAGGTAAGTCTACCACAAATTTACCATGCAAGTGACTTTTACAAGAACTATTTTCTTTAGTGTCATGAGGGGTAGAATTCAAACTGCAATGGAAGGTAAAGAAATGAAAACAATAAATATAGTATTGTTCCAAGGAGTCTAGCAATAAATATTGGAAATCAAAAAATGTTAAAGAAAACTCTCTTCAGGACAGAATAGGTTTCAGTTGTAGAGAAAAGGAGTTAGAGGAAGAGGAAAAATCTGCAGATGACCAATGAAGCAGAAAGATGAGAAGTGTATGCGCATGTTGAGCTGGACAATGTGGTGAACACATGTAATTCCAGCCCTCTGGGATGCGGAGGCAAGCAGGTTACAAATTCAAATCCAGCCTGGGCAGTTTAGCAGCTTAGCAAGAGTCTATCTCAAAAGAAAAAAATTTCAAAAGGACTGGGGATGTAGCTCAATGTGAAAGCCCTGAGTTCAATCCCCAGTACTGGAGAAAAAAAGACAAGCCAGACAAGCCAGATGTGTTGGTGAATGCCTGTAATCCCAGCTCTTCTAGAAGCTGAAGCAGAAGGATATGAAATTCGATACCAACTGGGATAATCTAGAGACTGTTACACAATTACAAAAAGGGCTGTGGATGTAGCTCAATTGCCTAGCATGTGTCAGGCCCTGGGTTCAATCCCCAGTACGGGGTGGGGGGACGATAAAAAAGTGATATTAATATAGAAAGTGGGAAGGGCAGGGCAGTGTCAAGTGTACAGATGAAAAGATCCACTTTGGAAACCCAAGGAAGAAAATGAAAATCCAGAGACAATTTAAGATAAAGAAATAGGAAATGTATAAGATGGCCTAAATCTTCCCAATAAATTTTCAGAAAGAATTAAACATTAGTAGTGACTATTTCTGTAGAGCTGTTTGCCTCATTATCATCTAACATTTAGTGTTTTTCTCTGACAAAGTACAATTTTGTATTTGGAATATACACACATCAGTGCCATGCTTCCCAGAGAAACATAATTTAGAATCTTAGGTACAAAAAAAAAAAGCCATTATTAAATGAGTCAGCGAAGAAAAAGTGGCACAATTATAAAGTTTTTAAAAATTAAAGATATGAAACTGTTGAGTGATGGCTTTTTTGTTTCTAAAAATGTGCATTACCTTTGTAAGAGAAGGAAGCAGAATGAGGAAATGGGGGAAAAATAAACTTGTTTAGGAAGAAAACACTGTCAGAAGAGAGCTATTCTTGACTTTACAACCTCTGCCAAAGATGCTGTTATAGTCTAGCATTTGTCAAACTGTTCTTCAGAGAGGTAACTTTTCTGTTTTGTACATCGAGGTATCAGGCAAGATTAGTGTTCTTTCACGAATTCTAGATCAAGTTCTCTTAACTCTAATAATAACTAACATTTACTCTGTACTTCTAGCATAATATGTCAGGTGCTCAGTAAACAATGTCCTGTAGTCACAAAGGCTTTAAGGCAGATACTACTACCAACTCCAGACTATATATAACACAGACCAAAAAAGTACCGCCCCCCAAAAAACCCTAAACCAAACACCAAACAACAAAAACAAGGCTGAGGTCCCACTGGAAGTGGCAGACTTGGGATGCAAATCACAGTTCATAATCTATACTTTTAGTTACTCAATAATCAGAGTTTCTCTCTCATCCCCAGTCTCTCAAATTCTATGTTTAAAATTTTGCACAGGCTGGGATGTAGATCAACAGTACAGCATGTGCTCAGCATGCACAAATCCCTGGGTTCAATCACCAGCAAAACACACACACACACCAGCAAAATGCACGCACACACACACACACACACACACACACACACACACACACACACACACTTTCTCTCTCTCTCAAAAAAACAAAAAAAAAGACTTTAAAAAATTGAGGGGTGTTATACAGGAAAGGTTTCAGTAAAGCCAACACATCCTGACACATCCACATACACCAACAGAATCCTGTCCCATATTGGAAAAATCATCCTTTATAAATTACAAAATGCTATCCTACCTTCTCTAAAATGTAGAATTCAAACACGCTGATACACCAGTAATTTAGTGTTATTTTTCAAAATTATAATAACAGATGACTCAAAAATAGTGGAATTGTCTTTAAATTATGCTAGATCGTTATCATACATAAAACATTCGAAGTAGTCTAAGTGTACATGAAAATGTTACTTCATATTACAATAATCATTATAAATACAACTATGCCTTTGATCAGTTTTTCTTAGAACAAAAAAAAGGTATGTAGATAGGCAAGACTCCATTTTGAGGATAAAGAAATAAAGTTACATCTCCAGTTCAAGGATAAAGAAAAGCTGTAAGAGTCACAATAGTGATGTAAAAATTCAATCCACTGACCTTGAGTCCCCAGACTTCAGTCTATCTGATGGGCTGCCAAGCTGAGTATACTGCTGGCCCTCCACATCCAAGGGCTGCACATCCATGGATTGAGCCAAAGATCAAAATATTTGGCAAGGAAAATTGCAAATAGACTGAGTATGCAGTTTTTGCCATTCTTTCCTAAACATTATAGTATAACATAATATTTACATTGTACTATGTATAACAAATACTCTAGTAATGATTTAAAATATGTATATGGGACAACATGCGTAGATTACAGCTATTGCTGTGCCACTTTATATAAGGTACTTAGGCATCCGAAGATTTTCGTACCTGCAACAAGTCCTGGAACTGATCTATAAAAGATATAATATCTGGGCCGGTGAGATGGCTCAGCGGCTTAAGCGCCTGCCCTGCAAGCGCGAGGGCCCGAGTTCGACTCCCGGAACCCACATACAAAAAAGGGGCCGGTGATATCGCTCAGTGGCACGGGTGCCTGTTGGCGTGCGAGGTCCTGAGGTCGACCCCCCGGTACCCACAAAAAAAAAAAAAAAAAAAAAAGATATAATATCTGAGTAAAAAAAAAGGAAACAGCATACTACAAATACTTGCATTTAATATAGGTAAGTCCTGAGGCTTGGCCTATACCTCAGTGGAAAAGCACTTACATAGCATGCATGAGGCCCTGAGTTCGATCCCCAGTACCACCAAAGATATAAGCAGGTATGTAAGTAGGTAAATACATTTTGCACATGTATAGATAAACATATATATATATGTTTTACACATATATAAATAGGTAGTTAAATAGATATAAATCCCCAGAAAGGTATTTTAGTACGCAAAATAATCTCTCACTAGGCATTATTTATATCAGGTCATCTTTTCAAAAATGTTTTATTTGGAAAATATGTGATCATCTTGCACTTTAAGGTATAAGTAAATTAAAGAAAATGATTAATAAATATTTGTTTATAATGTCTTCTTTGTGCCAGATACTGCTAGGTGCTTTCATAACTGTGAACTTCTTATCAGTAATCATTATCATCTCCTTGCCCTAGCTTAATTATTTTTTCTAACAAATGAAGCATGACTTAGGACAGCTAAATCACTCTCCCATATTCTAAAGAATCTCAAATATGAATTCAAAGTCATTTGGCTTCCCACTATATAACACTGCATACTATCTAAACAAATCGTGACAGTAATAAGCTGAATAGATAGCCGGGTGTAGTGGGGCATGCTATAAACCCAGCACTCAGGAGGCTGAGGAAGGAGGATCGCCTCGAGTTTAAGGCTAGCCTGCAGTACATAGTGAGACTCTGTCTCAAAAAAAAAAAAAAAAACCCAAAAAAGAAAAGAAAAAAAAAAAAACAAAACTGAATAGATATACTTGTGTGTAACAAATATATCAGTTTGGATGAAGTATGCTTAAATTTAGGTTTCATCCAATATTACAGTATTTCTCAAATTAGGTTATGAGGACATAATGTTGGGCTTCTTGCACTCATTGTAAGAAATTTAAAACTGTATTTTAATTTTGATGCTTCTCTTAAAACGAAGTGTAAAAATGTTCAGGTCAACTAGACCAAAAGGCCCACTTAAATTAAAGGACAGCTCGGCTTTATGATAATACCAAACTGAAGCCCAAAGATCCCCTAAACCAGTGTTTTTCGAACTGCGGATTATGATTCGTGGACAACAAAAATCAAGAGAAACAGTTTTAAAAAGTAAAAATAGAATGCATCATCACACACAGTACGAATTGTTTTGTGATAATTTTGTTTTGTTGTGACAAATGAAGTAAAGACAGTCACATTTTACTACGAGCTTAGGTTAAAGCTTTTAACAGATTTACAGACTCTCGAGAGTTCTGGAAAACTCTGAAATTTGACAAACACTGTTACAAGTACTGAGATAGACAAAGACTTTAGGGAAATTCACAAACTCAAAGGAAAGTTAAAAGCAAGATCATCAGTTAAAGATTAGGACAAGAACTAGAATATTAGGTTGTATAAGGTAGAAACAACACAAATCTCCAAAGTCAGACCATGTAGTAAAGAAAGAAGTCATTCTCAAAATTTTTCAAAGTCATAGTGATGGGTTAGGACACCTTTCTTTATTCATAGAGATTGAAATTAGAAAGCAGGAATGTGAATGCCTTTTGCCTATGTAAGAGAAAAGGGACAATTTGATATGCTTTAATTACAGAAGAACAAGAAAGATTCCTATCAAGAGCAAAGTTTTAGCCTATAAAAGCAGCTGGAGTTATAGTGGGGAATAAAGAGAAATTAGATATGTAGTAGACTGTTACAGTAATGTTTCGCAAAGAATCACACCTCCTTGTACCCATAGCACTGTGTAATTCCCTTCTTACAAAGAAGCTAGGTTTGACCATGTAACTTACAGATTCAATAGGACATTCACAAACATGACATAAGAGTGGTTTGCAGAGTAAAGCAGTACTGTAATAGTGTAATAACACTACTACAGTAGTGCTTTACTCTGCTGCCATGTAAAATAAAGTTGAGTTACTTTATTAGAAGATAAGCATAGGAGTGAAAAGATGAACTAGCCTGAGGCCCCAAAATTAACCCTCCTGACAACTACCAGACACAAGAGAGAGACTATCTGGGACCATTCAGGCCTAGACAGTGTGCCAGAGGTGTTTCTGGGAAACAACACTTAGTTAAAAGATTCACGGTACATGTGACAAACACAAGAATGAAAGCAAACTTCCCATTATGTAAATATAAGAGGATACTCATATATTTACTAATTTTATAAATGGGAGCCTCTTGCTTGCTTGTTTTTGCTGTCTTCTGCCTGCCATGAACTGTTTCTCCTCTTCGATGCCCCTCTACCAAGTCACCCTGCCTTGGAGCCAGCCAATTATGGACTGAAACCTCTATAAACTGTGAGTTAAATAAACCTTTCCTCCTTTAAAACAAAACAAAACAAAAATTTTATAAATGGAATTTACCTGTGAAAGCTGGGCAAAGTGAGGTACTCTGATCTTTGACAGAAATCTCAAGAAAAGTAGTAACAGCAGCAGTTTTATAATTAAGAAATTATTTAAGAAATCCTGTTCTGCAAGTTATAAATGTTATGAGGCTGGGTATCTCAGCAGTAGAGTGCTTGCCTAGCATGTTTGACACCCTAGGTTCAATCCCCAGGATCACTAAATAAATAAAGTTATTAAAGACAACTACAGAATGTATCTCCTCATCCCTCATTTTAATTTAGGACCAAAAAGTATGAAGAAGTAGGCAAACAATGCTAGGTAAAGTTTTCTCTTTGCTAAAACTGGCATAAGCACTGTCTGAAGAGTGAATTTAGTATCTCTGACACGCAATCATTATGAACACTTAAAAATTATTTCCCGGGAGTATTATTATAAACTTTTAAAGTTTAAATGACATATTACTCCCTCAATACCTAAAGTAATTATGACTAATTAACAAGCAAGCCACCTTTTCTGATTTGATGTGCCCTACAAAATAAAACAGCTTCTGTAGTCAAAAGGTGGGGGAAAAGCTAGGTTCTTAAGAGATGGGTATGTAGTTCAGTGATGGAGCATCTGTCTAGTATGTATGAGACATAGGGTTCAATCCCTATTACCAAGGGGAAGGAGAAAGAAAGAAAGGAAGAAAGGAAGGAAAGGAAGAGAAAGAAGGAAAGGAGCTATTTTCTCAAGAAAAATGCTTTCACATTTTCAAGGACTCTATTACTATAAGCTAAGCAAATCATACAGATAAAAAGAATCAACTTGTATCACACTGGTGAAACAAATACAAAGAAATGTTTTAAATATACAGTTCAAATACTCAGCTCTCCTAAGTTTAATTTTTAGTTCTTACGCTAGTAAAGCACTAACAATGTTTAAAGGTAATGGGGTCTACCTCAAATCTTACCTCCTCAGTAAAGCTGTTCCTGATAACCTGGTGTGAAGAGATTAATGCCTATTTTGAACTCTTCACTGAAATCACTATACATAAAATTAACTTAATTATTCCACTAATAATTAACTAATTGACATAGCCACAGACGATTATGCAGTTATAAGATACAAATCCATAGTTACACAAGGAGCTATGGAATGATCTCAAAGATACATTTTAAGGTGAAAAAAAAAAAATCAAGATGGGGCTAGAGATGTAGCTCGGTGGAGATAAAGCACTTGCCTAGCACGTATGAGGCTCTGGGTTCAATCCCTGTGCCATGAAAATAAACAGAAAAGAGCAAGATGCACTGTGGGGTAGGTTTTTGTTTTGTTTTGTTTTGGTTTTTTGTTTGTTTGTTTTTTCCAAGAGCAAATTATTTTTGGAAAGATACACAGAAAAACTAATAGGGGATTGTCTTTGTGGAAAGAGACTGGAGGTCTACTATGTGATAAAGATCAAGTTTTCTTTGTTTGCCCTTTGTTCATATTTACATTTTTTTAAACTATTTCAATGTAGTCATGAATTGCTTAATGACAGGAATACATTTTGAGAAATGTATCACTAGGCGATTCTTCCAATGTGCGATTCTTTCTTACATGTGCTTGCATAAATCTAAGTACAACTTATTGCATTTCTAGGCTATACGATATATGTCATCATACATAGAGTCCAATGTTGCAGCATATGGTTGTACTACATTTTCAATAAAAAGCAGCAAATTAGCCAAGCATGGGAATGCATGCCTGTAATCCCAGCACTGGGAGGCTGAAGCAAGAGGATCGAAACTTCAAGCCCAGCCTGGGTAATTTAATGAGACCCTGTCTCAATGAATGAATGAATGAATGAATGAATGAATGAAAAGAAACTGAAGATGTACCTTTATGTTACTGCCCTAGGTCAGTGATGGCAAATCTTTCAGAGCTTTCAATAATAACAGCCGGCTGTGGCATGCACACCACAGTTCACCATGACTGCCCTAGATGAATTCCCAGTACTAAAAAAAAAAAGTAGAGAATTAAAAATAAAGCAAAACTTGTTAACAATACACTGCCTTCTGACATCTCAACTGTCATCATGAAGTGATATTTAAATCTTACTTTATTTACACCCCAGTGGAATCTCCTGCATCTTACCTTCTCTGAAACATCCTAGGTTCTTGCACATACGGTACACACTTTGTTGAAAGTATAGAATTTCAATTGTGTCTTTAAGCTAAAATCAGGACAATTAAGACACTGAATTTGGTACTCTCTGCTGACTCTGCTACTCTCTTTCAAAGAATAGAGGTAAGCTGTTTTACTGTTTGTTTCTGAGGTGCTGGGGATTGAACCCAGGGCCTCGCACATGCTAAGCAGCAGCTCTACCACTAAGCTACACTCCAGCCCACAAACTGTTTTAATAGTTTAAGTAATTGCTCATAATTCTGCTAAAGAAATAGACTATTTCTTGACCTTTCATGATCAGCATTAATTATATTTAAATGTGGTTTAAGATTACTTACCTAAATTTGTTTCAAATTGATTGTATTTCAGGAGCTTCTAAGCATCTCAACACAAAGAGTATAACAGCTAAAAAATAATTTTCTGTATATATATATATATATATATATTTTTTTTTTTTTTTTTTTTTTTTTTTTTTTTTTTTTTGTTCAACAGTTTTTATCAAAAGGATGCTTAAGTTAATTAGGCAGAAGGGTAAATTCCTTGAGCAAGACTCTCCTGATCGGGCTGGTGAGATGGCTCAGCGGCTTAAGCGCCTGCCCAGCAAGCGCAAGGGCCCGAGTTCGACTCCCGGAACCCACATACCAAAAAGGGACCGGTGATATCGCTCAGCGGCACGGGCGCCTGCTGGCGCCCGAGGTCCTGAGGTCGACCCCCCGGTACCCACAAAAAAAAAAAAAAAAAAAAAAGACTCTCCTGATCAATAAATTCTGTATCCATGCTTAATTGCTTACAGGCACTGAATTCCAGTATACCCAGTTACTGCAATGACCAAAAACCTAATTCCACGTATTTCCAAATGCTCTGAAAGAGAGAACTGGACACCCAGTTAATAAGTACTGGTTATATGAACTAAGAAATTATAAATATATAAGAAGTTATATTGCCAGGTGTGGTGGCCACATAATCCCAGCACTCGAGGCTGAGGCAGGAGGATTGCCACAAGTTTTGAGGGCAGCCTGGACTACACAGTGAGTTCAAGGCCAGCCTAAGCTACACAGTGAGACCCTGTCTCAAAAAACAACAACAAAAAAACAAAAACAAGCAAAAAAAGGAAGTTATACATATTTTTAATCACACACAAACACTTCCAGAACTACAAATCTTTAAAACAGGTTTTGGGCTGGGGGTATAGCTCAGTGATACTACTTGCCTAGCATGTTTGATACCCTAGTTTTGATCCCCAGCACTACAAAACAGATAAGATCAACAAGGGTTGGCCACCTGAGGATAAATGATAAATAACAGTCACAATCAATCAGTGATCTAGCCCAATACATAATGCTATCAGCAAACATCGCATCCTAACAAATCGCTCTTCAACTACAACGGCTTAATTTTTTTCAACGAATGATTATTTTAAAATCCTTTAAAAACTCCTCTATTTGAATGTTTCTGTCTAAATTCTCAAATGTGACCTTCTATTATACTGTATTCATCTCACAAATGAAAAAATATAAATCACATTTTACTATAATTGTCTACCTTCTTTCAGACGGTAAGCTCCTTGAAGCCAGGGACCTTGATAATAGTTGCTTGGTCCGTATATTTTAGGTATACAGTAAATACTGTAATGATTTTCAAACAACTAAAGTCAAGAAATTATTTCTAGATAGTCTATGTTTTCATTCTAATTATTTCTAGATAGTCTATGTTTTCATTCTAAGTCTATTTATATAAAATTAAAAGTTACCTACATTACCCATATTAAACTTTTAAGACTTGTGACATGCATTGTCATAGGCTTTTGTTATAATTACTCCACTTTTCCACTTCCTGCTTAAGTTTTATGTAAATGTTAATTTAAGCAAAAGTGGGGCTTGTTTCCAGGAAGCAACCCAATTAAAAAAAGAAAAATATTTAATGTCTTTCATTTCTAGTCTACTTCTTAAACTCAAGAATTGTTACTACCTTACATGATTAAAAAGAAAAATTTGTAAAGCTCATAAGAAACTTCAATTTATGTGGGTTTCATTATATTCTGCAGCTCATCCTTTGCTGAATTAAACATTCATAATATGAACGAATTCATTCTTAATCCACTCATCTGTGGCCAAATGATCTTCCACAAAGGTGCCAAGAACATACACTGGGGAAAAGACAGTCTCTTCTATAAATGGCACAAGGAAAACTGGACAATCACGTTAAGAAGAATGAAATTGGATCCCTATCTCTCACTATATTGAGAACAACTCAAAATGAATTAAAGACTTAACTATAAAACTTGAAGCAATAAAACTACTAGAAGAAAACATAAACAAAGTGGTAAATAACACTGAATTGGGCAAAGTCCTTTTGGATATGAACCTAAAAGCATGGGCAACAATAGCAAAATTAGGCAAATAGGATTATATCAAACTAAAAGCTCCTGCATAGCACAGTAAACAATCCATTGAGAAAATATTTACTATGGATCTAACAAGGAGGTAATGTCTAGAATGTATAAGAAACTGATTAAAAATAGGCAAAAGACTAATGAATTTTCTCAGAAGACATACAAATGGCCAACAGGTATATGAAAAATGCTCAGTTTCACTCGTTATCAGGGAAACGCAAATCAAAACCACAAAAAAGGAACTGATGGAATAGCTCTGTGCTAGGGCACGTGGTTAAAATTCTCAAGGCCCTGGTTCAACACCCAACACCAAAAACAAAAGAAACAAACACACAAAGATACCACCTCACCCCAATTAATGGATGTTGTCAAAAAGACAAAAAATAGGACCACTACATGATCCAGCAATTCCACTAGTGAGTATATATATCCAATTACTGTGAAGCCATATCTGCATTATTTAGTGCAGCACTATTCACATCAACCTAAGTATCCATCAGTCAATGAATGGATAAAGAAAACCAGGTATATATACACTATGGAATACTGTTCAGCCATAAAAAGGATGAAATTCTGTCATTTGCAACAATATAGCCAAAACTTGAAGAAACTGTACTCAGTGTAATAAACCAGGCACAAAGACAAATACTACATGATCCACTCATGTGGAATCTTAAAAAACTACAGTTACCGAAGTCTGGGGAGTGGAGGGAGAAGTGGGATGAGAAGATGTTAGTTAATGGTATAAAGTTACAATTAGAAGGAATAAGATGTTTGAGCACACAGCAGGTGACACAATAACTGTGTCAAATAACTAGACAAGAGGATTTCAAATGGTCTCACCAAAGAGAAATTGAAATTCTTTTTTTGATGTGATGGATACACTAATTACCCTGACTTAAATGTTGCTTAATTCTGAATATACAAACTGATGTAGCACACTGTATTCCATAAATGTGTACGATTACTTCGTGTCAATTTTAAAAAGTTAAAAAAAAAAAAACCACACACTTATTTAAAAAATGGAACAGGGAGAATTGCAACACTGGTAAGACTATTGACTCTGAAAGCCATTCATTCCAAGTTTATTCATTTTTGCCTTCTTGAAACATGCGAATATCCCAGTTTTAAAGTGAAAATGTAGAAAAAGTTAAATAATAATCTCAAGAATGGAAACCAAGCCATAATTTCTACCTCCTACTATTTCCAACACTATAGTTAGGTTATTCCAATAAATTCTGTAATTGTTAACCATTGCTTTGCTTAGCTTCATATAACAATGCAACGTAATAACAGCTAAGATACAATTATACTGAAATCTCTCAAGTTACCGCCTACTTGACAGGATCACTAAAACGAATAGTTTTTTTTTTTTTTAAAGATTTAGATTATGTTCTAGAGGGACTCAAACATCAAACACACCCTATCAAAATAGCAATCACTCTTAAATGCATTCAAATTATTGTGGGATTAAAGTGCATTAAATACTTTACAATTTTTGAAATCAATTCAGCATTTATTACTGTTCGATATTTTTGTCAGCACCAGTCAATAAAAACAATGTATGTGTGGTAAGACTGACCACTTAATAAAACTAATACATAAAATTACTTTCATTGTTTTTTTTTGAAATACCATTTAATTCGCTTAAAATCATGATGCCACGCCCCTTCCAAAAAAGTCCAGCTTGCATGATATCCCATTTTACCAGAATTATTAATCCTGTTTTAAAATACTGGGGACCAAGAGTATTTACAGTAATTACCCTTCAGATCACCAATAGACACTATTGGTGGGAAGATATCTTCAAGCAAAGCTAGTCTAATCTTAATACACTCTTTTTTTTTGTGGGTACCGGGGGTCGAACTCAGGACTTCGCGCGCCAGCAGGCGTCCGTGCTGCTGAGCAATATCACCGGCCCTTTTCTCGTGTGTGGGTTCCGGGAGTCGAACTCAGGACCTCGCGCTTGCCAGGCAGGCGCTTATGCCGCTGAGCTATCTCACCGGCCCCAATACACTAATTCTAAATCAAAGACTTCCTATTATAACTATTTTACTGATTTTTTTTTATATTTTAAATAATCTTTATTTCTAAAGACCAATTAAGAAAAGTGGGTACTTCCAGCACAGAGAAACGCAAATTTCAACAATTCTTTAAGGGTACGTTTCAAAGGAATGAAAGCATCTCTGATTTTGAAGACCTGTTACCATAAGTGGGTAACTTTCTGATTTCATATACTCTAAGACAATTTACCGCTTGATTTCACAAAGTTCTCTTTAAAATAATAAACCATCAAATCGTGACAAAGTGCACACAGCAATGGAATCCTTTTGTATGTGATCAAGTACTCTACTCTCCAATCTGAATATTTTAGAATCTGAAGGCTAAACATAAGTGAAAATTGTAATCTACCCTGAAATGATAAAATGATTCACCAATGTTCGACCTTAAAGTTCAGTATTTCCAAAACAAATTCTCCATAATGGTACACTCAAAAGTTAACTTTAAATGTGACCTATATAACGTCCTTAGACAAATTAAAACCTTCACCAGAGCCAGAAACAGCCCCTTGGAATTTCAAACCTAACTAGTGATCAAGTCCAAATGCAAACGCAAACTCTGATTTTTGTCATGGGCAGCGTTTCTAACATTCTAAAACCTGGTTAGAACGCAGTTACTGATAAACAGTGCCCTTGGGCAAGAAAAAGGAAAGTCTGCAGTTGACAAAAGCACAGATCTACACGAACCTTAATCCTCTCTCCACCAAGAGACCAAACAGGAGACTCCAAGAAATGAGGGGTGAGATGGAGGTGAAAGGGGGAAGAAACTGCATTTCTCAGAAAGAAAGCAAATAAAAAACGGACTACGGAAAAGTCCCACGGACAACAGTCTCTGGGACAGATGTACAGACAGGTCTTCCCCACCAAGGAGAGCAACCTTTATGATGGAAGCAGTGCACCAAGCAAGCAAAGGAAGGAGCAGACAAGATCTGCCTCCACCCCTTCCTGAACGCCTCGCTTAACTAGAAGGGGTCGACAGGGACTGCCCCACGGTACATCAACAAAGACCCCTTCAGTCGCTAGGCGAAACCCGAACAACAAAGGCCTGGAGACAGTGAGGACAGGGCCGGGGGCGGGACGGATGAAAGCATGCAAAAGCAAAGGACTCAAACCAGTGGGGGCGGAGGCCAGTCGGAGTGGGAAGCAGAGGAGCAGAGCACTGTAATCCGTTGTGCACCGTACGAAGAGGAAGGGGACCTGGGCTCCATGCGCCTCACGCCCTCTCCGATCATCGCGGTCTGCATCTCGGCCGCGGGGACCAAGCCGTCCCGAGCTCGGGGAGGAGAAGAGGAGGGGGAATTTTCCGCCCTGACCACAACTCCCTTCCCCCAGCCGGGAGCTGCAGACAACCACCACCACCACCACTACAGCGACGACCACACAAAGGCGCCTTCCTAGTACTCCCCGCTCCCGTCCGGGCGGCGGCGCCGACGATGCCAAGGCAGCGACCACCCTTGCTCCGCCGCCAGGCGCTCGCTCGCCTTCTCCCCGGAGCTGGGGAAAGGGGGAGGGGACCGTTGAGCCCCCTCACCTGGCACAGCTGCTGACAATACTCGGTGGCCGCTTCAACGGCCGGCACCTGGCTTTCGCGCAGCTGTCGCTCCAGATCCTGGAGCCTTTCGCCCAGGCGCTGCAGCTCCGCGACGCAACCGCCTCCGCCACGGCTCAGCCTCTCCTGCTCGGCCTCCTCGTCCGCCATCTTCACACCCCGCTCCGTCGCGTACGCACCTGGGTCACGTGATAACACAATGCCACGTTCGGCGGGGTCACGTGCCGGGCGCGCTCGCACGCCGCCGAGCACGTACAAAGGGCCCTGTGGGCCGCGGATGGGGGGAGAGTGGCGCGAGGGAGCTCGAGGGAGGTGAGGGCTGGGGAAAGGAGAAGGGCGGGGCTGAGGCGGCGCGGAAAACCGCGGTTCACTTACCCCGGAGCGGGAAGTGGGCCGTGGAGGCCGAAAGGGGAGGGCCTGGGGAAAGGCCTCTCGGTCACGTGGGCGCTCCGCCGGGGAAAAGCCTGGGGAGTGGCTCCCCTCTCCGGCGTCTCGGTCCCGGCGAGTCTTTCTCCAGCCCTCGGAGTCTTCCGCGGTCATAAGCCCCCGTCCCCCAAGAGGGCGGCACCGGGAGCGCTCTTGGTGGCCTGGAGCAGTCCTTGCATTGGCGGCTGGCCAGTAGGCAGGCCAAAGGCAAGGAAAGAGAGAGAAGGTAAAACCCACCCATGGACCACAAGCGTGAGAGCCGAGGCCGGACTGAACTGTCAAAATTCTCTGACTTCTCTCGCCCGGCCGGAGAGGAGGAATCCAGTGAGGCACCACATCTCGTCCCACTTGACTCTCTTCTTCAGCTCCAAGAACGCCTCTCCCCTGGAAACACATTCTCTAGGGGGGTGGAGGCAACAAAGAAAAATAGCAATTGGGTCAGAGCAGAATGAGGTTTAATCCTCAGTCTGGAGAACGGAACAAACTCATGAAAAGCACAGCTTTGAAAAGAATTCAAAAAATAAAAAGAATTTAGACAATCTATGATATTATGAACGTTGTACCAGATGATTTTTTAAACCACAAAAACATTTCTAGATGTAACCAACTAATCTGTTTCATCCAAAGCAGCCTATACTATATATGAAAGCTCTTGAAAATAGGTCAAGGAAAAAAATATTAAAAATAGTAATGGAGGAGAGGAAATTGATGCTAAAATAAAAACAAGGTTGTCAAGAATCATAAATAGCAGCATTTTTCCGTCTCGTGCTACAGATAGAAATGGCATTCTGAACCGTATTTACTTATAAGCTGGAATGAATGGATACTTGGCGTTAAAAGAGATGAGGTAGAACAGAAATCTGAGTGCTTAACCCTAGAGTTCATTAAAAAAAATAGTGTTTTGTTAATATTAAAGTACTATATTAGACAAGAGGCCCGTCTTTCGTACAACTAAATGGGCCACAGAAATTCAGAAACAATGATATAGATGAAGCATGTAGTCTTTTCACTGTTGTGTTCTGATTGAGGTATATTTTTCTAGCACTAGCACCTAAAAAAGAATTCCTGTTGGTGCAGTATACTCTTCAAGGCATTCTACTTTTAATGGAAAATATTCTATATAGTATGTTGTCCGGAATGTTTTGTAATGTATCAGTGGTGGTCAGGTTTTAAATGCAGCATTATGCAGGGTGAGTAGCCGGGATTAACCCCTTAGGGAAAAACAGTATCACTTGGTTTTACATATTAACAAGGTAAAATGTTAAAATGTTTACTTACAGAAGAGATTGGAGAGTACATTCAAAGGCTAAAAGGAAAGGATACAATAGTTTCAGAGCTGGAAAAGTAACAAAGAACCCCCCCCCCCAAGCTGCCGGGGTCTTGCTCCTGTACACTACTACTGAGCTGCATGTTTTTTAAATATTTGCTGCTCACTTTCCTAAGTAGTTTAGATATCCCAAAAAAGTTTTGCAATTTATGTTATCTTACAATTAAGGTGAAAAATATAAAAAGAAATATGCAATTAGCTAAATACGTCAGTAACTACAAGGGACATATAGGTTTGTTAAAGGTTAACAAAATTGGTTTTTTGGGTTTTTTTGTTTGTTTGTTTGTTTGTTTTGTTATTTGAGAAGGGTCTTGCTGGCCTTGAACTCACTCACTATGTAGCCCAGGCTGGCCTCAAACTCAGGGCAATCCTCTTGTCTCAGCCTCTGGAGTACCAGGATTACAGGCTTGGGCCACCATGCCCAGCAACAAAGCTATTTTTGTAACTTTGTGTAATGGCTTACATTACAACTAATCTATAGAAGGAAGGAAAAAGCAAGGAGGGGTAGAAAGGAACACATCCAAAGACAGACAAACCTCGATGCTGATGTTTAAAAGAATTGCTGGGGCAAGGTGGTTGAGTGGATGTGAGGGCTGTGTATGCAGCTCAGTGGTGGAGTATGTATATGCATGAGTCCCTGGGCTGGATCCCTGCATCTCAAATAAATATAAATAAATAAATAAGTACATACATACATACATTCACTGAGACTATAGGTCATTTCTACCTCTTTCCCTCCTATCTCCTGATAGTAAGCCTATCACTAAGAAGACTTGGTTAGCGAATTGCTTCTGAGCACTTTTACTGTCTGATAAATGTCTGTCAGCACAGACAGCCTTGTCTTTCACTTTTATCTGGTGTTTATGAAGCCTGCCTCCCTGTTACTCCACTCCTTTTCTTTTGCATGTGGTAGGAATGTTTACAGCCTTCAGGAAATGTAAGAACTGAGAGTGATTTCACTAATATTCACATGTTGAGTACTTAATATTCTCAGGAAATATATGGTTTGGGAAAATTAGAGATGTATAAAAACTATCCCCGCCTTGAGGAAACAGTTCTGTGGGAAAATGCCCTGCAAAGGGAATACATACAAGTGTTCTTTAATGAAAATGCATGTAGATTCTACTTATAACATCAAAGTAGTCTAAGGTGTTATCTAGCTGGACTAGATGTCCAACAGAGCTCTTCAAGTCCAGATTTTATTTTATAATAAAACGAGGATTGGAAATAGTACCCTTGACAGATCGATCTTGGGGATCCAGAAATATTGTTATCCATAAAAATGGTGTATCAACAAGTACACGTGACACTACCTAATGACGTTTGTGCTTTATCAAACCATTAGTTTATATGGAACATATAAACTCCACCCCCGCCACACACATACACACACACAAACACAACTGCTTACTAAGAAGTTACTGGGGGACATCAGAGGCCTGATCCATAAAACTAGGATAAGTTCCGGGGCCAAGTGTCTCCTGTTCTCTGGGGAAGTTGGTGTCGGCGCAGCAAGTACCCGCCCATTTTGAACACAGCGCTACTCCCAAGAGACGATTTGCTATAGGCTTGGGCCTTTACTCCCAAGAGACGCGATTTCGAAGTATTGTATAAGTGGGAGTCAGATATAGACCACTACCCCCACCCCTGAGATCTATGAAATTGAGGACACGAAAGATCGCTCATCGCTAAGGCTTGGCTGCCCCTTCCCACCCCAGTTCCGAGAAGCCGGCAGTCCGACTCTCCCTCCAGCGCGGGGGGAGGAGGAGCGAGCCTCTCCCTTCCACAGCCCTCACCCTGCCCCGGGGGACAGAGAAGCCTGAGGCCAAGCTCTGCTCCGCTAGCCGAGTCTGCGCCTCCCCACCCAGCCGAGGCCAGGCTCGGCTCCCCTGGCCCAGGCCGGCGGCACGATTGCCCTGCAACCGCGCGATTGCTAGCGTTCAGGTGTCAGAGCCCAGCGGCTGCACCCCGACATTTGCTGCCCCAGCTTTTCCACCCAGCGCTGCGAATCAAACCCTTAGCGTAGTTGCGTCTCCGGGCTCAGGAGCACAGCCCTCCCCGGACCTCCAGGTCGAGAAATTGTGAAGCCTCTCCGGGCCATGGCCGGTCTTGGGGCCTCCAGAAACCGATCGGGAGGGGGTGCTTGAGTCTGCAGCTGAGGCCGCGACACGGACACTGCTGCCTGATCCCGGGCACACTCGATCTGGTTTCCAGGGGGCTGGGCGGCCCGACCTCAGACCCGCAGCCTTGGGATCTTAGACGTGAGGACATGAGGGCCGGAGTCTGTGTGGAGTTCGGTTCAATAGAAAAGTCCCTCCAGAGTCCGGGATTCCGTACTGTGCCCCTGGGACGCGTAGGGAGCACGGACTGCAGCACCACAGACATCTGTTCAAAACAAACCATACTTTTCCAACGAAGACATTTTCCTTAAGAGAAAGAGCAAAGGAATCAAATAGGCAAGTGCTGGACCTCATATTGAAATGAATCCAAAAGCACAAGATCACATTTAGGAGGATTAATTTTAGTCCTTGAGTTTTAACAAAGAAAAACAAACAAATAAACAAAAAACAAACAAGCAGAAAAACAAAAAACGGCGTAAAGGAACAGATCATTGAACACAGGCATTTTTATTATCGATTTGGATTTTTTCCTTTGTGAGGAAAAGCCAAATGGGAAATGAGGATGAATAATAACATTTTAAAGAAAACACTTTTGCTGGGCAAGGCTACCCATGACTATAATGCCAGCTACTCTGGAGGCTGATGCGGGAGGACAGCAAATTCAAGGCTACTCTGGACTTCTTATGGAGACCCTATCTCAAAATTTAAAAATCAAAAAGGGCTGGGAACGTAGCTCAGAGGTAGAGGGTCCCCTGGGTTAAATCCTTGGTGGTAGTGGGGGAGGAACTCAATTATCCAAACTTCAAAATTAATCAACATGAAAATAATCACAAAATAAAACTTCTGGAAGCATAAATACATTACACATAATTTCTGTAGCGAATCCTTGAGTTGATTCACAGCACTTCTCCAAAGAAGCAGAGAGAAATACATAAATACCTTTCCTTTCCTGTATTTCTACATTTTAATCATTGTATATCATTTGTCAGAAGCCTGATGATAGTAAAATGTCAGAGAATTTCTTTGTGGCATTTGAATTTTAAAAAGATAGGACTGTTGAGGCATGTCGACTTGGAAATATTTTGCTTATTTCCATGACTCTTAGACATATTCTTCAATGTAACAACGATAATAATTAACACAAATTTGAGCATGAGTATTCTATTCATATTTTGGGCAAAGATCAACCCCACCAAGCACCTTCTATCACACTTTTACAAAAATGTTTATTTACTCACTATTCTTCTCCCTAAATCCCCCTCCTTTTGAGTTCCTCTGTAACCAGAGCTCCTCAGTGAAGACTTTTCTGTTATGCACTGCTGGAGTAAAAATCTGTGCGCATTATTTACAGCCAAAGCAGATTTGACTTACATGTTTTGCTTCCTCTTAGGTCCCTTCCCATTCAAATAAACACTCTCCAAAGCTCCCATAGCTTTGACCTCCTATTTAGTGTATTTTGACTTAAAATTGATCATTTTGCCTTTTAGTATAGTCACCATATCGATGACCCTTTCCCATCCCCCTCCTTGCTAGGTACCCCAGGTTGGCCTTGAGATCCTCCTGCCTCTAAGCTCTCTGAGGGTAGAGACTGTATCTTATACACAGTCTCCCTTGTCTAATACTCTTTGGCAAGTTGCAATGTAATAGTCTATACATGTCCATTGAATTAAATTAAATTCAATATATATATATATATATATAGAGAGAGAGAGAGAGAGAGAGAGAGAGAGAGAGAGAGAGAGAGAGAACAGATGCCCTCTAAACTTCAGGATCTTATTTACAAATGTCTTTAAGATATTTTAGGAGACCTATATTTTATCGATAAAATTATCTATAATCAAAAAACATGGAAATGTAGGTTGGTGTTAGAGACCTTGCCAGCGTGTATTTCTAGGTTTGATCCCAGCAACTGGGGACTGAGGAGGAGGGAGAAGGGACTATAAAACAAATATAATCAAAAGAGGACAAGATATATACTGCTTTGTTGCGCTACAGCATATGAACTACAGATGCATGGGCTTTAGCTATCTCTTTCACAAACTTAATCTGTGGTTCAGGTTCAATTTAATTTTATCATTTCTGTTATATTTTGTCAAAATATTGATTTTAAAAATCATTTTCTCAGGGCCAGTGAGATAGCTCAGTGGCATAAGTGCCTGCCCGGCAAGCACGAGGTTCTGAGTTCAACTTCCGGAACCCACATAAAGGAAAAAAAGGGCCGATGATATTGTTAAGCGGCACAAGCGCTTGCGGGCAAGTGCGAGGTCCTGAGGTCAACTTCCGGTACCCACATTAAAAAAAAAAAATCATTTTCTTGGGGCCAGTGATATAGCTCAGCGGCATAAGCGCCTGCCTGGTAAGCTCAAGGTCCTGAGTTCGACTCCCAAATACCCACATATAAAAAAAAAAGATCATTTTCTAAAGAGATTCTAAATTTCCAATCCAATTGTTTTCATAACATGATTGATTCTTTTCTCAATTTCTTCACCAAGAGTTTACCACTAGCATCTAGTACACTGTTTAATAAGAGCCCTTACTACCTTTCTAGAAATTTAAGGAGAAAATATAAGATAATTTCTGACTCAGGTAGGAGTTATTCTTCGAAGCGGGAATAATCTTAGAGCAGAACCCTTTGAAATTTATCCTGTGTAAGGAGAACTTACATGCAGGTTCTCAGGCCACACCTCTAGAAAGTCTGACTTAGCAGACTGAGAGTGGGCCCTGGGAAGCCTGCACTTCTAACCATCACTCCAGGGTCTTTCAAATCATACTGTTCTAGGCCTCTGGTGTCTAGTACTGCTTTCTTTCTTCCCTTTATCTCAAGGTCCTTTTACCAATTTTGTAAAAAATGCCTGACCACCCTCCTTATGCCACCTACAAGTGGAGCACAAACCACTTCAAAACAATTACAGCATGAGTTGTGGTACATGCTACTTGGGAAACTGAAAGGCAGGACTGGTCTATCAAACTTTTAAAACATTTTCATACTTTCAAAATAATCTCACTTTGATGAGCATTTCTTAAATTTTGGGTCAATTAAACATTTTTTGACCCAAAAGATGTTCAAAGCTACTACTATTATTATTATTTTGGGAGTAGGAATTGAACCCAGGGTCGCCCCACAGAGCTATAACCCCACCCTCTTTTTTATTTTTTCAATTTTTATTTTATTTATTTATTTATTTTTGTGGGTACCGGGGGTCGACCTCAGGACCTCGCGCGCCAGCAGGTGCCTGTGCCGCTGAGCAATATCACTGGCCCTTTTTTCGTATGTGGGTTTTGGGAGTCGAACTTGGGCCTTCGTGCTTGCCAGGCAGGCGCTTATGCCACTAAGCCATCTCACCAGCCCTATTTTTTTAATTTTGAGACAGGGTCTCACTAAGTCCCTAAGTTGCCCGGACTGGAATTAGACTTGGATTCACAATCCTTCTGCATCAGCCTCACACAATCCTGGATTTGTAGGTGTGTAATACCATGCCTAGCTTGATTTTTAAAAATAATATAATCAATTAAAATTGGACATAGTCTTAAGAAATTATTAGCCCTATATATTACTGTCTTAGTTACTTTTCTCTCATCTCTGAGACAAAATACCCTACACCTAAAGTTAAAGAGGGAAAGGATTTTTAGCTCACAGTTTGTAGAGGTTTCAATTCATAATTGGCTCCAAGGCAGGGTAGCACACGGTAGAGGGGCAACAGTTCATGGAGGCAGAAGACAGCAAAGGCAACAAGAGAGAGGAGACAAGCCTATTTCTGTCCCTTATGTTGTATCTAGTCTACCAGGATTAGAGTGGTGCCAATCAAATCAGTGGATTGATTCAGCAATCACACACCCTTAATCCCAGCACCTTTAATCCTAGTTTTGAACCATGCATCAATCACATGCTATAGATTAAAAAAAAAGACCCATCTAAAAGTGCATGAGGCTTTGGGGGGACATCTAGACACAAACCATAATAATTACTAATGTGAAATTCTATTAATATTCTGTGCTTGAAATTATTTATTAACTTAGATGTTAAAATGTACCACAAAGGGACAATTTATTCTCTTAAATCAATAGACGAGTATAAATATAGGGCTGAACGGTGAGTGGTGGCATATGCCTGTAATCCTAACACTCTGGGAGGCTGAGGCAGAAGGATTTTAAATGCAAGACTAACCTGGGCAATTTAGCTACTTAGTGAGACTCTAACTCAAAATAAAGAATATAATAAAATGTGGGGATATAGCTCAGTATGAAGGCCTTGGATTCAATGCTCAGTGCCAAAACAAAACAAAACAAAGCACGGGGCTAACGTTTCCATTTTCTTTAAAATTTCTGCTAATAGAATGCTTTTCTGGCTTATTATTTCCTCTATGAATTAGTGACACAAGGGAAAATGTCTAGTTTCCTATTAAAAATTATTTATTATACACTGTAAATATGTAGAGATGCAAGGAGACAACTTCCTTTACCTTAGGATGCCTGTATCTTTTTTTTTTTTTTTTTTTTTTTTGAGTGTTGCATGTGCCACCATACCCAACTCAGGATGCCTGCATCTTGCTATGCCTTCTACTATAGAACTTTCATCCCCAGTGATCCACCGTCTTTCAAGTACAGGAAGTAACAGAACACTCATGAATACCCAGCACTCAGCTGTCTGCAGAGCGAAGCATCATTTAGAAAGCAAGAATCATCTCTTGCTGAGCTCTGACTGGCACAACGCAGCAGGGGTATAAAGCTGAAAGAAGAAACTATGAGCAATTTATGTTTTATTTCCCTGTCAAATGCAGAAAACAAGGACTTCAAAATAAATCAAATGTGCTTCTAATGAATTTCCAAGATTAAAGTAAAGCTTAACTTCCAAAGAATCAGTATGTGTTGGTCCTCCCAAAGTTATTAAAAGCTGCTTTGTGCATATTTATTTGAAGTTATAAGGCCATGACTATGAAAACTAGTTTTATGACAAATGCAATCTTTTGGAGTATTGGACATCTTTTATACTCTTGAGCTATTTATAAGAGAATCAAAAGGCTATTCTTTTTCACTTTATTTTTTCCAGCTTTGTTAATATATAATAACGAAAATTGCCTTTCCTGAAGGTATACAATGCTGTTTTGATATATGTATATATTGAGAAATAATTACCATAATCAAGCTAATTGGCATATTCAACACCTCGATTTTCTCCCTCCTTTCCTTCCTTTCTTCCTTCTTCCTTTCCTCTCCTCTCTCCTCCCTTTTCCCCTCTCCCTTCTTTCCTTTCCTTCCTTCCTTCCTTCCTCACTCCCTTCTTTCTTTCCTTCCTTCCTTCCTTTCTTCCTCTTTTTCCTTCCTTCTTTCCTTCCCTGTGTCCCTATTTCTCTGTTTTCTGTCTGCAAAAGACTATAAAAAAGGGTAATTCACCGATATTAATTTCTTGTAAAATTTTGTTTGTTTGTTTTTATTTTGCATTACAACTCTCGCAGTTACTCTAAATGCTCTTCCTCCGAAGCATAGTAAAGAAAAGCATTTTAGTCTGGTAAAGATGATTGGAGGTTATTATATGTGCTTTGCAATCTGCAATGTAGGACATCCATAAAATCTGCAGTGAAGATTTTCATGAATTAAAGCCTAAGCTTATCACTTCTACCTTTGATCTCATAAAGCCATTTTCTGTACAATTACAGTATTTTGGGTAATAATTTCCTTGTGCCACATTTGCCAGCATTGTAGAAATTTAAGTTTGTATTTGGAGGTCATATCTTCTAGGCAGGTTAAAACTTAAACTTCTGTTATAGTTGCTTAAAATAGTGATGGTTAATCTTTTCTCCTTGTTTTTGCTTCTAGTAATATAAAATGTTTCTGTTATATTGAGTCTTTGGTCTTACTAGAAACTGCTCTGGCTGCTAAATGTTTTCTAAACTTCTGCCATCAACATTCTCATTACACCATCTTTTGGCCATCTCATCCATTTTCATGGTTTTGCTTTCTATTTTTATGAGCATGATTCCCAAATTGATATCTCCACTCCAAAATTTTCCTAAGCTACAACTTCACCTAACTGTATGTACCTGGTTGGTGGACAGCTCCTCCTGATGTTTTGCCAGCATCTCAATCCCACGTGAATTCATCAAGATCTCCTCCCACTCTTCCTTTCATCCCATGTCTTAGTCACTTTCCTGTCACTGGGATAAAATACCCAACATGCACAGTTTAAAGGAGGAGAGGTTTATTTTGATTCTTGGTTTTTGGATGTATCAGTCCAAACTCAGCTGGCTCCAAGGTAGATGGGGAACGATGGAAGGACCTGGGGAGAAGAAAAGCTGCTCATGTCACGGCAGTCAGGAACAGAGATAGAAGGGACAAACTGGGGAGGGAGACACTCTTCCAGGTCAATCCCCCCAGTGAACCACCTCTTCTGACAAGATTTCACCTTCTACTAGCCCAATTAGCTTTGGATTCATCAGTGGATTAATCCCTGGATGAGCATAGTGCCTCTGTGGCCTAATCAACTTGACCTGAACCCATGAGTCTTTGGGGGACACTCTAGATTTAGACCATAGGACCCTAACTAAGATTTCTCCTGGCTTTCCTATTTCTGTTCAGGGCATTATTATCTTTCCAAGTATTTGGTCCCAAACTTTTAATTCCATTTTGACTCTTTCCTTTCCCTTTCCTTTATGTGCCATCTGTGTTCAGATTTACCAGTGAAATCTTTCTATCAATTCTCTTCCTCATTCCATATGTGGTCTCCCAGTGGCTCTCATCATAAATCTTTCATAGGAAAATGTTTATTTATTATCTATTTACCATCTAACTCTTCTTTTTGTATTAAGGATTTTCGCTAGAGCTGTCTTCTTTTTTTCATTAAAATTATTTATTTAGTAAAGAATTCTTCTTCTTCAGAGAATAAACTTGATAAACATAGGTCTTTTTTTTAACTTTTATTAGTACCTGTTTGCTGTACATAATGGCTACATTCACTGTAGGGGGCTGGTACCTGTACAAAACACATTTCAGTTACCTTTTTCTCCACCCTCCTCCACCCCCCTTTTATTTTCCCAGCAACATAGGTCATTTTAAAATACTTGTATCAATGATTTCCTGAAGGTAATTTTATTAGTAGATTTGTAAATACAGAAAAAGAGAAAAGGTTTCCAGAAATAAGGTATAATTTTTCTTTAACGAAGCTTCAGGAAAATCTTGATTATTAAAATCTCTTTTATTTTATTTTATTTTTTTATGTGGGTACTGGGAGTTGAACTCAGGACCTCACGCTTGCCATCAGGCGCTTGTGCCACCGGCCCTTTTTTTTCTTTATGTGGGTACTGGGAGTTGAACTCAGGACCTCGCGCTTGCCAGGCAGGCACTTATGCCACTGAGCTATCTCACCGGCCTAAAATCTCTTTTAAATCTTTTTTTTTTTTGTACCAGGAATTGAACTCAGGACCTTGCATTTACCAGGTGGCCACTGTGCCACTGAGCCATATCCCCGGACCTCTTTCAAATCTCATAAGTGTTGCATGTACTCTTTTAGCTCTTCAGAGCCCTCCACCAACAAAGTACCTGCAATAGTAAAGAAATTGCTACTGCAGCCTTTGGAAATGTCATTTAGTGTGGTATTGGTGCTTCTCTGATAAAGCACACTTTAATCAAGACAGTCATCACATAGGTATGTCTAAACTTCCAAGTATGAATGCTGCAGCTGAACTGATAAACTGGATATCAGTTATAGATATAGATATACATTATGTATTATATATTATATATAATATATATAAGGATAATAAATCCTTAGATTAACCATAGCAGCTTCTTACAACTTAGCACGAATTTCATAAAAATATGAAGTCAGAAGTGGAATGGCAGCTGACTTTATGAAAGCTCCTATTGAAATTAAGCATAATCTCAAACTGTGGCACAGCCATTAGATTAGCAGGCAGTCCCCTCAACTGATAAGTGCAACTAGGTACTGGTGTGGAAGAGCAACGCTGTCCATTGCCCTATCCATCACTCAAGGTGGAGCATTCTTCATGTCTCCTGACTCCTTTCCTTTTGCTTATGTGAGATAGCTCTGAAAAGGAAGATTATTGAATGAAATATGATCTGCAGTATTGTCTTCTTACTGCAGATATCCTCAACAACAGGAGCCTTTGATGCAGCCAGTTTCCAACTGAGGTTCTGAGTTAGTGTCTTGTAATTTTCCCACAGACCTGGAGAACATCATGCGAACTTCTTGGTGGCTGTGAACCGCTCCATGTACTTATCAGAGCCTTCTAGTTCTTGAAGTTTCTTTATTTCACAAAGAAACTTTCTGCTTTCCACAGAGAGCAGACAGATCTGGGAATCACTGAGGATGCTCTGCGGAAGCATGTTAAGTTCAAGACAGTTCTCTTCCAGGAGAAGAACTTTAAAGCGAGGACAGCAAGATAGCTTTACTGAGAGCTGAGATATCTGGTTCTGGTTGAGGCCAAGTTCCATGAACTGAAGCTCCCGCACTACATCAGGTATACTCTGAATCTGTTTCTTAGAGATATTACCACATCTAGCTGCCAAAGGCTACGAAGTTGGGGTGCTAATGCCCCCAGTTGGTTCCCAGAGAGGCTCAGGGTCTTGAGGGCAGAGAGCTACCCAAAGGTAGATGGCAGTTCTCTCAGGTGATTGCTATTTAGGCTAAGTGTCTCGAGTTTTTTCAGACTGACTAACTCATCAGGTAGAACTGTTTGTTACTGTTCAGGACAGGCTCTTCAACCGAGTGAACTTTCCTACTAGCAGCAGGAGACTCGATCTTGTTGTTGGACCAGGTGATGGTCCTAAGGTTGCTCGTCAGCTTCTGCAACTGCGAGGGGAACTTGGTCAGCCCATGGTCCTTAAGCTGAAAGACACCAGTTTTCTGTGCCATTTCCACTTGAATGTGGAGGGCACTGTTTCCCATCCTAGTGCTGCACTTCAGGTCCTTCCTGCAATCCTTGGATCCTGGGCGCCAGCCAAGAGGGGCAAGGAAGAAGGCAAAGAACACATAGCCCCATCACCAAGTCCTGTAGCTTTTGCCGCTTCGATTAGGTTCGCCTCTGGGAGTCTCTGGAGGACCAGGAAGCTCCAGACTTGCTCTCTGGACGCTCGGAAGAGAGCAGGCTTCTCAGGAGAAGACCCGGACTGTACTTGCCGGGGATGTGCTCCCAGGGCTTCTACCCGCAGGACAGGCTAGAGCGGTCATTCTAAAGGATTACTTTTTGTGTGTGTGTGTGTGTGTGTGTGTGTGTGTACTGGGGGTCGACCTCAGGACCTCGCGCGCCAGCAGGCGCCCGTGCCGCTGAGCAATATCACTGGCCCTTTTTTCGTGTGTGGGTTCCGGGAGTTGAACTTGGGCCCTCGCGCTTGCCAGGCAGGCACTTATGCCGCTGAGCCATCTCACCGGCCCAGGATTACTTATTTTTAAGGCAATATAGTTTGACTCTTTTAGAAAGAGTTGAACTCCCATATCTGGAGTGAGCTAAATATGGGGGATTGTGTAAGTCATTTTATCTCTTATTCCCTAGTTCCTTGTTTCCACTGTGGATAGTAATAATTCAATAACCTATGGTGGTTATGAATGAATGAATATATGCACATAATGTGCTTATCCCTGACACTTGGCACTCAGTAGATGTCAATGGTCACTTTGTTATTCAGAACCATCACTGACACCATGATATCACCAAATGATGCGATTCTATCTAGCTCTGAATCCCACTTGCATTCATAAACCTTTTTCAGTCATGCATGCTTAAGTGTTCTCTATACACATTTCACTTACCTGAGATGTTCTTTACTTTCTAGTTTGTCTTATATTTCTTTATTTAATTTCCCTTGTTTTAGTCAACATTCCATCAGTTACAACTGACTTATACTCTTTTCATAGCAGGTTAAGCACAAAAGGAGGGAAATCATTAACTCACTAGGAAGGCTAGCCAGAGGCTAGAAGCTATTAGGAACCACAAAACACATTGCCTCAGTCACTTTCATTCTGAAGCCCCACGGACTCCACTTCTTTATCAGCCTCATTTTCTGACACTGCACATTGACTTCTCTGCTTCTCTGTGAGCCCGGGAGTAATGCACCTTTCACATTCACAGTTCCTTTTTTCATCTACTTAGTTCTACACACAGATCAAGTAACTCTGCACCTCAATTCCAAGTTCCTAGGGAAGAGAATATGTTGGGCATCCCTTCAGTTATATCAGCCAGGCAGGTCACACCACACAAACACTATTGCCGGAAGCTCCTGTATGCGTGTAGTTCATTCAGGGTAAGATGCTCTAAAGACATTTAATATATCAGAAATAAGTTCATTACACCATGAAGTAGTATTTCTATCACCTTTATATTTTCTCATTGTTCTTGCAATTGTGCCTTGCTTGCATATACCTTTTGAAGCAATACCAATATAAAAGTGAACTTCAGCTGAGTGTAGTGGCACATGCCTATAATCCCAGCACTCTGGAAGGCTGAGGCAGGAGGGTCACAAATTTCAGACCAGCCTGGGCAACTTAGTGGCTTAGTGGACTCTGCTTTAAAATTAAATTTTTTTAAAAAAGGGGCTGGGGATGGAACTCATGTGAAGGTCCCAGTTCAATCCCCAGTACTGCTAAAAACAAAGATAAATTTTATTTAGTCTATAGAGATGATATAGGCTTGAGTAAGAGCTGTAAGACCTTACAATGCAGGAAAAACTTTTGTCAAAAAAAAAAAAAAAAAAAAAGATTTGAACATGTCTAAACAAGAGAGCTTTGAAAAAATGCAGGAAGTCATTTTAACTCATCTTTTGTCAAATTCCATTTTGTGTAAAGCTTTGGGTACTTTGGAAAGCATTATAAAAAAAGACACTGATAGACTAAAAGGCATTCATTCAGCATATTGATAAGGGTGATAAGAGGATTAAACAGTATATGTGAGTTTCCTAGGACTGCTATAACAATGTAGCAAAAAACTGTGACTTAAAACAATAAGAATGTATTTACTCATGGTTCTGTAGACCAGAAGTCCAAAATCAAGGTATTGATGGGCCAAATGTCCTCTAAAATTGATTTAGGGGAATCCTTCTTTGCCTCTTCCTAGCTTCTGGTGGTTACTGTCAGTCCTTGACATTCCTTGTTTTGTATATATATCACTCCAATAGATCCTACTTTCAAATAAAGTAACATTCATAGATATAGAGGATAGGAACTACAACATTTTTTTTTTTTTTTTGGAGAACACAATATAACCCATAGCAGATTAGAATCCACCAGGAGATCTTTAAAAGTTGAAATATACTTTAGTTTAAAAATGAGTATGGGAGTATATAAAACACAATAAATACTAGAGTGTCATGGTAGTCAAAATGATGGCCACCCTATAAATGTCTACAAACTACTCCCCAGCAACTGTGAATGTGTTAGGCTTCATGACAAAAAAGAGTTAGGGTGGTAAAATGAAATTAAGATTGCTAATCTGGGGTGATTATTCTGCAATAATCAGAATTGTGTTTGGTTGATTATGTTTGGCTGGGCACAATATAATACCAGAATATATCTGACTGGGTACAATATAATCACAAATTCGCATAGTGTGGAGAGAGAGAGAGAGAGAGAGAGAGAGAGAGAGAGAGAGAAGAGATCAGATGACTCTAAGTCAGAAAGATTTGTCCTATATTGCTAGCTTTGCAGATGAAAGGCGGGCAACAAACCAACAATTGCTGCAACCTCTAGAAACTGGAAAAGGCATGAACATACATTCTCTCCTTCAGCCTCCAGAGGAATGCAGTCATGTAAACACCTTGATTTTAGCACAGAAAGATCTGTTTGGGATTTCTGACCTTCCAGAACTGAAAGATAATAAACTTATATTGGTTTAAGTCCTTAAATTTGGAGAAATTTGTTAAAGTAGTGTTAGGAAAATATTAGAAGTGGTAATCTCAGTAAAGGAAGGAAAATGCTCTTTAAACCAGCTGATTTTAATGTAATTAGAAGCAATAACTTGAGATTTTAAAATAGATGCATATAAGGCAGATGTTAGAAAAGAGTAATTTGACACATACTATAATTTATTAAAGTCAGCTTCTGATGTGTTAACTGCTGGAGGTAAATGATGCTACATTAAACGGACAAGAGATTCTTGGTTCAGAGAGCATTTTTGCATTTTCTCAGTAGTATGTGCTTGGAGGTCAAGTAATCCTTTCAATTGTATGATTTGTGTTTGTTTCCCTTACTTTAATAAAACTTACTAAAACGATGTGTGTGCCCATTAGAGTATGTTGAATTCAATCAACAAAGCTGGACTTAGAAATTCAATTTCACTGGCACTATCAGAAAGTTCACCTGTGTAAGCAGCTTCCCTGGGGAAGATTGTCTTCGTGTGTAATTTGATTTCTATAGTTACACAGAATGAGACCCTGGCCCCTCGAAAACAAGGTATTGATCTGGTAAGACTCTGCTTTATTCTTATTCATAAAAGCTGTTTTCAGTGAGAAGCATGTAGGGTTCTGAAAAAAATCACCCTATTCCAAAGGAATTTGTCCTAATTTGGCTTCTAACTTCAATAGGTTACTATATATTCAAGCTATATCATATTCTGAAAAAATAATATTAGCCATAGGGAAGTCAAGAAACCTCTGGCTCTGATCAGAGGCCCTGACTTCTCATAAACTGCACATTTCGAATGTCCTATATCTGCCTTTGATTAATGGCCTTTTTATTTTTACTTATGTACCACAGAGGGAAGGATAACTCTGAGAGTGTGGAGGAGTCGAGTCAGATTGCAGGAGAGTTCGTGAGCCCTGAGAGTTTATAATTAACCTTACACAATCGTCAACTTCTTGCAGAGATTTATTCTGAATTGTTAAATTTTATTCTGGACAAAATATTTAGTCCCTTCTTTCCTTTTCCTTTATGCTATTATCAAAACTACTTGGGAAGTTTTCTTTATAGCTTATTTGTGTGTACACCTAACATAGACATTCCAAACAATACCGAGTTAATTTACTAAGGGTAATGTATACAAACAATTATTATAAATTTTTTTCTTTTAATTAAGGAAGAATGCTTCCAGCTCTGGTAATACTATGTCATGTCAATATATGTGAGCATTATTCTTTGGGAAAATTTAACCATGAAATTCATCCTGACAGGTGAGAGAAACTTGCAGGTGGTTTCCAGAATCCAAAGAAGTAGGGGGGGGGACGGGCCGCTGAGATGGCTCAGCGGCGTAAGCGCCTGCCTTGCAAGCGCGAGGGCCCGAGTTCGACTCCCGGATCCCACATACGAAAAAGGGGCCGGTGATATCGCTCAGCGGCATGAGCGCCTGTTGGCGCGTGAGGTCCTGAGGTCGACCCCCCGGTACCCACAAAAAAAAAAAAAAAGAAGTAGGGGCAAGTTGGACTACGATGGGCTAGGATAAAAGAATAGGTACACATATTAAGGAGGATTATGCCACATACAGGGTGCAGGAATTCCCAGGCACTTTGTACACAAGCAAACTGATAAATGAAAAGTTCGGTATCCTGATATGGTAGTGCCTCATTTCTGTAATCTCTACATGTTCCAGCTGGGTGTAGTGGAACACACCTGTAATCCCAGCACTTGGAAAGCTAAGGCAGGAGGATTGCTGTGAGTTCAAGGCCAGCCTGTGCCACATAGTGAGTTCAAGGCTAAAAACAAAACAAAACAAAACAAAACAAAACAAAACCCTCTGAGGACTTGTGATTGCTAGCCAGATTCTTTTGACATGTGGGCCCATCAAGAGCCATATTTTCTACTTTTCTTAATTTTAACTATTTCTCTTTCTATTCCTAATGTTACTATTAACATATTCTAATTCAGGTGTTTCTGTCGCTGGACTAGGGCTGAGGAGGTCTTTCAAAGAAAAAATGGGACCTCAACTCATCCAAACCATGGATACGTTGAGGTTCACTGACTTATGTCACATAAAAGCATTGCAAGATGTGTCAGTGAGACGCATAGAAAGATTTGTTAGGCAGGAAGAAGGGAATGTGGGCACTCAGAATGAGACACAGTACGGTCTGGGGCTGGGATTCTTTCTGTGTTTCTCAGGTGTCCGCAAGACATTTAGGATGTGTATTCCTGGTGTCTGTCCAATTACCTATTTAGTGGGCTAGGTTGGAATGTGAACAATTTGCACGTGTTTGAAGTTTAGAAATATAGTATCCATTTAATAGTGCTTTTCCTTGAGGTTGGAAGTCTGTGGAATTTGTGAATCTATTGAGTTAACAGTTTTCTATGTAAAAATCACATTAGAATTAATCTCAAAAATATCTTGCTATACTGTAATACCAGAGGAGATATGGAAGAAAAAGATTTTAAATTTCATATTCTAGTTATGTGCAGTAGTTTTTTTTGAATTATATTTCTTTAACTATTTCAGTCAGTTAACACTGAGAATTGCATTATTTTCTCAGTAAAATAAGCCAACCTTTTTTTTTTAAGTTCCACAAAATACAGTAGCATATAAATTCAAACTCAATTTTACTATATTCTGTATTAGGTCCTTGGGGTTTTTGACTGATGATAAGCATATATATATATATATATATGTCATTAAGTGTCTATTGATTTCAGCTTTATGATAAGAATCATTGCTTAGTAGAAAAAACAGCTGTGAAGTAACATGCAAAAATATAATATTAATTTTTAAAATTTTAATGGAATACAATGAATGTTACATATTCCTCTTGTAATATAATTCATTAGCAATAATAAGAATGCAGAAAATAATGGAAGAAAAAGTTATTATTAACCACTTCTTAGTAAAAAGTTTATATCTTCAGCAGCAGTTAAATTTGCTTTCTTCCAAGTCTTTGTATACATAGATAATTTTCATTCACAAAAACCTCTGCATTGTTTACAATTAATTCATGTCATTATGGTGAAAGAGAACTTAGCAAGAAAATACTAACTTCTATCTCTAAATCTCCCCTGAGATCAATGGCTGCAAACACATTCCTTGTCAGAGATGCGCAGGCTCCAAATTTCAACACCGAGATAACAGCTCCTTACATTGCTTTCTCTTACTTGATTAGCTGCAAAATGTCGCCTTTGTTGAAAGCAAACCACTGCTTTTTACAGCAATCAAGTGATGAAAATTCCACCTTACAGATAAAAATTGTTAATGGATTTTCATAGAAAAAAAACTGAGGTAGGGATTGGGGAAGTGTGAAGGAATCTAGGATAAATTTTATGATTCATTCAACAATAATTATTTAAATTTATTGCTAAATCTGTTTTTCATAAGTGTTATTTTAATAAGTGCTTCAATAACTATTAGGCTACCTTTGACATTGAACCAAATGTTAATGTATGTGGTCCTCTTCCATTTTCTTTTGTTCCCTTAGCCTTTCCCCAATAGAACTACTAGATGTTAGCTGTGTTGCCCCAAGGACAGTCATTACAATAGAACCAGAGAACAAAGGCAGTAATTTCCAGTTTTTGTTTTCTTTGTAAGTTCAAATTTTCAGATCCAAGAATAAAGCAGAAAGATGTGAAAGAATACTCAATAGGTGGGTTCCACTTTGTCCCTACCTCTCGTTATTCTGTAAAAAGAAAAAATTATTCAGGGCCTGGGAGTGTAGATCAATGGTAGAACACTTGCCTAGTATACATGAGACCCTGAGTTCCATACCCAATACAACAGGAGAAAAAGTATTCGGTGACTCTTGTTAATTCATGGTAAAGAATACTTTATTCAGGGCCATCATGATAGGTATAAGGACCACGGCAATAGGATTTTGTTGTGCAGGAAAGAGATTGGATCGAACCCTAAATACAGGATGGACAATGGGAATATATAGCCAAAGAGCAGGGTAGTGGGTCAATGGACCAAAAATAACTGAGAGGAAACATCAGGGATAAGAGAGGATTTGGGGTAAATGAATCTAACAGGGCTCTTATTGAAGATAGGCCAGGTGATCAGGTATCACCTGGGGTAATGGTTGAAGATAAAGAACCTGGTCAGATATGGAGGGTGATCGTATATCAAAGCTAACTTAGCAGTTCTTTATTAGAACTGGATTTTATAAATAAGTGCCCAGATAAATTTATTTATTTAGTTAGTTAGTTAGTTTATTGGTACAATTTAGATATACATAATGATTACATTCATCTTAGGGAATCTGTACCTGTACCTGATATATCTTGATGCTTCTTTTTTTGCCATCCCCTACCCTCCCTTCAATCCCTCTTCCTCTCTTTATTTACAAAGCTTTGTTTCCATTTTATCCTTCCTTTATCATTTTTTTTCTTTTCCCTCCCATCTTTCCTCCTCTGCCCTCCCTAGTTCCCCTTTCTTTTGAACAATTTCTTCCTATTTCACAATACCTATTATACACTTCAGTCCTTATTTACCCTTTCAGTTTCTCACTCCAAATAAACAATGTGATATTTACACGTGTGTACAATTTATTTTACTTAACGTATGGTCTCAAGTTGCATCCATTTACCTAGAAATGTCTCCACTTTATCCTTCTTTATGGCTGAGTTGTATTCCTTTATATAAAAAAACTACATCTTTTTTATCCATTCCTGTTGATGGGCATTTGGGTTGTTTCCAAGACTTAGTTATTACAAACTGTGCTGCTGTTAACATGGGTGTGCATATATCACTGTGGTATGATGTTTTTAATTCTTTCAGGAAGATACCCAGCAGGGGAATTGCTGTATCAAATGGGGCCTCTAATTCTAGTTTATGGAGGAATCTCCACACTGATTTCTACAGTGGTTGCACTAGTTTACACTCCCATCAAGAGTGGAGAAGTGTTCCTTTTTCCCCACAGCCCTGGCAGCATTTGTTATTAGTTGATTTCTCGATAAATGCCATTCTTTCTGGAGTGAGATGGAATCTCAGTGTTGTTTTAATTTGCATCTCTTGAATGACCAGTGATGTTGAACATTTTTCATATGATTATTTGCCATTCGTATTTCTTCTTCTGAGAAACATGTATTCATCTCAGATGCTCATTTTTGGATTGGGTCTTTAAATTTAAGGAGTCTTATTTTTTTCAATTCTTTATATGTTTTAGATATTAGTCCTTTGTTTGAGGAACAACTGGCTAAAATTTTTCCCACTCTGTGGATTATCTTTTCACTCTATTGGTAATTTTTTTGCTGTGCAAAAGCTTTAGTAGGATGAGATCCCAGTTGGTGATTCTTTGTAGTATTTCCTGTGCAATCAATGTTTTGTTCATGAAATCTTTGCCTATGCCTGTATCTTCAAGAGTTCTACCTATTCTCTCTCCCAGCAGATTTAGTGTTTCTGTTTTAATATTTAGATCTTTGATCCATTTTGATTTTAGTTTAGTGGCTGGTGAGAGACATGGGCCTAGTTTTAGTCTTTGGCATGTGGAAAGCCAGTATTTTTCAGCACCTTTTATTAAAGAGGCTATCTTCCTGGAATGTGCTTGGGCTCTTTGTCAAAGATAAGGTGGCAAAGTGTGTTTGGAGTTGTTTCTACATCTAATCTGTTCCATTGATCCTCTGGTCTGGCTTTTTTTTTTTTTTGGCAGTACCATGCTGTGTTTTATCACAGTGGCTTTGTAGTATAATTTCAAGTCAGGGATTGTGATGGCCCCTTCCTTGCCTTTGTTCCCTAGGAATGTTTTTGCTATTCTAGGTCTATTCTGGTTCCAAATGAATTTTAGGAAGATTTTCTCTAATTCTGTGAGGTATGCTAATGGTATTTTGATTGGTATTGCTTTAAATCTATACAGCAGTTTTGGGAGTAGGGCCATTTATACTATGTTGGTTCTTCCTACCCATAAGCAAGGGATATCTTTCCATTTTCTGATATCCTCTTCAATCTCCTTTTTCAATGTATAGATCTTTACTTCCTTTGTTAGATTTATTCCTAAACATTTCATTTTTTTCAATGCTATTGTGAAGGGTATTACTTCTCTAATTTCTCTCTCAGTGTGTTTGTTGTTTGTGTACAGGAATGCTATTGATTTATGAGTGTTGACTTTGTATCCAGCTATGCTACTGAATTTGATTATTAAATCTAAAGTCTTTTGGTAGAGTTTTTGGGGTCTTCAATGTAGAGTATAATGTCACCAGCAAATAATGATAATTTAACTTCTTCCTTTCCTATCCTTATTCCTTTTACTTCATTTTTGTGTCTAATTGCTCTGGTTAATGTTTCCAAAACTATATTAAATGGGAGTGGTGATAGTGGGCATCCTTGTTTTGGTCCTGATTTTAGAATGAAAAATTTTAATTTATTACCATTTAATATGATGTTAGCTGTTGGTTTGTCAGAGATGGTTTTTATCAGATTGAGATAAAGACCATCTATCCCTATTTTCTGTAGGGTTTTTATCATGGAGGGGTGTTGGACTTAGTCAATTGGTTTATCTGATTCTATTGAAATAACTGTGCCATTTCTGTCTTTGGCTCTGCTAATATGGTGTATTACATTTATTGATTTGCATATGTTGAACCATCCCTGATTCCCTGGGATGAATCCTACTGGATTCACTTGGTCATGGCATATAACCTTCTTGATGATTTGCTGCATTCTGTTTGCCAGTATGTTATTGAGGGTTTTTGTGTATATGTTCATTAGGGAGATTGGCCTGTAGTTCTCTTTTTTGGTTGGGTCCTTCTCTGGTTTTGGTATCAGAGTAATATTTGCTTCCAGGAATAACTTCGGGAGTATTGCTTCCTTTTCAGTTTCATTAAAGAGTTTCATCAGTAGTGGCATTAGATCTTCTATAAATTTCTTTTAGAATTCAGCAGTGAATAAATCAGGGCCTGGGCTTCTCTTTGTTGGTAAGTTTTTAATTACATTTCATTGACTGATACTGCCTTTTTTTTTTTAGAATTTTTATATCTTCCTTATTCAGTTTTGGCAGTTCACATATATCTAGGAATCTGTCAATTTCTTCTGTGTTTTCCATGTTATTAGAGTACAGGTTCTCAAAGTAGGTATTGATGATCTTCTGCATTTCCATAGGATCTGTTGTGATTTTACCCTTTTCATTCATAATTGCATGGATTTGAGTCTTCTTTCTGCTTTTTGATAAGGTTGGCTAAGGGTTTATCAATTTTATTTATTCTTTCAAAGAGCCAACTCTTTGATTCATCAATTCTTTGAATTGTTTTCTTAGTTTTGATTACATTAATTTCTGCTCTTATCTCTATAATTTCCTCCATAATATGATCTTTGGGTTCGATTTGTTCTTCTTTTTTTAGAAGTTTGAGATTCAAAATTAGGTTGTTTATTTGAGCTCATTCTGTTTTCCTGATGTGAGAATTCACCACTATAATTTCCCTCTTAGGACTGCTTTTTATTGTGTGCCATAAATTCTTGTATGTTGTATTGGCATTATCATTTAATTGTAGATACTGTTTAATTTCTTCTTTAATTTCATCTACGACCCATTGGTTGTTCAGCAGGGTGTTATTTAATTTCCAGGTGCTTATGTATTTCTTGTGGTTTCTTTTGCCATTGATTTCCAATTTCATTGCATTATGGTCACATACTATGCATGGGATAATTTCAATTCCTTTGTATTTACTGAAGCATGTTGTATGGGCTAGTATGTGGTCTGTTTTGGAGAATGTACCACATGCAGCTGAGAAGAATGTGTATTCTCGTGTTGGGGCATGGAACACTCTATAGACATCTACTAAGTCCATTTGTTCACAGCTTTGGTTCAGTTCTAATATTTCTTTTTTGATTTTTGTCAAGTTAATGTGTCTATTTGTGACAGTGGTGTATTGGGGTTCCCTATTACAATTTTATTAGTGTTTATTTGATTTTTCATGTCTGTTAATATTTGTTTTATATAGTTGGGTGCACTGGTATTTGGTGCATATATATTTATATTTGTCATCTCTTCTTCTTGAAGTATTCCCTTAACAAGAATGTAGTGACCTTCTTTGTCTCTTTTGATCAGTCTTGGCTTGAAATTCACATTGTCGGCAAATAGAATAGTTACCCATTTTTTTTTCCTGGGTTTTGTCACATGGAGTATTTTTTCCATCCTTTGACTTTCAGTCCATGAATTTCTTTTTGAGTTAAATGTGTTCTTTGTATGCAGCATATTGTTGGATCTTGCTTCTTCATTCATTCTGCCAGTCTGTTTGATTAGGGAATTGAGACCATTTATATTAATGGTTATAACTGATAGGTAGTGGCTTATCCTTCTCATATTATTTTTCTCTTGCTGTTACCCTGTCTTTCCACCTCTGTTGAATTGCTTACTCTGCCTGGTGGCTTCCTTCTATTGGTGTTCTTAGAATTGCAGCCTTCATTTTCTCTTTCTAGAATATCCTCCAGAGTATTTTGGAGAGCTGGTTTGGTGGTCATGAATTTCTTCAAATATTCTTTGTCATGGAAGTATTTTATTTCTCCATTAATTCTGGAAGATAGTTTTGCAGGGACTTCAATCTGCATTGGAGGTTGTATTCTTTTAGGGCTCAAATACTTCACTCCAAGCTTTCCTTGACTTAAAGTTTGTGTTCAGAAGTCTGCTGGGATTCTAATGATTTTCCTTTATAGGTGATTCATTTGTTTTCTCTAATCACTTTTAATATTCTGTTCTTGTGTTGAATTTCTGGAATATTGATTATTATATACCTTGGTGTAGATTTATTTTGTTGATGGATATTTGGAGTTCTATATACCTTACTTATTTGTATGTCAAATTCTTTACCCATGTTTGGGAAGTTTTCTGCCATTACTTCTGTGAAGAGTTTTTTTTTTTAATGGTGTTTCTCTGGCTTTCTCATGAACTATCAATCTTATATTGCTCTTCTTTGCTTCATTTTGCAGGTTTTAGATTGATTTTTCATGGTCCCTTGCTATTTTTAAGATATCTTTCTTTTTGTGGTTGCTAACCACAATCCTCTCTTCCAGATCTGATATTCTATCTTTGCCTTTGTTCAATCTGTTGCGTACATTTTCAATGGAATTTTTGATCTTCTGGATATCTGTTTGGATCTGTTTCATGGATTCCATTTCTTTCCTATGTTGGGCATTCATAGTTTCCATCATTTTGCTAAACTCCTCTATTTTTAAAAAACCTGTGTCTATGCTAGATTTGTTGGACATATCTTTCATTTTCACTGTCTTTTTTTTTTAACCAGGAGATTTTTTTCTATAGCCTCATGCATTATTTTTTTACTTCTTCTGCTATATTTTAGAAAGATCCAGGGTGTGGCTTCCAATTTCTTCTATCTCTCTGTGCTCTGGACTTGTCCTGTGTGTGCTGGAGGTCTGGGGTTGCATTTTCCATCTGCAACTTGTCATTTTCTATTTTCTGTTTTGTATTTTGTTTTATTTTCTGTGTTGGTGCTGGTAGATTTCTTATGGTATATCTACTAGTATTGAGGCTTCCCTAGGAAATGTCTACTCCTCAGAGATGTGTTCTAGGTGCAAGTGGTTCCTGGTCTTTGTGTCTATCCCAAGAACCTACCTTCCCAGTTCATTAAGGATTGGAGGTTGCTATCTATTTGGCTCTGGACTCTGTCCTTTTGTAGTGGACTGTGGTGATGGTTATTACCCCAGACAATCACAGTGTTGTCATATGCGGGAGAAAAACTGATTACTACATGTATGACATCCTGGCTAAAGTAATACAGTTATCAATAACAATAGCATCAAGCACAGCCTAGCAACTGACCAACTGTGGTAACTATTTTTTAATTTTTTGGTACCAGGAATCAAACTCATGACTTCATGCTTGCCAGGCAGGTGCTGTGCCACTGAGCTATATCCCCAGCCCCTGTGGTAACTATTAGCTTGGTACCTTTAATCATAGGAGCAAGCTCTACAGTTATATAATGAAATTCAGCATATACCAGAAACTTACATGCAATGAGTTTTCCCTTTGTAGATTGATCTTGTCTGCTGGGTTTGTTTGGCTCCTTGGGGATCAGTGTCCTGCCTCTGCAGGGTCACTTCCACCAGCACTGCTCGTAATACTGGGACATTGTGGCAGCTCCTGCTGGCACCCCTAGTCCTGCTGATGCCCAGATAAATTTAGAAGATGGTCAGGAACCTGGCTAGAGTTTGGTCAAGTAAAGAATCTTTGTCATTCCTACCTGAGAGAAAATTTAGAGTCAAAAAAACCTCTTTCTGTGCTGAGAGAGGAAGAGAACAGTGGAAAAAGAGCAAAAGAGTTAAATGCTATCAGTGGTCCCTAGAAAGGAGGTCTCTACTTCTTCAAACCAAAGCCTGGGTTGAGAGGGAGAGATGCTGATAGACCCTCCAGATAAATTTGGGCATCCAAGAGAGGATGTGTGTCCTGCTTCTGTTTCCTACCAGTGGCCCTATGGTTCAGATAAGATGATAAAATGCTTAACTTTTTCTTTCTTTTTTTTTTCTTTTTTTGGTGCTAGGGATTGAAACTAGGACTTTGTATATTCTGAGCACGTACTTTCCCACTAAGCTATACCTCCAGCCCAAAATGAGATGCTTTGGGTAGAATAAGCAGCAAGGGCACTTCCAGTAAGAAATCCATTTGCACACAATTTGCTTTCTCTTTTAATCCTTCTCTTTGGAAAAAACCCACAACAGTTATGTAATATACTAAAGCTATTTATAAAGAATATCCATGAGTGAAATATGTGTGGCCACTTTAGAGAATTATAAAGGGAATCACTGTGCAATCCATCAAAGTTTTAAGGGTCATAGAAGGGAAGAATTTAGAATGGAATGAAGTAACATTTATGGAGAAGCTAGATCTTGGGTGAGAATTGGTCATGTATTTGGTCACTAGTAAAAATAAAACAAGCAATGAAACCCCACAAAAATTAGGGAAGGAATAGATCTTCCAAAGGATAATCTTCTTCAATCCCCTGTAGGCTAAACCGAATCACAGAAGCATGGAAGTGCAAAAGTAGGAAAAAATTAAGAACCATGATAAATGACTATTCCTTTTCTTTTTCAATGGCTCAACCCAGTCATGGGCAAAGGAATGCTCCACAATTAAGGCTCTATTTTGATCGTAAATACACTTCTTGTCAGCAGGTGAAAGTGCCAGGAAGTTACTGCTCCTTGTTTTGTTTCTCTGGTTAAACTTCATGTGGCATTATTTTATTTTATTTTATTTATTTATTTTTTATTTTAGAAAGAAAAAAATAGAACAAAATTTCAAAACAACATAATAGGAGGGTAACAATGGTTAATACATTATGTATTGTTATCTTTAAATTAGTTACTCAAGGTACAAGATATCAGCATTCAATTGTCTAAACATTACTGGCATAAACCTTTCTCTTCAATGAACTAAGCAAAATTAGTAGTGTATCTATCTTAACCATCTTATATATAAATACAATTTTTTTCTTTTCCCTTCTTTCTTTTCCCCATTCCCCCAACCCAGACTCTCTTTCCTTTTGACCAATTTCTTTCTGATTCATCATATCTATTGTACATTTTGGATCTTATTTACTCTTTCAGTTGCTCACACTAGGGAGACAATATGATGTTTGCACATGTGCGTCTGGTTAATTTCACTTATGAGTATTTTCTCGAGTTGCATCCATTTACCTATAAAAGTCTTCAGTTTATCTTCTTATGGCTGAGTAGTACTCCATTGTATAAAAATACCACATCTTTTTTATCCATTCCTCAGTTGATGGGCATATGGGTTGCTTCCAAGATCTGGCTATTACAAATTGGGCTGCTATAAACATGGGTGCACATATATTGTTGTGGTATGTTTTTAATTCTTCTGGGAAGGTACCCAGAAGGGGAATAGCTGGGCCAAATGGGACCTCCAATCCTAGTTTTTTGAGGAATCTCTACACTGATTTCCACAGTGGCTGTACCAGTCGACACTCCCACCAACAGTGGAGAAGGGTTCCTTTTTCCCCACAGCCCCTCCAGCATTTGTTATTAGTTGATTTCCTGATAATAGCCATTCTTTCTGGGGTGAGGTGAAATCTCAGTGTTGTTTTAATTTGCATCTCTCGAATGACTAGTGATGTTGCACATTTGTTTGTATATTTATTTGTTTGGCATTATTTTAAAGCCAAGATTATTCATTATTTATTAGCCAAGATTATTCCCTAAAATAATCAACAAAAAGATAAGTGCATTACTTTGCTTATTTTTGTGGTGCTGGGGGTGGAGTCCTTACATACAAATGATCTACCATTGAACTATTCTTCCCATTCTCTGTTGCTTCTCATTTTAAGGATCAAGCTTTGGAGCAATTTCTCAGATGTCGTGTCATGAAATTGCACACGTGTGTGTGTGTCTATTCATGTGTGTAAGTCACCATGAAGCCCTTTCACCTTACCCTGTAAGTCTTGGCTGAGCCTCTGTTGCTTCATTACTCCTTCCAGGTGCCTTTCCTACAAAACTTAGCCTCTGAATAACTATTTTATTCCTTACTCAGAAATAGTATTGCGAAGCTGCTATGGACTGAATTGTGCCCTCTCAATCCCTATTAAAATTTATATGTTGAAGTCCTAACCCCTAAAGCAATGGTCTTTGGAGATGGGGCCTTGGGGAAGTACTTAGTTTTAGATGAAATTATAAAGGTGGGACCCATATGATGCAATTAGTGTCCTTATGAGAAGGAACACAAGAGCATGTGCTCTTTCTTTTTATCTCTCTCTCTGTTTCTTTCTGCCAGGATGTCATCTTGCTGGCACCTTGACCTTGGACTTCCAGCCTCCAAAACTGTAAGAAAATAAATTTTTCTTGTTTAAATTATGTAGTTTATGATATTTTGTTAGGGCACTCTGAACTAAGACAGAAACATTGCTTTTGCCAAGAGGAGGATATTTTCTGAATGTCAAGTGGTTATTGAATTTAAGTCTACAGGAATGCTTTATGATGGACATAAACTACCGCTTCTTACCACTTGTATATCATCATGTCAGTGCTGAAGTGGGGTCTACTCACAAATGCCAGTGGCAAAGATACACTCATTGGTACTATTTATGGGAGCATCACTTAGCAGAAGTAGGCATAAGTGACAGAGAAGCTATTACTTAATGTTATCATAGGGATTAGGAAGACACAGATCTTCTTCTGCTAGGGCAATGCTTTTACAATTTGTATAGACCCCAACTTTCTTTGTGTTTTTCATAAAAATAATTCTGCATTCATAATTAGTATTATATTCACAGAGCTCAGATTTTGCTTTTTAGATATCTGGAAAAAAAGCAGTATAACACTTACAATTTGAGCTATCTACCACAGCAATGGTAGACTATAGAAGTACCTTCTTGGAAATTATGCTGTTGAGATCTTTCAGGATGTTCAGACCTGAATGGTTCAACTAATTCCACATTGGTCGATGGCTTGAATTGAGTGGGATGGTGTGCACAGGAAACTGCTTGAGTTAGTTAAGGCATTCTTAAGGCAAAAACATTGTCAGCCCCATCTGTACGGGGAAATCACAACAACCCATAAGTTATTAGGGCTATGCTGTTTAGAATAAGTGATGTCTGCCTGGAAAATGTGTTTAAAAGTTGATAAGGACAGCAATCTTTTCCCACATGTGAGTTCCCTTTATATGAAATTCTAGCATTCTTAACTTAATTTCTGTACATGTTGGTAAACATGGATAACTTATTTGCAAAATAGGTGAATGATTATTTGGGGGCAATTAAAAAAGAGAAATAGAAAAGAGGAAAACAATAAAAATATTGAGGGTAGATTAGGAAAACAAGATTTTAAAAATCTTAAGCTAGAAAAGAAAGATGAGAAAAAAAAAATCAAATCCTAGAACCACCATGTTATATCTGTTAGAGCAAAGGAACTGAGATGCCCATAGAGAAATAGTAACTTGAGGACCTCCTTCAGGCCTATAGGGTGTTTCTGGGGGCAACAGCAAAGAGTCCTGTGTAATAAAAGCAGAAAAGCTTTACATTTTGAGTGAAGTGGCAAGGACACAAAAAGATAACTTCTAGGCTGTGTATTATTGATAGAAAAGTCAAAGAAGTTTACCAGCATTTCCTTGAAACTGCATGAGAAAGAGATTCCAAAAAGTGTCTAATACACAAGAAAAGTAACTGGAAATTAATTACATGGTGCCCATTATTACTAATTTGAAATGGTTTTAGACCCAACACCAACTTCATTCCCAACATAATGGATTAAATGACAGTGAAAGAAGACTGTATTCCATATATTTTTTATCTGTTTAGGTTCACAATCTTATATCTGAAAACCTTAGGTTTCATATAAATATATGTATATTCACTCCATAGAGTTTAGCAATGTAACACATATATATATATTCCCAAACTCTTCAATATATATATATATATATATATATATATATATATATATATATATATATACACATACATATATATGTTTAGCAATGTAACGTATCTATCTATCTATCATCGATCTATCTATCTATCCATCTATATCCATCTATCTCCCACAGAGTTTGGGAATTTAACCTAGAATTGAGCATAACAATACTTTTCAGCAAAACACAAACATTCACAAAAAATGGAATAAAGATAATAAATCATTTCTTTAGATTGGAAGAGGGCTTGTTTTGCTAAATAAGTCCAGGTTGAGTCAGGTTTCACTGCTGAGTGAGTTATGAATACATTTTCATTTTAACACATTTGAAGATTTCAGTTGTAGGACTATGGGATTATGAATTTATAGTACCTGTTCTGTAAAGTCTAAATTGAGTTTTGGCTAAGAACTATGAAGTTGTGTCAAGTTATAACTTTCTCACTACAACTGAATTCACAGAATCCAGATTGTACAACGCATAGAGAGTCTAGGAGCTGATACGGTAACCCTCATGGGCTAACTGTGAAGTTATTCTCCCAGAGCTGACCACAGACACAGAACCGTTGGTACAACCTTGTCTTGTGATGCTTGTCATAAGGACACGCTCAAACTTTCCACAAGTTTTTTCAAGTGTCACTGTCATTGGTGAGGTAGAGGAGGTAAGTAATCCTTTTAGGATGTATTTTGGGCCCCATAGATAGTTAGGAGACTGTTTGGGCTGCTTAGCCTATGTATTCCAGGGTGGTAACTCACTCCATCAAACTCTAGCTTGCCCCAAGCAGTAAGGAACATATTCTGCTCAGGTTTTATTGTTATATATATATATATAACATTATTACATTATATATATATGAAAAATATATTGCATTATATATATGCAAATATATGCCAACAAATATTATTGCAATATATGTATATATATGTAAATATATGTATATATATACATTTAATAATAAATATATATATTGCCTATTGGTAACAGCCTTTCTCCGTTTCTCTCTGTCTCTCTCTGTTTCTTTCTGTGTGTGTGTGTGTAAGAACCCAACTTTGCTGCTAGAAAAGATATTGTACTGACTATTACTATAAGTCAGGCAAGGAACAAACATGTCTTTAACTGTAGGGCCCTTTATTTGTTTAAAAGCTGCAACCCAGCCTGCAATTATTTTAGCATGCACCAATATCAAAGCAAGAGAAACTGAAATGCCAAACAAAATCATAGTAAACCTGGATGTACAAATCAGAGACATTCCAGGAAAAATGAACAAGATGAACAAAACAGAGAAACAGAAAATAGCAAGCACAAAGAACATGGGGAAAAGCAAATGAAAGACACCCAGAGTAAATATATGTTGGTTGATAACAGAAAAAGCTAGAGAAGCAGTATGGGACTGGGCATGAACTGATATGCATAGGCTAAAATACTTTCTGACCACCATGCCAAGTGTAGGGGTAATAATAATAATAGTAACAGCCAGGCATTGCCTAGGTGCTGCATGTGAATTAGCTTATTCGGTATTCACAGCAATCAATCAAAAGAAGAGGGAACTATGACTACCTATGTTTAGTACATGAAGAGATTAAGGCAAAGAGAAGTAAACCTGCACAAACTTATAGAACTGGCAAAGAGTGGAGGTAATATTTAAGCCCAGGAAGATACCCTTTTTAACCACCATCATATACCAGTGACCAAATAAACATGAAGATCAAACAAGAGGAAGAATCAAAACTCATCAAAAGCAGTAATGTTATTATCAAATTGTAGAACTGGGTTGAAGTGAAAGTGAGAATGTATGGTGTACTGAACCAATAAAGGGCCAAGTAAACTGAGAGCTCTGGTCCAGCAGTAAACTGTACCATGGTACATGCATCCCTGGAGTCTTTGGAAATTTCTTCCTCTCCGGATCATATTCGCCTAACTCCAGTGTGTCTGATTCCATTGGTTCCTAAAACGTGGAGTCAGCTGAGCCAAGTGATCCTGTTCTGGTCAGGGCTTGCTTTCCTTTGGCCCCTGTGATTGGTTTGCTAATAGGTGATTGGCCTCAAGAACCTTGCAGATGTTGGAGTTTTTGCTGAGGTTTCTGGGAGATAGACAAGTGCTCTTGCTAGCTGATTTTAGAGTTCAGAGATGGTTAAATTTGGAGTTGCCTCAGCCATCTGCTATCAGATAGGGCTGGTCACTGGTGCCACCATAATAGGAAGAAGAGGCTGAGCTCCAAAGACAAGAGTTAAGCTGTAAGTCCTGTTAGGACCAAACTCACTTACTTAAAGTTTCAGTTTTATGAGCCAATACATTCCTTAAAGAACAAAACAAAACAAAACTCATTTGTATTAGGTTCTTCATCACTTAAAAAAAAAAAAAGCAAAGTGCTGGACTGAGATGTAGCTCAGTGGTAGAGCAATGGCCTAGCATACACAGAAGTCCTGCGTTTGGTCCCAGCACCACAAAAAAGTTCTAATAAATACAGGGTGCTGAAAACTTGGAAGACTAATAAGTTTGGTTGGAACAAGAAGTTGGGTCTGATGCTAGGAAACCCACAACTGGAAATGTGCCTGAGATTCTTGGAAATATAAATTTAAATGCAAATTCATATATGGGGATATCTGTTCAGAGGCTCCTTCTTTATCAGGTAAAGTTGATGATAAAGAGGGTGATTCAACAATGAGTGTGGGTAAGCTCTGTAACCAAGGTGATTGTACAGTTAACCAGAAAACCAAGGGGCAGAGCTCTGGGGAAGTACTCTTCTCAATATTTTCATAATATATGAACCTAATCAATACAATTATTCTATTGCATTTCTCTGAAGTATAATTTTATCCTGAAGTAATCTAGTTTAATACTTGAAAATCTTTAATAAATAATCCTATCATACTTTCCTGTCACAAAAATATGTCTAAAAATTGAACCTAAGGAATTTTATTTTCTATGATTGCAGGGTTGAGTGTTAAAATGTTTTTCTGGGATTGAGGTATTATTACACTTATTTAAAGTACCAATTTACCCACACAACATACATGGATGATGATTTAATAAATTATTAACATAAAATGTTTTGGAACTGCATGTGGAAATAGGCATAATTCATATGATTTCTACCTCTATGCCAAATACTGAAGAAATAATGATACTAACAATAGCAGTAATAGTTTATGTGTATGAGTATTGTGTGCCAGGCATTGTCTAAGTCTTTTTAATTTAAATGTATAATTCTTCACAGCAAAACTATGATGTGGTGACTGTATTCGCATTTAAAATCCATTTGTGGATAAACTGTTACTTATCATTTCTTGCCATGAGACAAAGTGGGGTTTTCAGCATCGATTTCATTTTATTTTAATGATGTGAGCATTAAGAAATCTTTATTACCCTAAGTAAGTAATGGAAATGGAAGATTTTATTGTAGAAATATTACTTAATTTTTAAAACTTCTTTCAAGTTATGTGCTAGAAATCTTGCATTTTTATCTTTAATAATCTCAGTGATAATTGGTTAGGAACTTCAGTGTTGTTGAAATCACAAAAATAGAAACAACTAATCTTGCAAACATATTGTTACTCAATTATTAGAGTAACTTCTTTGCTGAGAAGTCTCCTGAAGAGGCCTCACTGAGACTTTCTTATAAATATTAGTTACCTTTGCTCTTAGAAAAGCATCCTTAGAGCTTTAGGTTTAGTTATGTATTAGTTAACTTTCTGTCAGTGGGACACAATATCCAGCACCCATAATTTAAAGTAGGACAAGTTTAATTGGGCTCACTGTTTGGAGGATTCAGTTCATGGTAGGCTGGGTCCAAGGCAGAAACACCAAGGTGGAAAAGTAGAGTGGAGCAAAAATGCTTAATTCATGGTGGCTGAGAAGCAGAGCAGTGGAACAGTGTCAGAGAGGAAGGGGTGAGTGACCAGATGCAGTACCCAAAGTCATGCTTCCGTGACCCATGCAGATGCAACCACCTATCCCCAGGGTCAAGTTGGTCGGCCCCAAGATGATCACATTGAAGCTTACCTGTCACATCACACCCTTTCTCAACTTGACATCAAAACACATTTCCTGGGCCGGTGAGATGGCTCAGCAGCTTAAGCGCCTGCCCGGCAAGCGCAAGGACCCGAGTTCAACTCCCGGAACCCACATACAAAAAAGGGGCCAGTGATATCGCTCAGTGGCATGGGCGCCTGCTGGCGCACGAGGTCCTGAGGTCGACCCCCCGGTACCCACAAAAAAAAAAACCACATTTCCTTAAACCATACTTAATTTCTAAGTAAACACAAAGTCATAATTCTTCCTAACATAATACAACTATCTTTCGTACAACGGAAACTGCAATAATTCTTTCCCTAAAGTTCCAATGTTTTTCAAAAGTTCAAGTCTCTTCTGATATTTGAGGCTGTAAACCTCTATAAACACAAAAAACAAGTTATGTAATCCAAGGTACAATGGCACAGGGCAAACTTTCCTGTTCCAAAAGGGAGGTATAGAGGATAGTAAAGAATCAGACCAAAGCAAGGCCAAAACATTAGATCTTATAGCTCCATATCTGGCAAACAGGGCAACCATTAGATCCTATAGCTCCATATCTGGCATTTGGGGCTCATTAGCTGCCCCATTCCTATGATCTTGTTGATTGCATCCCACATGTCTTCTCTCTTGGGGTAGCTCTACTGACAGGTGCAGCTTTCCTAGGTGACATTCCATGTTCCTGGCACCTCTGATTTCCTGGGCTCTCTGCTGCACCTTTGGCTTTATTCCCACAGCTTCATATGCATTGCTCTATTAAGGGCTCCTTGTTTAGTTTCCTAGGCCTTCCTCTGAGATATGGGTGGAAGACTCCCTGACCTCACAACTCTTGCATTCTGCATGCCTAAAAGACCAGCATCATATAGATAAAACCAAGGTGTGCTGTCTGTGGGTGCAGAAGCCAGGCCATCTTGGACAATGGTTGCAGCAGCCTGTGTGCCTGGATAGCCAAACATGGGAAAATCGATTCTGGGAACCAATTCTCTAGGCATTTCTTCTCAACTATAGGGCACAGGGGTTGTCTTAGTAGATGAAAGGTTCACACATTTGTACCTCTAAATCTGTGATGGCTGGGGTCTTGCTGATTCCTGAGATACCCTAATGCATTTTTCTTCTTGTCCCAGGTAGTTGGTTCCTTTTCAATAGCACTAACTTCTTCAGCAGCCACATTTTTTTTGGCCCCATCTTTACACATGGTAGCTTTTAGGCCAAAATTTATGTTTTTCAAATTTTTCTGCTCTGTTTTTCCTTTGATTCTCACAAAATCTAACTAAAAGCAGCCTGCAGTACCCATGCCACAGACTGAATATTGGGCCATCTTGGGATTTCCTCTACTAGATTAGTCCACTGCCCTTAGTCTCTGTCTCCTGCAAAGTCTCAGGACATGGGCAAAATGTAGACTAATTTTCTGTCAGACTGTAACACACATGACCTTTAGTGCAATTGCCAATAGAGTCCATGTTCCCAATGGAAATATCCTGAGCCTGCCCTATACTGTCCACATTCCTAGCAGCATTTGGGTCTTCTAAGCTCTGACCAGAATTATCCATCAGGCTCTGTTTACAGAATTCTAGGACTTCTCTATCTTACATCTCCAGACCTTTCCAAACTCCTCCTTTAAACCATTTGCAAGGCTTCTGAACCACATGGTCAGGTACAGTCACAGCAATGAGCCTACTCTCAGTACCAATTTTCTTTTTTTTTATTTTATGGAAAAAAGGTAAAACAAAATTTCATAACAAAACAATAGGAGAATAACAATAGTTAATATATTGCATATTTTTGTCTTTAAAGTAGTTATTCAGAGTATAAGATATGGGAATTAAAATTTTCTCCAATTGATATTAGCACAAACCTTCCCTTTCAATGAACTAAGAGACACTAATAATATAACTGACTTGCTTTTTTTCCTTTTTCCCTTCCATCCTTTCTCCTCTCTCCACCATAGTTCCCCTTTCCCTTTGAACAATTTCTTTCCATCTCACAATATCTATTGTACATTTTAGATCTTATTCACTCTTTCAGTTTCTCATACCAGGGAGACAATACGATGTTTACACATGTGAGACTGATTTATTTCACTTATATGTATGGCCTCAAGTTGCATCTATTTACTTATAAACATCTCAAATTTATCCTTCTTTATGGATGAGTAGTACTCCATTTTATAAAAATACCACATCTTTTTTATCCATTCTTCAGTTGATGGGCATTTGGGTTGTTTCCAAGTTATAGCTACTACAAATTGTGCTGCTGTAAACATGAGTGCACCTATATCTCTGTGGTATGATGCTTTTGATTCTTCTGGGAAGATACCCAGAAAGGGAATATCTGGGTTGAATGGGACCTCTAATCCTAGCTTTTTGAGGAATCTCCATACTGATTTCCATGGTGGTTGCACCAGTCTGTATTCCCACCAATAGTGGAGAAGGGTTCCTTTTTCCCCAACCCCCCCAGCATTTGTTATTGGTTGATTTCTTGATGAAATCAACCATTCTTCCTGGCATGAGATAGAATCTCAGTGTTGTTTTAATTTGCATTTCTTGAATGACCAATGATGTTGAACATTTTTTCATATATTTATTTGCCATTTGTGTTTCTTCATCTGAGAAGTGTTTATTCATCTCAGACGCCCATTTTTGGACTGGGTCTTTGAATTTGGGTGGTCTGAGTTTTTTCAATTCTTTATATCTTCTAGACAGAAGTCCTTTGTCTGAGGGACAGCTGGCTAAAATTTTTTTCCACTCTGTGGGTTTTCTTTTCACTCTGTTGGTGATTTCTTTTAATGTGCAAAAGCTTTTTAATAAGATGAGATCCCAGTTGTTGATTTTTTGAAGTACTTCCTGTGGAGTATGGGTTTTGTTCATGAAGTCTCTGCCTACCCCTATGTCCCCAAGATTTCTAACTACTTTCTCTTCCAGTAGATTCAGTGTTTCTCTTTTAATGTTTAGATCTTAGATCCATTTTGACTTTAGTTTAGTGCATGGTGATAGACGGGTATAGTTTTAGTCTTTGGCATGTAGAGAGCCAGTTTTTCCAGCACCATTTAATAAAGAGGCTATCTTTCTTGCAGTAAAGGTGTTTATCTGCTTTGTTAAAGATAAGGTGGCTGAATGTGCTTGGAGTTGTTTCTGCACCTCCTAATCTGTCTTCTAATCTGATCCTCAGGTCCATTTTCCTTCCAGTACCATGCTGATTTTATCACAGTAGCTTTGTAGTATAATTTCAAGTCAGGGATTGGGATGCCCCCTGCCTTGCCTTTGTTGCCCAGAATTGCTTTTGCTATTCTAGGTCTTTCTGTCTCCAAATGAATTTTAGGAATGTTTTCTCTAGTTCTGTGAGGTATGTTGTTGGTATCTTCACTGGGATTGCATTAAATCCGTATAACAGTTTTGGGAGTATGGCCATTTTCACTATGTTGGTCCTTCCTACCCATAAACAAGGGATATCTTTCCATTTTCTGATGTCCTCTTCGATCTCCTTTTTTAGAGTACTGTAATTTTCAATGTATATATCTTTTGCTTCCTTCATTAGATTGATTCATAGGTATTTCATTTTTTGTGTGCTATTGTGAAGTGTGTGGTTTTCCTGATCTAGGTTGGAGGTTGTTTTCTTTTAGGGCTTGAAATACTTCACTCCAAGCTCTCTTTGATTTGAGGGTTTGTGTTGAGAAGTCTGCTGTGATTCTGATGAGCCTTCCTTCATAGGTGATTTGTTTCTTTTCTTTAACTGCTTCTAATAATCTGTTTTTGTGCTGAATTTCTGGAATCTTGATTATTATATGCCTTGGTGTAGATTTATTTTGGTCTTGGTTGTTTGGAGTTCTATATGCTTCATTTATTTGTATATCAAATTCTTTATCCATGTTTGGGAAGCTTTCTGTCATTAGTTCTGTGAAGAGGTTTTTTAAGGCATTTACACTGTCTCCAGCTTTCTCTTTGACCTCAATAAATCTTATGTTGTTTTTCTTTGCTTCATCTTGCAGCTGTTGGATTGACTTTTCATGGTCTCATGCTATTTTTAAGATATCTTTCTTTTTTCATTGTTGTTAGCCACAATCCTGTCTTTTAGATCTGATATTCTATCCTCACCTTCATTTAATCTGTTTTGTATACTTTTAGTGGAGGTTTTAATCTCTTGGATTTCTGTTTGGATCTGTTTCATGGATTCCATTTCTTTCCTATGTTGGGCATCTATGGTTTCCATCATTTCTTAAGGTCCTCTATTTTGTTTTTAATCTGTGTCTACTCTAATATCTTTCATTTTGATCATTTCTTTTTGTATCTGAGAGATTATTTTTTCTATAGCCTTTTCTATTTGTGTTTTTCTGCTGCTATCATTTCAGAAAGTTTCAGTGCTTGATTTCCAGTTTCTTTTATCTCATTATGCTCTGGGCTTGTCCTGGGTGGGCTGGGAGTCTGGGGTTGCATTTTCCTTCTCTGTCTTGTCATTTTTTGTTTTCTAATTTTTCTCTTATTTTGTTTCCTTTGTTGTTGCTTGCCAATTTCTTATGGTAGACAGCTTTTTTGTTAGTATCAAGGCTTCTTTAGGAGATGTCTGTTCTTCAGGGATGTTTCTAGATATAGGTGGTTCTTTATGTCTATCTCAAGCACCTACCTTCCCTATTTGTTGAGGATGAAAAGTTGCTATTTGGTTCAGCACCCAGTTCTTTGGTACTGGACTATGGTGATGATTATGACCCAATACAATCACTGTAAAGGAGAAAAACTGATTAAAATATGTATGACATCCTGGCTAATGCAGTTCATTAGCAATAGCAATAGCATCAAGTATAGCTGAGCTACTGACAAACTGTGGTATCTATTAACCTGACACCTTTGACCACAGGATCAAATTTAACAGTTATATAGCAAAATCCAACATATACCAGCAAATAGTATGCAATGATTTTCCCCTTAGTGCAGTGATTTTACCCTGTTGTGGGGGGGGTGGTGTCAAGAGGGGAAGGGGACAAAATAGAGAGATTATTGAGGTCAAATATAATAGAAGCAAGGCTGGATGGCAAAGGATGATCATCCAAGTTTTCAGAACTTGGAGGATACAGGAAAAAAAGAACGAAAGAAAAAATGTAGGAGTATTGAAGTGAATCAGGAAGAAAAGAGACAATGTTTACTCACTTGAAGGTATATTAATTTTAAGAGGTAGTTTAGGAAAGAGAGAAAGAATATGAGTAGAAGAAAACAAAAAGGTAATAAGCCTAACTAATGAAAAAAAGAGAAGGAAAGAACAACAACAACAACAACAAAAATGAAACCCAACGAAAACAAAGATAACCACAAAAAACAAAACAAACAAAACACCCCAACCAGACAGAAAAAGGATAACCAATTAGACAAACAGAAGTAAAATCAGTAAAGTTCCTCTGGTGTTCACAGGTCTGTGGTAGTGTCCAAGTCAGTTCCCAGAAATGTGCTGTGTACTCCAGCCAGACTTGCTATAGGATTTGTGCTGGGTATGGAGCTGATCTTGGCCTCTGGATGTGGGGGCTGGGACTGGTCTGTTTCTGGAATTCTCCAGAGCCCTTGATATAGAATGGCAGCCTCACCCACTTCTATTCTGTGTGTCTGTGTTCCGAAGCACCAGGCTGGTTCACCTAAATTACCAACTGCTGCTCTCTCACTGCTGCTTCAGACCCTTCTGTGCTGCTGGTTTCACCTGGGGTTGTGTGTGCACCTTGGCCAGGGCCTGGTCTCGATCTTGCTTGTCTCACCTACTGTCATGTGTGCCCATACCTGGGCCTGGCCTTGTCTCTCTGGTCCCCTGGTTCACCTGCTGTTTTGATTTCTCACTGTTGTGTGGACTTTTCCCAGTGCTTGATCCTGCCTGCAGCATGCACCATGATGCACTGTGCTGGCTGAGTACAAATTTTCTGTATCAGCTTTCTAGTCATGGGGACAAAATAGTCAACCTTCTCAATGTAAAGCTGGAGAGGTTTAATTTGACTTGTGGCTTGGGGCACTTTGTCAATCCATAATCTGGTTGGCTGGCTCCAAGACAGAAACATCATGGTGCAAGGGAGTGTGAGGGCAAAGATACTTAGTTCATGGTGGCTAACAAGGAAAGCAGGGGAACAGTGCAAGAGCAGAAGGAGTGAGGGACCAGACATAGTACCTGAGGTCATGCCTCCATGACCCAACCAGACACACCCAGACATACCAAACCCCTGGCTGGCTCTCAAGACATACAAGTTGACACAAGCTTAGCAATCACAAGTTCACTCAACCTATGGAAAATGTCTGATATCTAAAATAGTTGGCCAAACCAGATCTTTGGTGAAAACAATAAACCATTACTTTTCATTAATGTTTAAATCAAAGAAATGCATTAATATACATTCTGACAATTATCATCTTACTTCTTAATTCTGTATGTGTGTGTGTGTATGTGTATGTATGTGTGTGTGTGGTGGTATTGGGGGTTGAACCCAGGTCTTTGCACTGAGGTACACCCTCAAGATGTTTGTTTTTTATTAAATTTTGATACAGGGTCTCACTAAGTTGCCCAGGCTGGACTGGAACTCATGATCCTCCTACCTCAGCCTCCCAGGGGAATTAGAGTGATATGCCATCACGCCCAGCTGATGGCTTTTTCTTTTAAATTTAATTTTATAGACCTATATTTTGATATATTCCACCTGAGTTGCTCAGGTTGGCCTTGAACTTGTGATCCTTCAAAAGGTTTTAACAGCTCACAAAACTACATACAAAAGGTAAAATATTACTTTAGATGTGTAAGGGAACCAGAATGGATAGAACATCAGGATTAGAAAATAGCATAAAGCTGAAAGCAAAATTAGAGTACAAAATACTTATTGAGAGGGTCCTCATTCTCTTTTTAAGGCCAGTGATGTTATATTGTGCTTTCTAGTAACCAGCAGAAGATGGACATAATTATCTGAATCACATGTTCTTGAGTTGGAACACATCTATTGCTTTCACTGGGGCTGAATAGAAATTCCCCCACCATGGAGCATAGTGGAGAATTTTTCAACAATGCTCTTACTATATATAATATATATAATAAATATATATATATATACATATATATATATATATATATATATATATCTCAGTCATCTTCATAGGATTGCTCCTTATAATATGCTTCAGTGTAACACTTACTGAGGACTTACCATGTAAGTAATTCTTGGCTAAGATTTATTGACAGTTGCTATGTATTAAATTCTTACAAAAACATGGAATGGGGCTAAAGTGATTGTACATGTGGACAGGTGATTAAATGCAGTGTGGCTTCCAGTCTCATTCTGTCTCTCTTGGCTCACTCACTCTAGGGAAAGCCACCTGAGACCCTTTAAGTGACGAACTGAAGTCTTCAGGCAACAGCCAGAAGGCAATAGAGGGCTCTGTCAACAACTATGTGCTTGGTGTTGGAAGTGTTTTTTTCCAGCCCCCATGGAGCCTTAAAATGACAGCAACCTTGGCTGATAGCATGACTATGTCCTCGTGAAAAACCCTGAACTAAAGGAACCCATAAGCCATTTCCAGATTGCCATGATGTAATAAGCTCTTGTAATTTTAAGCTGCTAAATTTGAGAAATTTTCTTATGCAGCAGCAGATAAACAATAGAGGCGGTAAAGGTATAAACCTTTCTGATGCTTTAGTCAAGACCCAAGAAATATTTTAGAAAACACATAGCTAATGGCCTTAACCTTATGTAAATATGTTTAAAGCAAACTCTTCTGAAAATCTGATCAGATAATCTTTCCCTAGAAAATGCACAAATGCATGCACAACTTTTATGTGCAATTCTAAGAGATTCACTCCTCCTGATGCCCATCTAGGGATTCATAGATTAGTGTATAGTAGTGCTTTTCAAAGTGTATATAAACTTGGTCAAAATGCAGATTCTAGTTATAAGATCAAAGTCAGGTTCCAATTTCTGCAAATCTAACAAGTCCTTAAGTAATGTAAATGTTGCTAGCCTACGGATCCCGCTGAGCAGTAAAAGCAAAGAAGGGGTAGTTTGAACATTTTTTGGGCAATCAATCATAAATATTGTTTTTCTCTTCAGGAATTTTCTCAAATCCACTGGGCAAGCAGTAGATTTGAGGTTATACTTTTTGGCCCATACCTGGAAAGCAGCAGTTACTCATAGTGCAGTCACATGCCTTAGCATTTAACAGTCAACTAAATGGGAGTGTTACTGATGACAAAACTAAATACTGTAAACCCTACCTCTACCTTCACTTGCTCTTAGTTGACTTAAAAATCACTAATTTTGAAGGTCACAGAGCTGGGCAATGCATTGTTCATCCCCCACAATTTTTGCTGTAGATAACATCTCTGCTACTTAGGTTATGAAATTGCCTAGGTCAATTTTCAGGGACTTGTCCATTTTTACAGAAACCCTAACTCTTTTCTTGGGCTTGGAGATTTCCTGTAGGGTGACTGGAACAATATTAAAATGTTTGGTTTCTCTGCCTTCATACTGTGTCTCAGTTTTGGCCTTAACCTTTACCAGCTGTTGTGACCAGAAACACCAAACCATAAAAGGAGTGAAAAGAGTTGGTACCAAGTGTGGTGGTGCTTGCCTGTAATCCCAGTACTATGGGAGGCTGACACAGGAGGTTGACAAGTTTGAGCCCACACTGGGCAACTTATCTACTTTGTAAGATTTTTTTTTTTTTTTTAAGATTAAAAAGCCTGGGGTTTTAGCTCATTGCATAGGTCCTGAGTTCAACCCCCAGTACCACACACACATACACACACACACACACACACACACACACACACACACACACACACACACAAAGAGGTGACACCCAAGTTCCTGGAAGATCTCCTTTTCCCAGAAAAGACATGAATGTTCTTCCTCTTTTATGGCTTACCTCTTGTTCATTATTCCTATCTTATATCTGTGATTCCTCAACTCAATGGAATTGAAAAACTGTTTTGTGAGCAAAACTTTGCTTCTCTGTTCTTGGCCACAGAATAAAGCTCTTTCCTTTTCTTGTCACCCTGTCTTTCAAGATGTGGTCTTATCAAGTCACTGCAGAATTGGACCTTTTGTCATTTGAGGAGGACAACTAAAAAGGTCCTAAAAAGATAGCCGCATTACTTCTGTACAGAAACAGCTGTGATAGGACCCTTGCACAGAGTAAGATTCTTTTCAAAAAATAAATTTGGTGAGCTCTAAAAACATGCATATGGGGGGCTGGTGAGATGGTTCAGCGGCATAAGCGCCTGCCTAGCAAGCGCGAGGTCCTGAGTTCGACTCCTGGAACCCACATACAAAAAAAGGGCCGGTGATATCGCTCAGCGGCACGGGCGCCTGCTGGCGTGTGAGGTCCTGAGGTTGACCCCCGGTACTCACAAAAAAAAAAAAAAAATAAATAAATAAATAAAATAAAAACAGGCAAATGAACCCTGAGAAGGTCAAATTTCTTCACCCTACTCATGTCTGTAGTTATTTGATTCCAGAAAAATTGTTGAATAGCTATAAATGAACATTGACTTTGACCGTAAAACTATTTCAGAAAAGGAAGCAAAGAATGCATAACTTTAAGAAATATAATTTCCTAATAGCATAGTAAGTTTAACTGATTACAAAATAACAATAAATGGATTTGTGACTTTTTAAATTATGAACCAGATTTGTGTTTGTGTCTCATATCTAAGACAAAAATAATGACTCTAATTCTAGAACTCTTGTTCTCCAGCCCTTTTGGGGGCAGTAATATGATAGTGAGACAGTCAGAGACCACCACGAGGACAAAGGACAGCTGCATTCCTAGGTCCTTCACTGGTTACTCATTAAAAGCATGATTTGTATTTTCTTTTGAGACAGGAAGTGACTTAAAAGCTGCTTTTACTAAAAACTTTGATTCTTCACTTGGGTTTACAGATACCTCATGGACAACTAAAACCAGAACAAATCTTGACGTTTGTTTTGTATCTGCCTCCTTTATTACCTGAAAACTTTGAGTTGGATCCCTGTTCAGGTGAGCATATAGGCACGTTAATCATTTAGGGAGTATCTCTCTAAAAACTGTCAATATGGGCCGGTGAGATGGCTCAGCGGCTTAAGCGCCTGCCCGGCAAGCGCAAGGGCCCGAGTTCGACTCCCGGATCCCACATACGAAAAAGGGGCCGGTGATATCGCTCAGCGGCACGGGCGCCTGCTGGCGCGCGAGGTCCTGAGGTCGACCCCCCGGTACCCACAAAAAAAAAAAATAAAAAAATAAAACTGTCAATACAAGTTTGAATAGCACTAAATGTACATAGCCTTCTTCAAGACTGAGGACTTCAAGGTAAGAGATTTATAGGAACATTCAACTATCAAATTCTGCCTATGTCTCCAGTCATTGCCCTAAACCCACAGTCACCTCGGATTCCTGCAGAGCCTTTACAAAATTGAGACCACCTCAAATGGAAATGATCATGAAATGGATTACCGACTTAAGCTATAGGGACTTCTGTCAGAGCCACCTTACAAAATGAGAACTGAGATAATGATCAAGCAGACACTAGCCATCCCAGAAGCTCTGTAGAATCTGATCCCTGCCTTTTCTTGATGGGCCAATCTGGTTTCCAGTCAGAGCCATGCTCCCTTCAGATCTTCAAATTGAAGTCCATTCCCCATTTTCTTTTACTTTCTTAGCTCTGTCTAGTAAATCTGGCTATGCATCAGAGACCTTCCTCAGGCTGAGCTGAGGTCCCCATCTCCTCTTTAGAGGAACCTCCTCAGATCTCATTGGGTGACAATACCAAGGTTAGTTCTATTGCAAAACCAATCTTGGAGTGCTTAAAATAGAGGTATGCCAGCTGGGTGTGGGGTTGCACATGTGTAATCCCTTACTTTGAGAGGCTGAGGCAGGAGGATCACGATTTAATCTGGGCAATTAAGTGACTTAGTGAGGCCCTTTCTTAAAATTAAAAATAAAAAAGAGTCAAGGGTGTATCTCAGTGCTAAGGTCCTGTATTCAATTCCCAATACAAAAAAAAAATTACAATTGTGATGATGATGATGATAATGATGATTTTATCTTCCAAGATTTTCAAAATTTCACTCACAAATTCACATCATGAAAAACTTGGTCCCAGAACTTGCTCTCATTATGAGAGCTGATGGACCAGATCCTATCAATAATCTGGATGTTTTTATTTGCTTTTTTGTCTGTGATTTCTTTCTGGGTCTCTCTCTCTCTTTTTTTTTTAATGTGGGTACCAGGAGTTGAACTCAAGACCTAAATCTTGCCAGTAAGCACTTGTGCCGCTGAGCGCTATCACCGGCCAGACCGTTTTTTTCCTTTACGTGGGTACCAGGAGTTGAACTTAGGACCTCCCGCTTGCCAGGCAGGCGTTTATGCTGCTGAGCTATCTCACCGGCCCTCTGGGTCTCTTTTTAAAAAGAATTTAAGAAGAGTAAACAACTAGTAGGGAATAAAAGGCCAGTAGCATCTTATAGTTTTGTTCTAGATGGTTAAGGTTTTTGATTACTGCAATCTTTACCAAATTACTTGGTGGTGGAAGAGTCCAGTTAGCTGAAAAGGTAGGAGGAATGTAATCAGGAATTCATAGATAGGAGGTGAGAGGAGCAACTTTGCCTCTGAGACAGCAATGCTGAATTTTAGAAGTCATTGTATAGGAACTGGGGATGGAAATGCACAATAGAACGCTTGCCCAACATGTGCAAGGCCCTGAGTTCCACCCCCAGCACCACAGACACACACACACACACACACACACACACACACACACACACACATGAGTCATTTCCTACAAGGAACTGTCACTGGACAGGTCTGAAGATGTTCCCTCAGATAAGGAATTTAACCCACCCTACCTGTGGACTAAATTTGCAGGTTGGCTTACTCCTGTTGCAGAAAATTTTTTAGAACATGTTGGTAAGAGGCATAAAGGGATTTATTAGGCAAAAATTATTTATTTATTTTTCCTGCTTTCATTAAAATTTTTTTATTAGTACATGTTTGTAGCACATAATGTTTACATCCTTGTGTGGCTTTGGTACATGTACATAACATATCTTCATTCCTTTTTTCATCCACTTTCCTTCCCTTCTCTCCCACCTCCATTTCTTGATCCCCTTCCTATTTGAGAAAGACCTATCCCCCTATTTCATATTCTGTATCTTTTATTTTGCTATTTATTTATAATTTGGGTTTCTCATGTAGGAGAAGCCATGTGATATTTGACTTGTTTTTGCATCTTCTGTTTCTGTACACAGAAGATATTCAATAAAAGTGATTGAACAGAGTTACATGTTATAAAATTCTGTTAAACCATATATGTTATTTTTATTGTGTAGTTATGTGCATCTTATCAACAGAGATATGTTCCGAGAAATGATGAAATTAATGATTTTGTCATTCTGCAAACACTGTAGAGTGTTGCATTGGTCAGCTTTCTTTTTGCTAGGAAAAAATATTTGATGCTTACAATTTAAAGGAAGAGAGTTTTATTTTGGCTCAGTTTCAAAGTTTCCAATGCATAGTCTGCTGGCTCAAAGAGAGGAACAATATGGTAGAAGGGCTTGGTGGCATAAAGTTGCTTAACTCATGTGTGATATCGAGGAGGCAGAGAACAGGGGAAGGACCAAAAAGAAAGGGGGCAGGAACCATATATGATCCCCAAGGTCCTTCCCCCATGACCCACCCAAGCACACTCAGAAGTGTGCTTTACTAATTTAGGCAGCTCTCAAGCTGATCAAGTTGACAGTCAAAATTAACTGTCAAGTGTGCTTACACAAACCTAGATGGCATAGTTACTCCTATCACACACCTAGGCTATTTGGTATAATCTGCTGCTCTTTCAAGTTTGCCCTATTGTATTGCTCTGTTGCTCTACCATATTGTTATTGTCATATTTGTTCAAGTAACTTTTCTCCATGATCAGTTTATATAAAATTTTCAAAACTTCTTCCACTACCTTCACATTAGCACTCACAGATTCACTGTTCACTGTTCATTTTCACATTATGTAATAAATAATAACATTTAAATCATTTAAGCTACCAGAGCTAGTAAATTCAACATCATAGTCAGGTCCATTCTCTTCTTTCAAAACCACAAATAGACATTGCTTTGGCCATGATCGTTATGGTGCTTAGAGGGATATGCTTCAGTCCAAGTCATTAGAAATTTTCTATATGTGATATAGGCTTTTTTTGGGTTTTCATTAGTCTGATTGCCTTCAACATGCAGATGCTTTAACAGCTCCCATCATTTTGTTCTTGTTCTTCAAGGTGGTAGCTGTGGTGGAATGAAACATGGTTGACTGGTTAGCAATAACCATCACTGATTTTCCACCTTCATAGTTCTTTTTTTCTTTTTCTTTGTGGGTACCGGGGGTCGACCTCAGGACCTCATGTGCCAGCAGGTGCCCGTGCCGCTGAGTGATATCACCGGCCCTTTATTCGTATGTGGGTTCCGGGAGTCGAACTCGGGCCCTCGCACTTGCCAGGCAGGCGCTTACGCCACTGAGCCATCTCACTGGCCCCACCTTCAAGTTCTTAATCACTTTTTTTTTTTTTTGTGGGTACCGGGGGTCGAACTCAGGACCTTGCGCTTGCCAGGCAGGCACTTATGCCGCTGAGCTATCTCACCGGCCCAGTTCTTAATCACTTTAACTTTCATTTCCAGGTCAATCACTACTGTAGCCTCTTACTTTCAACATTAGCAGTAGATTTTGTACACACAGGGTACATAATAAATAGAACAACATGGGATTAAGTCAAGTACAAGAGAAAATTTTGCAATTAAGAGACTCCGTGAGCATGAGATATACAAGGCTGCTGCCTGTGTAATAGGAGGTACAGTAAACATTTTTGGGATAAACTGTACACTCTAAAATAATGATAGAATGGGGGTGTGTGTAGCTTAATGCAACAGTGCTTTTCCAGAATGCTTGAGACCCTGGGTTTGTTCCCTTGCAGTGACAAAAATAAGAAAAAAACAGTAATGATAAAAGTTCAGCAAACATATAAAACAGTAAAGTAGTTATTAATTATCATTATCAAGTATTTTGTACTCTACATAACTGTATGAACTATTTTTTTACATGACTGGCAGCACAGTAGGTTTGTTTATTCAAGCATCACAACAAATGTGAATAATGTGGTGCAACATTACCGTGGCTATGATGTCACTAAGGGATAGAAATTTTTCAGTTCTGTTATAATTCTATGGCACCAACATTGCGTATGCAGTCTGTGGTTGACCAAATCGTGCTGCACGTGAGTGCATATATATTAAAACCACCTGGAAATTCACATAGTAGAATCTGTAATTTGTCAACTCATCATATTACAATCTTAGATACTGAGGACTATATTTAAGGGAGTTTAATAGCTTAGATAAAAATAAAAACTTAACAACTCCCAACATTCTAATGTAGCTTAGAATATAGACACTATTTATTGGTGGTACTGGCAACAGAAATTCAATCTAGGGCTGAATCCAACTCAAACTTGACAAATGTGCCCTGGTAGTATTTGATTGGTATGTTAATTTTCTAAGAGAAAAAAAGATTTAATAAAACAATATTATCATCATCCAGGAAGGGAAGTTTCCATAAATCTTAATGGTTTACAAACTCATTATATTTGAAAAACCCAAAAAGATTTGCATTCAGTACAATCACCATCATCAGTTTACTGATAACTTCCGCCTGATATTTTCTTAAGTGGAAAAGGAAGAACTGACTGGTTTGTGTGTCCATGAAAAACCACATTGAATGGATCTGGCCAACTGAATGATATACATACAGATATGACAATAAATTACTGGACTAGCCATCAAGTATATGATAGTAAATGTCAAAAGATAGATAACCTGAACAGTGCAAGACTGGGGCAAAATATGCCTCACATTAAGAAATATTTTCAGTTATTGTAATCTTTAAACTATTTCTAAAAAGATCTAATCCATATTTTCAAACCTTCATCAGAATCCCAATGACTTATATCTTCAAAAATAGTAAGTATGTCACTTAATTCTGTGTTCATGTTAGTATTTAATGTTACAGAAGGGATTATGCAGTTTCTTTCTTCGACCTCCTTGTTTATAATACCTGAGAGGTTATCCTGTATGTATCAGGCCCTTAAGGACAGGAAATTACCAGGTCACTTAGATATAATTCAGTAAATTATTACTGTAGTACTAATATAGAGTACTAAATAGTATCTAAGGAGCTTGAAAAATCTTATGTGCCCCCAACATGTCATTTGTGAGCTAAGTAAATAAATGAAATTAAACTGGTAAAGAAGTTACCACACAGTTTTAAAGAAAGTTTAAATATAATTATATGATAAGGAAGCTATCCCTCAGTCTAAAATAAATATGTAGATATTGTTTGTATATGTATGTGTATATATATGTATATATATATATATATATACATATACATAAAATGTCAGCAAATTTACTGCTTTTTAAAATGTCCTTGCTTCTTCTTACCAAATAAGCACATTTTGTTACCATGGCTAAGAACAAGATCAAATATAAGACAAATGACTCAATCAGAAAATCTAGAATATGAAGCTGCTTTAATGCGTAGAAAACTGGGCCAATCACCAAAAAATAAGAAGAATTTCTGTGAATAATGGAGAGGAAAGTATACCACTTTCTGAAATGAGTCAACAGTGCTATAAAGAAAAATAACATTCAGGAGAGTACATTTAAATAGTGCAATTATATAGATTATTAAAGCAATAAACTAAAAGGTTAAAACACTGTACAAAATTTATACAAATACCACCAGCAATATATGCAAGACACCAAAGTATATGTTTTAAACATAAGAGTGAAATTTAAAAAGTGTTATGTTAATTTTTTACTGCTGCTGTTAAAATATTGTCACAAACTTACTGACTTAAAACAAAATAAAACAAAACAAAATCTCTGCTGGGCAACCCATGTGAACAGCGTGGGCCCCTTCCATTGCCATCTCTGCCATGCAACCTGGTGAATGGTGTGGGTCCCTCCCAGTGCCATCTCTGCTGCCTCAGCCCAGGTGAATGGCTTGGGCCCCTCCCATAGTGATCACTGATCACTGCAGCTATGACTCAGGTGAACCACGCCAAAAGGCCCAGAGAATGGCCTCTTCCCTTGCCACTGCCATGACTGAGGCAAAATGCTGCAGAAGACCCGGAGACCAGAGGGAATGCCAGTGACACAGTAGGGTCCCAAATAGAGTGCACAGGATGGGCAGGCAGGATTAGTGGCATGAAAAATCTGAAGCAACAACAATAATATCAGCCAACAGGTGGTAAGTTAGGTAAACAAACTTTGTGCTTGGGAGCAAAGACACACAGAATAGAAGCAGGCAGGTGGGGCTGCTCCTGTTCTCTCTTATTTTTGTTGTTTTGTTTTGTCTTGTTTCTTCCTTTCTTTTTTCTTTTCTTTTTCTTTTTTTTCTCTCTTTTCTAAATGGCTGGGAACTGTAGCCACAGAAAACTAATCCCATCCCCCAAACCTAGAGACCAAGTTCAGATAATCACTTTCTTACTCCTTCATTCTTTCTCTTCTGCCCTCGCCTCTAGTTTCCCAAAGTTTGTGTGATCATCCTTTGTCCTCCAGCCTTGCTTCTACTTTCTTTTCAGTTATCTTTGTTTTATCCACTATCCTTCTTAAATCTCCCCACAACAAGGAAAAAACCACTCTATCAAAGTGAAACACTTTGAATACAAGCTCCCAATTTACAATCGGTTCTGTTGTATAATTGTAGATTTTGCTCATAAGGTTTAAGGTACAAAATTAGTAGCTACCAAAGTTTGTTAGTTTCAAATCTGTGCTTGATGCTATTGTTATTGCTAATTATAATACTTTAGCTAGAATGTCATATCTGTTGTAATCAGTTGTTCTCCCTTCTGTAACAATACTGAGAAGCTCTGGGGTAATAACCTCACCACAGCCCAGCACCAAAGAACTGGGGACTGAGCAAAACAGATACCAACATCTTACTTTTAATTAACTGGGAAGGTAGGATCTTGGAACAGACACAAGCCAAGAACCTCCTACACACTGAAGACATCCCTGAGGAATAGACTTTTCCTAGAAAGGACTTGATACTAGTGATATAGCTACCTACTACAAAAGCTTAGAAGGATCAACACAGAAAATGAAATGAAAACTTTTGAAATAGAGAATAACAAGATGTAGAAGCAAAATGCAATCTCAGACCTCCAGCCCACCCAGAACAAGTCCAGGAGACAATGAGATAGAGAAAAATAGAAAACACACACCTGATGTTTCTGAAATGATGGCAACCAAAATAAAGAAACAAATCCATGAGGCTATAGAGGGAATCACATTAGAAATAATCTCTCAGGTAAAAAAAGAAATGTCAACATTTATAAAGTAATTGCTCAGCAAATCTAGAGCAGAGAGATAGATAAAAAATAGAAGATGATAGGAAGTGGATGGAAACTGTGAATGATCAGTATAGGAAAGAAATAGAATGCATGAAACAGATTCAAACAGATATCCAGGAAATCAAAAATTCCATTGAAAGCTGGCAAAACCACTTGAACAAAACTGAAGACAGACTTTCAGACCTTGAAGATAGGATCTCAGCTAGCAGTCTTGAAAGGAAAGATCTTTTTTTTTTTTGTGGGTACTGGGGGTCGATATCAGGACCTCACGCACCAGTAGGCGCCCGTGCCGCTGAACAATATCACCAGCCCCTTTTTCGTATGTGGGTTCTGGGAGTCGAACTCAGGACCTCATGCTTGCCAGGCAGGCACTTACGCCACTGAGCCATCTCACCAGCCCAGAAAGATCTTTTGAAAATAACAAAAATCAGGAAATAATTCAACAGCTGCAAGATGACAGAAAGAAAAATAATGTAATTAGTGTCAATGAAAAAGCAGGAGTCAACACAAATGACATAAAAAACTATTTGCAGAAGTATAGCAGAAAATTTCCCAAGCATGGGAAAAGAATCTGACATACAGATAAGTGAGGCATATAGAACTACAATTAGCTATAATCAAAATAAATCTACACCCAGACATACAATAATCAAGATCCCAGAAATTCAGCACAAGAACAGAATATTAAAAGTTGTTAGAGAAAAGAAACAGATCACCTATAAAAGAATGCCCATCAGAATCACAGGAGACTTCTCAACACAAACCCTGAAGTCAAGAAGAGCTTGGAGTGAAATATTCAAGTCCTGAAAGAAAACAACTTCCAACCCAGAATGATGTACCCTGCAAAACTATCTTTCAAAATTAACAGAGAAATAAGATACTTCCATGACAAAGAACAACTGAAGAAATTCAAGACCAACAAACCAACCCTACAAAGAGTACTGAAAGATATTCTAGACAGAGATAAAATTGACCATAATTCTAAAAACAATAACAGAAAGAAACCACCATGCAGGGCAAGCACTTAAACAGAGGGAAAAGCAGGGAAACAACAGTGGGAAGATAACATGACAAAGATAAGCCAATACATATCAGTTATAACCATCAATGTAAATGGCCTCAATTCACCAATCAAAAGAAACAGATTGGCAGAATGGCTCAAAAAATGAGATCCAACAATATCCTGTATACAAGAAACACATTTAACTCAAAAAGAAACTCACAGACTGAAAGTCAAAGGAAGGAAAACAATCTTCCATGCAACAAGAACCCAGAAAAAAGCAGGGGTAGCTATTCTGTTTGCAGAGAATGTGAACTTCAAACTGAGAATGATCAAAAGAGATAAAGAAGGTCACTACATACTTGTTAGGGGAATACTTCAAGAGGAAGAGATAACAATCATAAATATGTATGCACCAAATACAGGAGCACCCAACTATAGAAGACAAATATTAATAGACATGAAAAATCAAATAAGCAATAACACAACTATAATGCGGGACCTTAATACCTCATTGACACAAAAAGATAGATCAACTAGACAAAAAAAGCAAAGAAATATCAGAACTGAGCCAAACCTGTGAACAAATGGGCTTAGTAAATATTTACAGAGTGTTCCACCCAACAACATCAGAATACACATTCTTCTCAGCACATGGGACGTTCTCTAAAACAGACCATATACTAGCCCACAGAATGTGCTTGAGTAAATGCAAAGGAATTGAAATTATCCCATCATTTTATCTGACCATAGTGGAATGAAACTGGAAATTAATGGCAAAAGAAACTGCAAAAGTTCCATAAATACATGGAAATTAAATAACACCCTCCTGAACAACCAATGGGTCATACATGAAATTAAAGAAATTAAACAATATCTAAAATCAAACAAATATGCAAATACAACTTACCAGAACCTGTGGGACACAATGAAAGCAGTCCTAAGATGGAAATTTATAGCAGTGAATTCTCATATCAGGAAAACAAAATGAGCACAAATAAACAACATAATGTTGCACCTCAAGCTTCTAGAAAAAGAAAAGCAAGTCAAGCTCAAAGCCCATACAAGGGAGGAAATTATAAAGATCAGAGCAGAAATTAATGCAATTGAGAATAAGAAAAAACTACAAAGAATTAACGAATTGAAGAGTATGTTCTTTGAAAGAATAAATAAAATTGATAAACCCCTAGCCAATCTTATCAATAAAAGGAAAGAAATAACTCAAATTCATGCATTGAGGATTGAAAAGGGTGAAGTCGCTATAGAATCTGTGAAAATGCAGATGGATTCATGGCCGAATTCTACGAGAAATTTAGAGAATATTTAATGGCAATATTCCTCAAACTTTTTAATGAAATTGAAAGGGAAGCAATACTCCCTAAATCATTCCTTGAGGCAGGTATTACTGTAATGCCAAAACCAGAGAAAGACCCAACCAAAAAAGAGAACTACAGGCCAATCTGCCTCATGAACATAGATGCAAAAATTCTCAATAAAATACTAGCAAACAGAATGCAACAAATCATCAAGAAGATTATACAGCATGATCAAGTAGGATACATCCCAGGAATGCAGGAATGCTTCAACATACCCAAATCAATAAATGTGATACCCCATATCAATAGAGCCAAAGACAAAAATCACATGATCATCTCAATAGATGCAGAAAAAGCTTTGGATAAAGTCCAATACTCATTCATGATAAAAACCCTACAGAAAATTGGAATAGATGGTCTTTACCTCAATCTGATAAAAGCCATCTATGACAAACCAACAGTCAACATCATACTAAATGGACAAAAATTGAAAGCTATCACTCTAAAATCAGGAACAAGACAAAGATGTCCAGTATCACCACTCCTAATCAATATAGTTCTAGAAACATTAGCCAGAGCAACTAGACAAGACAGAAAAATAAAAGGAATAAAGATAGGAAAAGAAGAAGTTAAATTATTGTTATTCACAGATGACATGATAGTTTACATAGAAGACCCCAATAACTCCACCGAAGACTTCTAGATTTAATAAGCAAATTCAGTAGCATAGCTGTATACAAAGTCAGCACTCAAAAATCAATAGCATTCCTGCACACAAACAAGTACTCACTGAGGGAGAAATTAGGGAAACCACACCCTTCAAAATAACATCCAAAAAATGAAATACTTAGTGTCTTGGTTACTTTTCTCTCATTACCAGGACAAAATACCCAATGCCCAAAATTAAGGAAGGAAAGGTTTACCTAGATCACAGTTTGTAGAGGTTTCAGTCCATAATCAGCTGGCTCCAAGGCAGGGCAGCACATGACAGAGGGCAACAGTTCATGGCAGCAGAAGACAACAAAAGCAACAAGAGCAAAAAGGGAGGGGAAGCATGAGAGAAGACTCTTTCTGTCCCTTATATTGTATGTATGATACCCACCTTGTGGAGGGTGTAGCACTCACACCCATAATCCTAGAACTAGACAATGAATCAATCACAAAATCTAGATTTAGCTGCCTTCAAAAAGCAACTGCCATGACTGCATGAGGCTTTGTGGGAACATCCAGACACGAACCATAACACTTAGGAATCAATCTAACAAAGGAAGTAAAAGAACTACACATTGAAAATTACAATACTCTGAAAAAGGGGATTGAAGAAAATATTAGAAAATGGAAAGATATCCCCTGCTCATTTGTGAAAATGGCCCTACTCCGAAAACTGTTACACAGATTTAATGCACTCCTGATCAAAATACCATTAGCATACCTCACAGATCTAGAGAAAACAATCCTGCAATTCATTTGGAACCAGAAGAGACCTAGAATAGCAAAGGCAATCCTGGGCAACAAAGGCAAGGCAGGAGGCATCACAATCCCTGACTTGAAATTATACTACAAAGCTACTGTGATAAAATCAGCATGGTACTGGCAAAAAACAGACCTGAAGATCAATGGAACAGATTAGAAGATGCAGACATAACTACAAAAGGGTCTTATCTTTGACAAAGGGGCCAAACATGTTCACTGGAAGAAAGATAGCCTCTTTAATAAATGATACTGGAAAAACTGGCTTCTATCTAGAACATATAAAGAATTGAAAAAAATCAGACACCCCAAATTCAAAGACCCAATCCAAAAATGGGCATCTGAGATGACTAAGCACTTCTCAGATGAAGAAATACAAATGGCAAATAAATATATGAAAAAATTTTCAACATTATTGATCATTCAAGAAATGCAAATTAAAACAACACTGAGATTCTATCTCACCTCAGCAAGAATGGCTATCATCAAAAAATCATCCAGTAACAAATGCTGACAAGGCTGTGGAGAAAAAGGAACCCTACTTCATGGTCAGTGGGAGTGTAGACTGGCAAAGCACTGTGGAAATCAGTATGGAGATTCCTCAAGAAACTAGGATTAGAGGTCCCATTTGACCCAGCTATTCCCCTTCTGGGTATTTTCCCAGAAGAATTAAAAACATCGTACCACAGCAATATATGTGCACCAATGTTTGTAGCAGCGTAATTTATAATAGCTAAATCTTGGAAACAATACAAATGCCCACCAACTGAGGAATGGATAAAAAAGATGTGGTATTTTTACAGAATGGAGTATTACTCAGTTGTAAAGGAAGATAATCTCAGGGTTTTATAAGTAAATGGATGCAATTTGAGACCATACTCATAAGTGAAATAAATCAGACTCGCATGTGTAAACGTCGTATTGTCTTCCTAGTGTAAGAAACTGAAAGAGTAAATAAGATCCAAAAGGTACAATAGATATTGTGCAACGGGAAGGATCTACTCAAAAGGAAAGAACAACTGGGATGGGGGAAAGGAGAAAAGAAGAAAGGGAAAAGAATATATATACACACACACACACACAAGGTAGCTAAGATAATTATACTACTAGTTTGTATTAGTTCAATTATACTACTAGTTTGTATTAGTTCTTTGAAAAGAGCGGTTTGTGCTTATATTGTTTGATCAATTTTTCATGCCTATACCTTATAGTCTGAGCAACTACTTCAAAGATAACAATACACAATGTATTAACCATGTTAATCTCCTATATCTTCTTTTGAAATTCTCTATCATTGTTTTTCTCTTTAAAATAAAAAAATTAAAAATACAATAAAAATTTATTAGCCTACTGTTTTGGGGGTTAGATATCTGTAATCAGTTTTGTTGGGTTAAAATTGGCATCACCAAGCTTATCTTTCTGAGGTCTTTAAGGAAGAATGCATTTATTTCTTTGCCTTTGCTAGCTTCTAGAAACTGCCTAAATGTTTTGGCTTATGGATTCTTCCTCTATCTTTGAAGCTACTAGTACAGTATAGTCTCCCCTCTTTGACTTCTGCTTCAGTCCTTAACTCTCTCTCTCTCTCTCTCTCCCTCTCTTTCTCATCTTCCTGCTTCTCTAGTGTAAGGATCCTCATGATTATACAGGACCCAGACATATAATCCAGGATAATCTCTGCATCTCAAGATTCTTAATTTAATTACCCCTGTGTTGCTGTGTAAAATAACATAGTCATAGTTTCTGGTGATTACGAGGTGGATATTCTTGGGAGGGGTCATTATTCAGTTTACCACAGTTGGTCCTTTTGCTGGGACAAAATACTTGATGCTCACAACTTAAAGGAGGAGAGGTTTATTTTGGTGCACAGTTTCAAATGTTATAGTCCATAGTCTGCTGGCTTCGACATAGGAACAACATGGTAGAAAGGCGTGATGCAGCAAAGTTGCTCAATCCCTGGCACCCAGGAACCAAGGGAAGGGCCAGAGAGGAAAATTGAATTTTTATCCCCCAAACTACAACTCTGTCCATTCACTTTTATTGAATATCCCCCATGTACAGGGGTAAGAATCTGACATAAATAACAACAGTGATCTTCTACTAGATTTTTTTCTTTCTTTGCCCTGGTACATGGGAAAATCTTCTATAGTGATGATAGCTGTGCCATATCAACTTTAGGATTCATCAGCAGTCATATTTCTTGAGGGTTGAAGTGGCTGCTATGAAGAATAATGAAATCTCCTGGGAAAGATTGAAAAGAAAAAGTAGAGATTGAGGTCCAGGTGTACTTTTATATCTTATGGTTTTGTTATGTAAGACACCACAATATTTCTAAAAATTTTCCCCTTTTGCCTAAACTAATTTGAGATGGGTTTCTAAAACTGACAACAGAAGAAGATCTAACTAATAAAATACCCTTGACAGTCAGTTAAGCTCTTACTGTAGATGGGACAACTCAACCAGTTCTTTCAAACCAACCTCATGCAAATCAAATTTGCATGTCTGACACATTTACAGGCAAAACAGACTTTCTGAGCCATGTTTCTGTGTCAGGATGACCAATGCTTCAGAAAAACCAGAAAGATTCTCAGGACCAAGCTTTGGAGAGACTGGAGTTGACTAAGGAATGAGATGATCAAGAGCTAGCTATCTTGTCCTAGAAAAGACCTGGGACTTCTGAAAGTCAGGTTCTACAATACTGAGGTGAAGCTTTTCCCCTCCCTGCAGGTTTTGGTGGGAGAGTTTGTACAAATCCTCCCTTTCTTCTCCCTGGCAAACTCTAATTCAATCTTCAAGGACCAACTCCATATCCCCCCCACCCCGCCCCCTGCAACCTTCCCTGAGTGTCTTTTTCATCCTTTTCCTTCTCTATCCCCTTCCTCTCTTCTAGAACTAATTGTCTCATCTTGTGTGCTCCTATAGCGCTTCAAGTTTCTTCTTTTGGTGTCTTTAACATATGAAATATTATGTTCTGTTGTTTGCTTCATGTATTCGTAACTATCTTCCTTGATGTTGAGTTCCTTGAGAATGTGACATGCTTCAATATGTGTCAGGTACTATGCTTTGTAAAGAATATATAAAAAAAGACAGTCTTCCTTTCAAAAGAAATAACAATATTGGGAGGTAGAGTAGTAAATCCCAGCCACTTGTGATGTGTCCCATGACAAGGCATGGATGATACCTCAAGAGCACTCATGGGGACATGACTCAGGTGTAGACAGGTAAGGGACGATTCCCATAAAGGTGATGCTTGCATTGCATCTTAGAGGATAATAGGAGTTTTTGGACATTCCAGACAAGACACAAAAACATGAAGGAACTTTGTAGATTCAGAACACAATGAGCAAAATAAATTATGTGAACAAAAATTTTAGGTAGTGAAGAGTTGAGATTAGAGATACTGACAATGAAAAAATTGGAAAGGTAGTAAGGGTCATGCTAGAAGAGTTAAGATTTTGCAATTGCATAGTCTAGCATAGAATATTGACCATCCCGTTGCTGATAGTTTGTAGGCAGAGGCTTTTCACAGTTGATGTAGAAATCAAAAGCCCGGGCCACAGAACTGATGTTTGGCATTGGGGCTGTTACACTGACATCTCTCCTTTGAGAAAGAAAAATCAATGGTCGATGATCTAAAATCTTTATGTTTTTAAGTTTGGACATCAAAGGTATGAGTAGGACTGGGTAGTTGTATATGAAAGGGAATATGAGTGAAACTGGAAACCTGGGAAATAATATATATTTTCTTGGGGCTCTTCTAGAGTCCTAGTACATTAATTGCTAATAGCAAGGTTCATCTGGGGTCTACTGAGCTTTTTAGTGTTCTGAAAACATCTTAAAATTTTAGAGAAAATTTTGACCATGTGTGTTTGCTTATTTTCCTAGGGAGAAGGATTTTGAATTTTTCTTAGGTTTGAAAAAGTTGTTGGTCCCCATGGGTTCAAATCTACTGGGCTCTGTCATAGGTGCTAGAACAAAAGGACAAAGAAGCAACAGTGTTTAGACATTGCACTATAGATTATAGTGAGAGTGGGATTTTGTTTTTGGAGAAAAGTAGAGTTAGCAGATAGGACAACATTCAATAGATAGTCTAAAAACAATCCTCCTATTCCCAGTGGCTCATGATAATAGTGATTTATTTCTTCCTCACTGTGAAAAGTCAGTGGTAGGGTTGAGGTGGTGTGGGGTTGTGTATCACAGTGTAGAGGAGGGTCTGTTACATGCTGTCCTTTAAGGATCAGACTTCTTCCATGCTGTGGCTCTGCCATCCTCAGCATGCCACCTCAAATGCACACTGGCATCCCCCAGGTAACAGAGAGGAAAGGAGAGAGTGTGCAGGAAGGCACATCCCTCTTACATGTCTTGAAAGGACGGTGGCACATCCCTTCTCAGATTTCATTCCCAAGTGCTGGCAATGCAGTCCCACTTTTTGGTGCAAGGAAGTTAGGAAGTGTAGTTATTTAGGAACATAAGAGGAAAGTGTTCAGTGAGTATCTGGCTAGTCTGTCATGGGGAATTAAAAACTGGTTGAATTCTTACTGTTTTGGTCTATCTCTAAATGAAAAGGAGGGATTGAACTAGATACCCTTTCCCAAAGACTTTCCTATGGTTGTTTAAGGGATTGTTTTTTTAAAATGTGTCTTTTATTAAAAAAATTTTAGACCAGGGCCAGTGAGATAGCTCAGCAGCATAAGTGCCTGCTTGCAAGCACGAGGTCCTGAGTTCGACTCCCAGTACCCACATACAAAGGAAAAAAGGGCTGATGATATTGCTCAGCGGCACAAGCACCTGCTTGCAAGTGCAAGGTCCTGAGTTCGATCCCCAGTACCAATAACAACAACAAAAATTTAGATCAGAAACACTACCTCAAGAATTCTCTGATTTTGGCCAATTATGATAATCCTAGCATTCTAGGAGGCTGAGGCAGGAGGATTACAAGTTCGAGCCTAACCTGGGCAACTTAGTGACTTAGAAAGACCCTGTCTCAGAATAAAAAATAGAAAAGGGGCTGGGGATCTAGTTCTGTGTGAAGACTTTGTATCCAATCCTATTACCTCACATACACAAACTTCTCTGATTCATCAATACCCTCTAAGATAATTACCCACCCAATGATTCAGATAAACTGTAAGGTACAGCCTTAGATTTCAATATGAAGACAAAAATGTCTCCCTTATAGTCCTTTATACCCTGAGGATGGCCAATAGTTTTCTGATGCTTAGTATATTTTATTGTCAAATAAGATTAATACTCTGCTTTCTTTCTGACAAGCTCCCTTCTGAAGCATTAGTCCAGGAGTTCATTAACTCAAACTACAGAACAAGCCAATTCCAGAGAGGAACACAAAGATCAAGCCATGTAGATCATTTAAGAATGGGAGCATATTAAAATGCTTTACTTCTGAAAGACATTTTCAAGTGACTTCTTTAATCATATAGAATTTTGCTAATTAAACAGCCAATTTAAATGCCAACTCTACTAACTGGATTTTGAGTTACATTTAATTTTAATTGTTTCTGTTCTCTAAAAATATGCATAAGAGCTTTTTAATTTTAATTCCATATTTTGCACAGCAGTTAACTCTCCCACACAGTCAGGTCCAAGAGTTGAAAAAGCAGAAATAAGTGCAAGCTGAGAGTACAGTTTCCCAGTTTTAAGTTTAAAAAAAATGTATCTGTTGAACAGTTTAGATTGAATTCTGCCCTTAATGTATTCTACTAGTCTCATAAAAGTGAAGCAACCAGTGTGGTCCATATAAAAGATAATAGATGATCAAATTCTGACTTTAAATATTTTCATTTCCATTGAAACAGACTCTCTTCTCTTCTTAATTGCTAAGTCAATTTTCTGGCTCTGACGTCATGCTTTCATTTTGAAAGTGTATTGAAAACCCCCTACTTTGCTGGGTGAACATGGGCAAATTGCTGTACACTATAAAGCCTCAGTTTCTCTGTCTGTGAAACAGGATTAGACCCTTAGGTCTATTGCTTAAACAGAAGATGACTAGGATGGTGCTTTAAAATCTTTTAAGGACTATAGAAATAAAAGCTACTATTATCAATATAACCACTAAAAATCCAAATAGGTGGAAAAATAAGGAGTGTAAAGTTTGGAGAAGGAAGAAAGCAGACTTGAATCCTATTGGGAATGAGAAGTGAGAGTAGGGAGGTAGGACTTTACTGGGGTCATAGTGAAAGAGGTATTTAAATATGTGTAGAAGAAGCTGTGTGGCGCACATTTAAATATGTGTGGTGCATGCACATTTAGGCCCAGCTGCTCCAGAAGATGAGGTGGAAAGATTGCTTGAGTCCATGAGTTCAATCCAGCCTGAAAGCTGGGTGTGGTGGCTCATGCCTATAGCCTGGCGCCCTTGAGAGGCCGAGGCAGGAGGACTGCAAGGTCAAACTCAGTGTGGGCAATTTAGTAACTTCATAAGAAAAAAAAAAAAAGACATAAAGAGCTGGGAATTTGGGAATGTAACTTAGTGTAAAGGTCCTGGTTTTAATCCCCAGTAGTAAAAAATAAAACAACAACAACAACATAATCCTCCAAATAAATACAGAAATAGGGCCGGTGAGATGGCTCAGCGGCGTAAGCACCTGCCTTGCAAGCGCGAGGGCCCGAGTTCGACTCCCGGATCCCACATACGAAAAAGGGGCCGGTAATATCGCTCAGCGGCATGGGCGCCTGTTGGCGCGCGAGGTCCTGAGGTCGACCCCCCAGTACCCACAAAAAAAAATACAGAAATAAGTGGAAAGAAAGAGAGGGCATCTCACAACTATAGTGTATTCTAAGGAAAATGCACATCAAGAGGAATGAACAAAAAAATCTGGCCACCTTAACCTCAGTATATTGATGCATAAATTTTAAAAGTAAGTTAGTGCATGGTCGTAATTCCAGAATTTTGGGAGGCCATGGCGGGAAGATGGCAAGTTCAAGTCCCACATGAGCAATTTAGTGAGACCCTCTCTTAAAATAAACAATAAAAAGGGGCTGGGAGCTAGCTCAGTGGTAGAGTATCCCTGAGTTTGATCTTCAGCAACACACACACACACACATACCTGGCGAAAGTGTCTGACCAGAGACACCATGACAAGTTGCAGCGGTTGGAGCATATGTATACCTCAGTGGTATAGCATGTGCTTAACTTGTGCAAAACTCTTGCTTCAATCTCTAGTACCCCCCACACCAAAAACAACAACAGCAACAAAACTTAGTGAGAAAAAATAAAAGCCTGAACTGCATGTGAATAGTGGAAGAAGAAGAAATAGAAAAGCACTATTGTCATCACTATGCTACCAAAACCACGAAAACCATGTCATTGCAAGAACACCATGGATTTGGTGGGACAGATAAGGACAATGGTCAAGAATGACTCAAATCTTTGTTTTGGAAATGTTGGAGTTAGGAAAATGACATCATCAATAACCACAATGGTATTTTTTGGGAGAGGGAGGGAAGCAGGCATTTGTATTGGATATATTGAATTTGAGGTGAAAGCTGGAGATGAAAGTGAAAAGTTCAGGACTCCACTGGGTGCTACTACTGCTTTAAGTGTTATACATTATAACCTTGTAGCACTGAACTATTCGGAGTCACTTGAACATGTCACATGCTCATACTTCCATGACTTCCACTTGTTACTTCTGATTATAATGCCCTTCCCAACTTTCCCTCCTGTGACAGTTAACTGATTGTGTCAAATTGAATAAGAAACACCCAACTAAACTGGCTCAGCATAGATCCGGGTGTGGAAAATTCACCCTAGGGAGGATTGTCACCAGAATGGTACAAAAGGGAAATGAAAAAGGAGGGATTTCTTCTGTTTCTTTGGAGGATCTCCAGTCTTCACCTTCACCTTGGATGTTGTCTCTTTGCTTCTAGCACAGACTCTTTAGTTTTCCAGTGCAGTCAGATTTTGGTATCAGAGAATTGGGGTTGTTGCTGTGACTGTACCTGACCTTGCCTTTGGAACTGGCTTGTGGGAAGAATTTGAAAGGTTTGGAGATGTTGGCTGAAGAAGAAGAAGAAGCCCTGGAATGCTTTAAGCTGCACTTGATAGGAGATTCTGGTCAGAGTTTAGAAGATCAGAAAGCTGACAAAAATGCTGCTGATAAAGACCAGGCTCAGGAGGTTTCTACTGGGAAGAAGGACTGCATTGGCTGTTGGACTCCAGACTATGTGTGTTATGCTTTGGCTGAAAATTTGTCTGCATTTTGCTCATGTCCAGAGACTTTGCTTGAGACTGAGATTAAGGGCAGGGGACTAATGCATCTGGTGGAAGAAATTTCAGAGTAGTCTAAAGTTGAGGTGGTGGCATGGCTACTGTTGGGGGCTTTTAGACAGATCTATATTGAGAATCAAGAACAAAGGACACATGCTAAGCATGGTGGCACACACCTGTAATCCTAGCACTTGGGAGGCTGAGGCAGGAGGTTCACTATGAGTTAGAGGCCAGCCTGGGCTATGTAGTGAGTTTAAGGTCAACCTGGACTACATAGCAAACCCTGCCTCAAAAAACTAACCCCCCCCAAACAAAACAAAAACAAACAAACAAAAAACAAAGGGCCCAGCAGAATGCTTCAGAAAGTTTTGAATTTGGCCAGAAAGGAAGCTCCAGTAAAGTTAGAGCCTGCAAAGTTGGAGCACAGGAGAACTTGGTTACTGAAAAGGAGCAGGACAATAGAAAAGATGGCCTGGGGGCATCAAAGGAACCAATAGGATGCTAGCCTTTGGAGCCTCAAAATTGCAAAGGTAAAAGACTGCTTTGAGAAGAGAGCTCCAGAGCACCCTATTCTAGAATGGTGGCAGCCTAGAGAATTTGTTCTTTGAAATTGGGTTCAGAGTGCACAGTGATCCAGCCACTTGACCCCTGCAGCCATGAGAAAAGGAAATCTGACTACTGCTCCAGCTGGTGGCAAACCCTGGCATCATCCACATGGTGCTGGTTTTAGGTGCTTGGAGAATGCAAGAATTGTGGGATCAGGAAGGTTTCCACCTAGACTTCAGGAGAAAGCCTGGGAGGCCAGTAGTGTGTCTTTGAGTGGGCTGTGTGCAAAGCTGTGAGTGTGAAGCCAAAGGTGCAGTGGAGACTCCAGAAGGTTGGAGAAGCCAGGAACATGGATCATCTGAGGAAAGTTGCAAAGAGGGAGCAAAGCTGGCCCATGAGAGAAGCCATGGGAGCTATGACCACTGGCAGTGTGCCATAGGGGCAGAGCCATCCAAGCCCTTTGGAGTTCACATCTTGCCACAGACTTCTTTGGATTCTGGACACGGAACTATAGGACTTAATATTTGCCTTGCTGGATTTTGGACTTGCTTTGGTCCCATTCCTTTCTATCCCCCTGTTTGGAACAGGAATGTTTAGCAGTGCCATTGTGTATGTCGGAAGTGTTTAACTTTCTTTTCATTTGTACAGAGCTTGAAGCTCAGAGTTTGCCTTAAATCTCAGAGGAGATTTTGCACTTGGACTTCTCAGCAACGCTGAAACTGTTAGGACTTTGGCAACTCTTAGAGATGGACTAAATGCCTTATGCATAAAAGGGTGTCCATGAGTTTTTTGGGGAGGCATGGCAGAATGTTATGGCTTGTATCTAGATGTCACAGCAAAGCCTTGTGGGGTCATAGGTGGGACTTTTCAGAGGTGGCTGGATTTAGGGTGTGAGATGATGGAATTAAAGATGTGATGGTGTGATTAATGGTGTAATGCTAGGATTAAGGATGTTCCACCCTGGGTGTGGGTAGCCTGGATAAAATATAAGGGACAGAAAGAGGGCTTCTGCCATCACTTGCTGCTTGTTACTTCATGGCTTTGCTGCCTTCTTGCCTTCTGCCAGCCATAAACTGCCTTTGGATATTGAGAAAATATAGTCATATAATTGTCACTCACTAAAGCTTAGAAAACTTTCTTTATTCAACTTGTAGTAAGTCCTCTCACCCTGTACACAACCACTTATTTGATCCTATAGTGTTACCTTTCCAGAATGTCCTATAATGGACCTGTACTATTAAACTTTCATGTATAGCTTCTTTTACTCAGCATATGATTTGGAGATTCATACATGGTACTGCATGTATCTGTAGCTTGTTTCTTTTTATTGATGAGTAGCATTGCATTCATTTGTATGGATGTGCTATACTTTACATTTACATTCACTAGTTGAAGAACAATTGAATTATTTTCATTTTTGGTTATCATACACTTTCGTATACAGGTCTCTGTGTGGAAATATACTTTAGAGTCTGTTGGATAAATTTCTAGCAGAGATATTTTGTTGAATTGTAATGTAAAGATACGTATGTTAGCTCTACATATGGGCCAGGTGGTTAGGAGCTAAAGTCTTTGGTCAACAGCCAGTGAGGAGCTGAGAGTTCACAGAGGAATGTGACTGAGTTAAAAGTGGTTTGTCTTGCTTCAGTTGAGCTTTGAAATGAGGTAGCCCCACATGACAGATCTCGATTTGAACCAGCTAAGATGCTCTCGGGTTTCTAACTCTCAAAAACCACAGGAGTTGATACATGGTATTATAATCTGCTAAGTTTAGGGTAAATACTTACATACCAGTAGACATTAAAATACCAAACTCAGACACTAACATGAAGCTCAGGGAAGATGTCAGGTCTAGATAAGAGGCTTTTGTGTGTTTGTGGTTTATGTCAGATATTCCAGCAATATTTCTGGATTTATATCCAGAATATCTCTAATTATCTCAAACCATATAAATAACTTTCAAAACAAAACTTATTTTAAAGCTAAAGAATTTGGGGGATAGGGAGTGGTCCATATACTCAAATGACAATAGTGTTATCTCAGTTCTCTGAAGTCTAGGAGTCAGTCTCTATACTGATTTCTCCCCGTCTCTTTACCGATAACTGTCATTTTACATTTTATGATATTGTACTCCTTTGGCAATTTTCAGGTATATACAAATTATTTAACTCCTGTTCTTTTTCTTCTTTTTCTCCTGGAAACCAACCTTGGTGTTTCAGAGAATAATCCAAGTTAAAATAGTTCCAGTAGAGGGCAGACTTGGAGAAGTAAGCATGGCACGGGTGGGCTTTAAATTTGATTAGGCCCAGAGATGGATGAACTGGGGATACTTTTACTCTCTATCCCCATTTGGTCCCCACCTCCTAGACATTTATACTGTGGATGTGAGTGTGGGAAATATGTAAATATGTAGGAGGGATGGAGAGTAGTGGCTGATTTGTACTGCCTCTAAAATGCTGGAGAAATGTGGAGGCACCTTCTTCCTTTGTGAGGAGCAGAGGCACCCACTGTCTGGGGAACATGCATCACCCCAGCGAAGCTTGGGCAGCAGATAGAGGCTGAGGTAGACAGAATCCACTTACTCTCCAATTTAGCCTCAGATCAGGGTTAAGGGTAATTGTCATAAGAGAAAGAAGGTCAGTCAGGCCATTCATGACTACATCTTCCTCTTTTCTCTTAAATGTATTTTTCATTGAATAGCAGCCTATATTTTAGGCTGGACCAACTGGCACTGCTGGCCCTATCTTCTAATTAGAACCATGGGATTCCTGTTATCCACACCAAAAGAATAATCCAACAGAAATTTCCTCTATAAAAGTGGTGCTGGTTCCCTCCTATCAAGATCTTCATTCTCTCTTAGAGCTCATATGGCCATTAATACAAACACAGGGAGTTCTGAACATATTACTCATACCTTTCATGGCAAAATAGGTCCTTTGAGGATGTAGATTTCTAGGCAAATGGTTGCAATGTTTCCTAAGCCTTCCCTTGCAAAATTGGGATTGGAAGTTCTTTTGGGATTCATTCACACCAGAAATACAATGGAACCACTCCGTTGATACAATTGCTTCTCATCTTATTCTTGTATAAACCCCATTTTTTCTGTGAAGCATTTCATTGTTAGCCCATTACTGAAAGTATTCTAAAATGGAAGTGGGAGGAGACATGTGCAAAGCAAAAAGAAATGGGAAAATGTTAAATCAATTACTTTTCACCTGTGAGTTTTTCCTCCTTTTCTTCCCAGCATTATTTGCCTTGTCTGTTGACATGTCAGACTAGAGAAAGATTACACATAATTGTATCCAGCAGTTTCTTTATCTCTCTGAGGGTTCAAGTGACAGAGCTTGTTAGCCTGAAAAACAGGGTGTTTGCATTATTGATTGGGCCACACTGTTTTGACTGAAACAGCAAAGAATATTCTTGGCTGTTTTGTATTTTTCAAGTGAGCCTGCTTCTTGTCCATCAGTTCTGGGAAGATTTTCTTGCTGCCGCCACATGTTCAACATCATGTCTGAGGTTATTTTTTCTGTCAGTTACCTTACCTGCTGTTGCTGTTGATTAAAAACCTTATCTCAACCGAGAATTTGTCTGCTGCCTATTTTCATGTTTGTAACCAGGGGAGAGTTGTTTTGTTGCTTTGGGCTCTCTTTATCATAGATTACTATAGCTTGATATCTTAGCTATTTGTGCAGAGTGAGGCTCACATAGCTGAACATATGACTTTACCATTTTCAATTTAGTTATGCTACAGGGGTAGTTGAAGATGAAAAGCAACTACATTGCTGCTTACCTAAATTTCTGGTTTACTAAATAAAACAATCATGCTTCTTCATGCTTCTCAGGCTTTGGCAGATCAAATACAAATTTGGGGGCTCAGCTGAGAGAGATTTTGATGCAATGTGTCTCAGATGGAACTAAGGAATCTGTATTTTAATGAACACCCTGGTAATCCTGATGTTAAGTGTAACACAAGAAACACAGCAGCGCAACATTAAAGAGTGAGGTTGGTATTAGGAGGTCAGGGTTTTAGTAGCTTCATGGCAAGGCAACATTGAAGAAAAAATCCCAATGCTTTTATAGTAACAAGACTGTTAGCAATGTACAATCTAATTAATGTCTAATTTCTCTTTGGTAATGCACTTTGGTAGCTAGGATTATTAAGTCTAATAATCATCTTAACAAATTTAAAACATTAAATATAATTTATTGAACATTTTATTAATGTAGATCTCACATATTACCCCCAAATAAACTGCCAAATATTTGGAGTTTAGTAACGTTCTAAATTAGTGGAGAAAAAATAATTATTCTGTACATGTTATTTCCAACAACTGGCTTATATTAAAAATTAGAAAAAGCTAACTTCTTTGTAAAATTTTTATTTTATTGGTACAATTTAGATATACATAATGATAACATTCATCATAGGGAGTTTGTACCCATACATGAGCTATCTTGCTTCTTTTTTTCCCAACCCCTCCCCTCCCTTCAACCCTCCTTCCCCTCTTTATTTACAAAAGCTTTGTTTCTATTTTTCCTTCTATTTTTTTTATTGTCCCTTCTTCCTCCCCTCCTCCCTCATTCCCCTTCTCATTTGAACATATTCTTCCCATTTACCAATATGTATTATGCATTTTGGTCCTTATTTAGATTTTTGGTTTCTCATACCAGAGAAACCATGTGATATTTGGAAATGTGAGTCTGATTTATTTCACTTAAGAGTATGGTCTCAAGGTGCATCTATCAAGCTAGAAATGTCTTAGGGCTTATCCTTCTTTATGACAGAGTAGTACTCCATAAAAACCACATCTTTATCCATTCATCAATTGATGGGCATTTGGGCTGTTTCCAAGATCTGGCTATTACAAACTGTGCAGCTATAAACATGGGTGTGCACGTATCGTTGTTGTAAGATGCTTTTAATTTTTTCAGGAAGATACCAAAAAGGAGAAGAGCTGGGTCGAATGGAAACTCTAGTTGTAGTTTTTTGAGGAATCTCCACACTGATTTCCGCAGTGGTTGCACCAGTCCACACTCCCACCAACAGTGGAGAAATGTTCCTTTTTCCCCACAGCCCCTCCAACATTTGTTATTGGTTCATTTCTTGATTAGAATTCTTTCTGCAGTGAGATGGAATCTCAGTGTTGTTTTAATTTGCAAGCTTGAAAGACCACTGATGTTGAACATTTTTTCATATATTTATTTGCTATTTGTAGTTCTTCATCTGAGAAGTGTCTATTCATTTCAGATGCCCATTTTTGGATGGGGTCTTTAAAGTTGGGGGTCTGATTTCTTTGAATTCTTTATATGTTCCAGATAGTAATCCTTTGAGAGACAGCTGGCAAATTTTTTTTCCCACTCTGTGGGTTGTCTCTTCACTCTGTTGGTGGTTTCATTTGCTGTGTATAAGCTTTTTAGTAAGATGAGATCCTAGTTGTTGATTTTTGTGATAGTTCCTGTGTGATCAGGGTTTTGTTTATATAGTCTTTGCCTATGCCAATGCCTTCAAGAGTTCTACCTATTCTGTCTTCTAGCAGATTTAACCTTTCTGTTTTAATATTTAGATATTCAATCCATTTTGATTTTAGTTTAGTGCATGGTGAGAGATATGTGTCTAGCTTTAGTCAGTGGCATGTGGAAGGTCAGTTTTTCCAGCATCGTTTATCAAAGAGGCTATCTTTCTTCCAGTGAAGGTGTTTGACCCCTTTATCAAAGATAAGATAAGGTGGCTGAGTGTGTTTGGAGATGTTTCTGCATATTCTAGTCTGTTCCATTGATCCTTGGCTCTGTTTTTTTTTTTTTTTTTGGCAGTAAGATGCTGTTTTTATCACAGTATAAATTCAAGTCAGGGATTGTGATGTCCCCTGTCTTGTCTTTTTTGCCGAGAACTGTTTTTGCTATTCTAGGTTTTTTCTGGTTTCAAATGAATTTTAGGATTGTTTTCTCTAATTCTGCAAGGTATGTTATTCGTATTTTGATTGGAATTGTCTTAAATCTGTATAACAATTTTGGAAGTAGGCTATTTTCACTGTATTGGGTCTTCCTACTCAAGAACAAGGGATATCTTTCTATTTTCTGATGTCCTCTTCGATCTCCTTTTTCTCCTTATCCTCTTTGTTACTCTCTTGGTCTACACAAAGACTTTATGAACAAAACCCTGATTGCACAGAGCTATCACAAAGAAGTTTTCAATGTAAAGGTCTTTTACTTCCTTCATTAGATTGATTCCTAGGTATTTCATTTTCTTGGATGTTGTGAAAGGTGTGTTTTCCCTAATTTCTGTCTTAGTGAGTTTGTGTACAGGAATGCTTCTGATTTTTGAGTGTTGACATTGTATACAGCTATGCAACTGAATTTGCTTATTAAATCTACAAGTCTTCTGGTGGAGTTTTTGGGGTCTTCTATGTAAAGTATCATGTCATCTACATATAATGATAATTTAACTTCTTCCTTTCCTATCCTTATTCCTTCTATTTCTTTCTCTTGTCTAATTGCTCTGGCTAATGTTTCCAGAACTATGTTGAAAAAGAATGGTGACAATGGGCAGCCTTGTCTTGTTCCTCATTTTAGAGTAAAACCTTTCAGTTTTCATCCATTTAGTATGATGTTGGCTGTTGATTTGTCATAGATGGCTTTTGTCAGATTGAGATAAAAACCATCCATTCCATTTTCTGTAGGGTTTTTATCTTTTTTTTTTTTGTGGGTAGCAGGGGTCGACCTCAGGACCTCGTGTGCCAGCAGGCGCCCATGCCACTGAGTGATATCACCAGCCCCTTTTTCATATGTGGGTTCCAGGAATCGAACTCAGGCCCTCGTGCTTGCCAGGCAGGCGCTTACACCGCTGAGCCATCTCACCAGCCCCTTCCGTAGGGTTTTTATTATGAATGGGTATTGGACTTTGTCAAAGGCTTTTTCAGCATCTATTGAGTTGATCATATTGTTTTTGTCCTTGGTTATGTTAATGTGGTGTATTACACTTATTGATATGAATGTTTTGAACCATCCCTGAATCCCTGGGATGAATCCTACTTGGTCATGGTGTATAATCTTCCTGATGATTTGCTGCATTCTGTTGGCCAGTATCCTATTGAGGATTTTTGTGTTCATGTTTATTAGGGAAATTGGCCTGTAGTTCTCTGTTTTGGTTGGGTCCTTTGGTTTTGGTATGAGGGTAATGCTTGCTTCCAGGAATGAATTGGGAGTATTGCTTCCTTTTCTATTTCATTATGAATTTGAGAAGTAGTGGCATTATGTCTTCTGTAAGTTTCTTATAGAATTCAGCAGTGAATCTGTCAGGGCCTGGGCTTCTCTTTGTTGGTAAATTTTTAATTATATCTTCAATTTTATTGACCGATATTGGTTTATTTAGAAGTTATATATCTTCTTTATTCAGCTTTGGTAGTTCATTTGTATCTAGGAATCTGTCCATTTCTTCTTTACGTTTTATTAGAATACAGGTTCTCAAAGTAGGTATGGATAATTTGCTGGATTTCTGCAGGATCTGTTGTCATTTCATCCTCTTCATTCCTAATTGCATGGATTTGAGTCTTCTCTTGCCTTTGTTTGATAAAGTTACTGAAGAGTTTGTTAATTTTATTAAATCTTTCAAAGAACCAACTCTGATTCATTGATTCTTTGTATTATTTTTTTTTAGTCTCCATTGCATTAATTTCTGCTCTGATATTTATAATTTCCTCCCTCATTCAAATTTGGGCTTGACTAGCTCTTCTTTTTCTAGAAGCTTGAGTTTCAGCATTAGGATGTTTATTTGAGCTCGCTCTGTTTTTCTGATGTTGGGATTCACTGCTATAAATTTCCCTTGTAGGGCTGCTTTCATTGTGTCACATAAGTTCTAATATGTTATATAGGCATTATCATTTAATTGTAGAGACTGTCTAATTTTTATTTTAATTTCACCTATGACTCATTGGTTGTTCGGGAGGGTGTTATTCAATGTCCATGTGTTTATGAAATTCTTATGGTTTCTTTGCCATTGCACTATGAAATTTCCAATTTCATTGCACTATGGTCTGATAATATGCATGGGATAATTTCAATTCCTTTGCATTTACATAAGCATGTTCTATGAGGTAGTTTGTGGTCTGTTTTGGAGAATGTCTCATGTACAGCTGAGAATATTTATTCTGATGTTGTGGCACAGAATACTCTGTAGACATCTACTAAGTCCATTTGTTCAAAAGTTTGGTTCAGTTCTAATATTTCATTGTTGATTTTTTGTCTGGTTGATCTGTCTATTTGTGACAGTGGGGTATTGGTGTCCCCCATTACAATTGTTTTAGTGCTTATTTGATTTTTTATGTCTGTTAATATTTGTTTTATATAGTTGGGTACACTGGTATTTGGTGCATATATATTTATGATTGTTATCTCTTCTTCTTGGATTTTTCCCTTTACAAGTATGTAGTGAACTTCTTTGTCTCTCTTAATCAGTCAGGTTGAAGTTCACTTTGTCTGCAAATAGAATAGATACCCCTGTTATTTTCTGGGTTCCTTTCACATGGAGTACTCTTTTCCATCCTTTGCCTTTCAGTCCATGAATTTTTAAAAATTAATTGTGTTTCTTGTGTGTTGGACCTCACTTCTTGATCCATTCTGCCAGTATGTTTCTTTTGATTGGTGAATTGAGACCATGAACATTGATAGTTATAACTGATATGTATTGATTTATCCTTCCCATGTTATTTTCCTCTTGTTGTTTCCCTTTTCCCCCTCTGTTTAATTGTTTGCCTTGCCTGGTGGTTTTGTTCTGTTGGGGTTCATGGAGTTGTAGTCCTTGTTATCTCTTATTTGGACGTTCTTCAGAATATCTCAGAGTGCTGATTTGGTGTTCATGAATTTCCTCAGTCATTCTTTGTCATGGGAGTAACTTATTTCTCCTTCATTTTTGAAAGATAGGGGCCAGTGAGATAGCTCAGCAGCATATGTACCTGCCTGGCAAGTGCAAGGTCCTGAGTTTGACTCCTGGTACCCCCATGTGAAAAAAGGGCCAGTGATATTGCTCAGTGGCACGGGTGCCTGCTGGCACGCGAGGTCCTAAGTTCGACCCCTGCTACCCACAAAAAAAAAATTGAAAGATAGTTTTGTGGGGTACATTAATCTGGTTTGGAGGTTTTCTTATGGCTTGAAGTACTTCACTGGAAGCTCTCCTTGATTTAAGTGTTTGAGAAGTTTGCTATGATTCTGATGGGCTTTCCTTTATAGCTGATTTGTTTCTTTTCTCTAACAGCTTTTAACATTCTGTTCTTGGATTGAATTTCTGTAACTTTGACTATTATATGCCTTGGTGTAGATTTTTTTTATTTTTTAACATGGCTAATTGAAGTTCTGTATGCCTCTCATCTGTATGTCAAATTCTTTTTCCCTTGCTTGGGAAGTTTTCTGCCATTACTTCTATGAACAGGTTTTTTTGGTGTTACTTGTGCTATCTCCTGCTTTTTCATTGACCCTGATCAGTCTCTTGCTCATGTTGCTATATTCCAGTGTCTGGAGACCAAATCTTGAAGAGGCTCTTTCTCTGCTACTCACCACTCTGCCATCTTCCTGGAAGTCTTCTAAAAAGCTAGATTTCTACTTCACTCCTCATTCCAAAATACCTTACAGATGAATTAAAGTTCCAAACCTAAAATAAATAAGAGTGTATACACTAAGGTAAAATAGAGGGATTTCTTTTTAATATTTTTTTGTATTACATAAAACCTGTAAGTCTAATAGTAAAAGATAAGCTTGAGTACATAAAATTATGTAAAAAAAAAAAAGAGGCAGAAGTCAAATTTAAAAACAAATTAAAAACTTCAGAGGTTTTTGAAAGAACAAAGAAAAAAACCCATTGGTGGACAGATGTTCATCCTTAACCAAATTAAGTAAATGGAAATAAAAATACGATACGCTTTACATCTAGGAGTTTCACAAAAGTTAATATATTTCATGGCATCGGCTTCAAGGAGAGGTGGAGAAGAGCACCAGAAAAATATTTAAATTCTTTTATCCATCAGTTCCTTTTCTAAAAACTTATCCCTGGGCTAAGTGTGCAGCTTAGTGGTAGAACTTATGTTTGCATGAGGCCATGGGTTCACTCTCTAGCACCAAGAAAATAAAAAGGTGGGGCCTATCTATAATACCAGCTACTAGGGAGGCTAAGGCAGAAGGGTCACAACTTAGAGGTTGCCCTGGACAATGCACAACTTAGGGAGACCTTGCCACCCCCCCACAAAAAAAGGCTTGGAAGTGTGGCTCATTGGTAAATCACTTGCTTGGTATGCACAATATACTGAGTTCAATCCCCAGTACCACAAAAATCAAAACAAAAAACAAAAACTAACTTATTCTAGCACTCTGATTTTATATGTAACTAGGGTAAGATGATAATTATAGTATTATTTGTAATAAAAAACTAGAAATGATGCAATACTGTACCACTGAGCTATATCTCTTGCAGCAAATAATTATTAATGGAGGACTGGCTGAATAATATTTCCTTTTTTCCCCTCCTTCCCTTCTTCCTCCCTCCTTCCTTCCCTTTCTCTCTCTCATTATTTATTCATTTTCTTTCTTTCTTTCTTTCTTTCTTTCTTTCTTTCTTTCTTTCTTTCTTTCTTTCTTTCTTTCTTTCTTTTTCTCTCTCTTCCTTCCTTCCTTCCCTGTGCTTCTGGGGATTAAACTAATGGCTTCGTACTTGCTAGGCCAACACCTTACTACTGAGCTACACCCCTAGCCCTTGTTGATTAATGGTCCAAAATAATTTTGTGTTATTAAAAAGGATAGTTAAAATCTGCATATTTTAATATAGAAAAAAGCACCAAAATATTGCTAGGTTTATAAAAGAAGAAAGAAAACAAGATACTAAACAATGTGCAACTTATTTTTCTATATGTATACAGCAAAACTCCACAGGACCTCCAAATCATATAGGGGAAATAAATGTAACTCCCAACCTGGTAGGTGTCTGATACACTGAGTTTGTGTTCCCCTAAATTGAACATGAATTCTAAGGAACAATGGAAATTAATAGTAAGAAATTTTATTGAGGGAGAGACAGCTCCTGAGCCAGATGGGTGGGGACCCAGAAAATTGGTTGCCAACAAGCCAGCTTCTCAAATGAAGTTTTATAGTGCAAAATCACGAGGTACCATGTGGGACAAAACTATTATCAATCAATAACATTACAAGTATAGCCACTTAGGTAATATTGATCTAGTGGGGAAGCAAGTCACATAGCAAGTGTATACGGAAAGAACAAGGACCTTTTTTGGAAGAGATGAGTTAGGAGTTCCTGGTCACCCACCCAACTGATTGATATCTATCTAGACTTTATTGGACCAGGTAATATCAATAATAGTGTTATGGTTTGTGTCTGAATGTCCCCCCCAAAGCCTCAGGTGGCCAGAGGAAGGGTGGGATTTTTGAAGACAGCTTGTTAAGCCTGGACCTCTTGTTTTTGTGCTCTCACCTCAGGAAACAGAGTTACAGCATTTCCATCTTGATTTAGGAGGGGGTCAGGGTCCTCAGTTTGTAAACATCCTCAGCCTGTGCAAGAGGAAGGCACAGAGATGGTGCAAGTGCTACACCTACCCTAGGGCAGGTAGCCTGCATATAAGGGAGGAAAAGAGGCTTGCTCCTCCCCTTTTACTCTTGTTGCTTTTGCTGTTTTCTGCAGCCATGAATGGTTGCCCTTGTGCCATGCCACCCTGCCTTGGAGCCAGCTGATTATGGACTGAAACCTTCACAAACTGTGAGCTAAATAAACATTTCCTTCCCTAATTTTGGGTGTCAGGTATTTGTCTCAGCAATGAGAGAAAAGTAACTAAAACAAATAGTATATTGTTTATCTCTCGGGGAGGTATGTAGGTCTAGTCATTCCATCTTCATTTTGAGTCCCGGCCTTCAACTAACCCACATGCAGTCATAGTTGTAATGTGTTCTTATCATCCGCACTGACTCCTTTGAGGACCTAACCCTGTCTGACTGCCTATAATATTTCTATCTAACTTAGCTGTCTATGATAATATACTTGCCGAAACATTGAAAATTTTTGGAAACATTAAGAAATTGTTATAAAATGGATACCTTTGAGAATGTGACAGAAGACTTTGGAATAAGAGGAATGCTTATTTTACATTGCGTGTTCTCCTTTTGCCTGAAAATTTAAAATTGTGCCATGTGTCATTGAAATTACTGAAGAAAAACCTATTTGAAAAAACAAGGATTTTATACCTCAGCTGTTGTGATTATAGCATAATGTTTGTGATAATCGCATATGTTTAATTGAACAAATTAGGTAAGCGTATAGAATATATACAAAGGTGGTTTTTCAGAAAATTCGAAGTGTAAGTGGCAACATTTCCCACTTCACTGGGAAAGATTCATGTTTTTAGTACAGGTTGTCCATACTTAACTGTGCAAAGAAGTTTCTGACTTGTTTTCTGTAGCATATTTGCTTTCAGGACTTTGTCTAGAAAAGGTGGTGAGTTATTCCAGTGTCTTCAGCCATTTTACCCTCATGGTAAGGAACCATTCACATTTTAGCCTCTTGAGATAAATACAAATGAGTGAGGAATTGTGTTTATAGCCTTTACCTACCAATCTTGCTACCAGATATGGGATAGAACTATCAATAATACACAAAAGCAGCCATGAAAACAGTGAAACTTAAAACAAATTTTTGTTAAGAGTACTTTCCCCAATTATAAACATAATATATATTCATTGTAGAAAGTACAGAGAAGTATAATTACACTATATTTACAGAAATTTTCTAAAATATGGTACAAATGCAGAGTTTCTTCTAATTTTTGTGTTTTTCCAGTATTTTAAGGAGAATTTGGGACCGGTGAGATGGCTCAGTGGTATAAGCGCCTGCCTGGCAAGTGCGAGGTCCTGAGTTTGACTCCCGGTACTCACATATGAAAAAAGGGCCGGTGATATCTCTCAGCAGCACGGGTGCCTGCTGGCATGTGAGGTCCTGAGTTCGACCCCCGGTACCCACCAAAAAAAAAAAAAGGAGAATTTGGGCAGGGATAGAGACTTATGCATAAGTATATACATAGGACTTATGCATAAGTATATACATAGGATGTCAGCAAAAATGTAAGAAACTGGAAACATTACTCCTGACTAGGGGAACTAGGAGCCTGGGGTAGAAAGAGCAATTATGGAAGGGATAGTGCTTCAGTATTATTTATTTTGATAGTGCTTTAGCATTATTTATTTTGCCACATAATTTAAAACTATACAAAAACACTACATGAATGTTTAAAACACAACAAAATTTTCATATGAATCCTCTAATCTTTGTGTGTATGTGTATGTGTGTTGCAGGGAATAGAATCCAGGGCCTCATGCATGCTAGGCAAGTGCTCTACCATTGAGCTACACTTCCAGCTTTATAGTCATAATTTTTATATAGAAATGTGAAATAAAAGTAAAACTCTACTAAATCATCCATCAAATGAAAATAATTTATAAAAGCGTACAAGAAATATCATTTCTACCGAACCAACCAGACAAAAAAGAAAAACAGATGGATTGAAAAAAGGCACAAATGAAGGCAAAACAATAGAGTAAAGGACAGTGAAATTCATGAACGAAAGAGAGGGAGAAAAAGGATGGCTTTCCAGAGGACTTGAAAGGTTTCCTTACCCGGAGACTATGCAGGCTTCAGATTTCCAAAATAAGTGGGCTACATTGAAAATATACTGCTAATCCTTTGAGATTTAAGTGATAGAAATTCATAAAAAATAGGGACACTAATTATCACCAGGAAAAGATGAATGGGTAGGGTGGATACTAGAAACAGACAATGGAAATCTAAAAAGATACAAGAATTAAAACAAATTAATTTATCACAGAAAATAAATAACAAAATAACTGCCTTTTTTTTTAAATCAACTTTCCCCTACTGCAAGTGATCTACCACTGAGCTGCATCCCTAGTGCAGTTTCTTTATATTAAACAAAGAGATGCTTTACATGTCCCATGAATCCTCTAAGCTCTTTCCTGTGGAGGTCCTTGGTAGTTTGTATCTCCTGCGGAAGTGGCACTAAGCAGAGCAGATTGAGATAGGAACCTTTAAAGGTCACAATCTCTGCATGGACAAAAACAGTCACAGACACAGCCTGAAGAGTTGCGCAGGTTTTAGGAAGACACTGAACTTAGGGAAACCTTGGAGTTAAGTGTCCCACAGCTGCCAAGTCATAACACATGTTTTCTGTTCAGACAGAAACTGAACCTTATAATGGTGAAATGAGAAAAAAGAGTCAAATGTATGGAGAACCACGCAGTCCTCTTAGAACTCTCACACCTTTTCCAGGCACCTCTATGAAACCCAGATGCACATTAATTTTCATAAAGTCCAAATAGGCATGTTTTATTTTTCTGTTTCTTACTGGAATAATGTAAGCCTTGAAATGCTCCATATCTGTTACCTGAAGTTTATAGCTCTCCTCCTGCTTTATGAAAACATCAGGTACTTAGCTAATTAAATGTGATACTCTTAGAACCGTGTTTATAGGAAAGTGTCAACTTTCAGGATGTTTTGTATAAGTCTCGATAAAATTACGTAGAAAATGACCACGTACACTCTCTTCATAAGCTGACCTTGTGATCACCACTGCTTGGAGCTCAAAACAAAAACGATCTAAAGATTGAAACAAGATAAGATCAAGTTGATGTCATGGAAATTACACCAAGTACCATTCAATCATCGAATGAAACTTACTGTTGATCCCTGGACTTAGAAGCAGGTGGGATCATGCAGTTTTTATTACTCTGCTGGTATAAAAGACGGGTGAGGACTTTATTATCTGCAGTTCCTGAGAAATCACAAGACAAAATTAAAATTCCTCTTCACATCTATAATTGACTGCCCTGAACACATCGTAAAAAAGGTAATTTGAAGAAGGTAATTTGAATGAAATAATTTGGGGGAATTTAATTGAGGAGTAAAAGTAAGAATATAAGGGTGCTTTCAGAGTCAATGCATAAACCTTAGTAAGAAGAGAATTAGGCATTTACTCATTCTCTTTTCATCACTCATGACTGAATTGGGAGGAAGTTGCAAAATCGTGGTCTGATCTAACAAAAGCCAGAAACCAAATGTGTCCTGCTGATATACTGGACTGCTTGTCAATATCTAAAAATTTTCTTCAAGAATTACTGGATGTCATTTGAAAGGCATTATTTTGAGTGGCTTCCAGCAGCTAGGCAGAGGGCAAGCAGACATTAAGTAGCTGATATTGTTTTATTATTAGTTTTTAAGTGATGCATAACTGTATCCTCAAGTTCACAGGCAATAAAGCAGCTCACTTGTTCAACAGAATGACCATAGCTTCTGATTACATTTTGAGTACATGTTCTCATGTGGGCTCGAATAGTAACACTGGAATTTCTTGAATATATTTTCCACTTTCTATTTTCACAAAATGCTGCATAAATAACAGTTGGTAGTATTTCTTCAAATGTTATCAATGACCTTGCAATAATAAATTACATGCCCAAATCTAATTGGGTAGTTCTAGTGAATTTCTGGAAACTTTTTTCTATCTTTATAGCTGGCCCGCCCTAACTGCAGTTTCTGCAGCCAAGGATTTACTAGTTGCTTTGGATTGAAAAAAAAAAAAAAAAAACTTTGTATGTACAAACTTTTTTCCTTGTCATTCCCTAAATATAGTATGACAAATATGTACATGGTATTTAGAGTGTACTAAGTATTAAAAGTAATCTAGAGATGATTTACAGTGTATGCCAGCATGTGCATAGGTTATACACGAGGGACTAACTTGAGCATCCAGAGATTTTGGTATATTGTAGGTGGCAGGAAGGAGGGGAGGTATCCTGGAACTTCCTTCCCCACACAGTGAGGATGATTGAAGTTACATCTGCATTAGCACTAGTTGAAGTGGTGACTGGTTGGGAAATTTAGCTTAGAAAAAATAAGTACACTTTTGTTCCTCATGATTAGTGTTTAGAAATGGGATTTGGACACATGTGAAGCACTGTGAGCCTGTTGAAACTCCATTTCATCTCTTTAGGAAATTTTGTTTCCAAAGTTCCAAAGTTTCCAAAGTTTTTTTTCCACTCGTAAGTAAGATATTTTACAATTAAAAAGAAATATTTTCAAGTTTCTGAAGATGTCTTTTAAATAACTACTTGAATAACATTAATTCAATTATATGCCCCAAGCTTTGATTTTTATATAGATTGTGAATCCTGGAGTAGTTTGCCATTAACTTGGGATCCTTGAAATTGTGGTTTTGGCATATAACATTATAGCAGCACCATTGTAATGCTACACAAAGTAATTCAACAATTCCTTGATTCATCAGACTCACAGAGGACATTATAAAAATGTTTCAGCATCTTTAATACTCTCAAACTTAAGGGGAGGTGGTAGTTGGCTGGACTAGGAGTAGAATGAAGGGCAATATTAGGAGTCCAATTAGAAATAAACAACTATAACAGCATGATACACATGCAAGTTATCAAGGAAGATATTGATTCACTTCTAGCCACAGAGGCAGAATGAGCAGAAGGGCACAGTCTTAGGATTAGATTCCTTTCTGAGTGACTGGCAAATCTTTGAAATTCTCTGGCGTGTAGTTTTCTACTTTGAAATAGATGCTGTATAATGCTTTCCTCATAGATGTGTGAAGAGAGTCAAACAAGCGAATGAATGTAAAAGCCAAAGCTTTTTCCCCTTTCCCTCTCCCCACCAAACAGTAGTCTTCATAATTTATCAGTAATTAAATGCCTGAGCCAACCCTCTTTATCCAAATGTAATAGCTTTTTAAAGACAGTTCTGGAGAACTGAAGTCAAATGATATCTAAAAGAATTATAAGGGCAAATTATATTTAAGCTGGCACACAATAATGCTGCTTTTACAAAAAAAAGATTTTAGTGTCTTATTTAGAATAGATTGGGGGCCGGTGATACCACTCAGTGGCACGGGTGCCTGCTGGCATGTGAGGTCCTGAGGTCGACCCCTGGTACCCACAAAAAAAAAAAAAAAAAAAGAAAAGATTGGGCTGATGGTGTGGCTCACAGCCTAGCAGTCTCCAAGACTTGTGTTGGGTCCCCAGAACAAGATGTGTGTGTGCATGTGTGTGTGTGTTTGTGTGTACATGGGGAAGGGAAGGCAGCATGTGAAGTGTGGCTCAGAGCTTGGAGTTCAGAATTGTGAAGAGACATTTAACAATCTTGGATCTGCAGTAGCTAACTATGTGAACTGTACTGTTTACGTCACTTCTAGAATTTCTTTATCTGTAAAAAAGAAAATAAAACAACACAGGCTCAGTGTATTTGTGTGTTCAAGGTGCCCCAAAGAATGTCTAGCACAAAAAAGTGATCAGTTAGTAGTAGGTGTTATTTTTAATATATAAGATGTAATTGTTACTAAATCCGTATTGCAGATGTTATGTAGAATCCTAACTCCAATTTTTTACGTTTTGTTACATTTTTTAACAGATTAATTGAACGTGTGTTATATAAATACTCACTCTGTTGCTCCTGCCCTCCCTAACACAGGGGAAAAGTACAGGGAGAAAGTAGAGTGGCAAGATTGTGGATCACATTTTTCTGACTTCTGAGAAATTTTTATTGTAAGAGACAACAGTTCTTCCAGTTATCTCTTGCCGTGGTGCATCAGACTACCTGAAACCTGACTGGGTAAAACAACAAATGATTATTGTCTCTAAAAGTCCTTTGGAAGACTTCGCTCAGCTGAGCACTTTTTAATTTGGATTCTTGGGCAGGGCAGTCAGTGGCTGAGGCTGGAGTTAATTGACAGCTCAATAGGGATGTTTTCTTCAATCGCATGTCTAATCCTTCATTTACTCCTTGGACTCTTTTCTTCTCCATGTGACATCTCATCCTCCAGGGTCTCTCCATGTGGCTTGAACATGCTATCTCATGGTGGTCCCAGAGTAGAGGCATTTCTTACATAGAAACTGCTTCCTAGGAGAGAGGAGGCAAGAACTGCCATGTCAGCTAAGGGATACACCCACAATGCGCCTAGTGCTATTCCTGCCTGTTCTAGTGGTATAGGAAGACGTTAGGGCCTGGGTAGATCAAATGAGGGGCAAAGATAAACATACTGCTTTTTGATATAGGAGTGGCAAGGTCACACTGCTGAGAAATATTTTTGTGGCCCTCTTCAGAAAGTGCAACCTGCAGTGAAAACTTCAGGACAATAAACAAGGGGACTTCTCTTTGCAGCTCCTCTACTTTCTAATCACAGAAAATTATTCTGATTAAATAAAGTGCCAGGATTGATTAATCAGTAATCTAGTTCTGTTTATCTTATTATTGAAAACTTCAGGTAAATTAAACGTTTTTGTGATTTAGTGTCCTTTTTCTTTCCTGTGCTGGGGATTGAATCTGGGGTCTTAGAGTACATTAGGCAAGTGCTGTGCCACCAAGCCGTATCTCCTGCTCCAGATGCCATAGCCCTTTCAAATGCGAATGGTACTTGCTGTTTCAAAACAGCTGAAATAAATGCAAAAAATATGATGCACGAATTTAATAAGCTACAAGAAAGATTCTTAAACTACCATAATACTGTGCCTTATAGCAGTTTTCTGGCCTTTGGATGTTTTACTTCACAAATGGAAAGATTGATGCTGTCTATTGTTTTATGCCTAATAGTATATATTATCATAATAAATTTCATTGAGTTTTAAAGCTTGAGGGGCCAGTGAGATGGCTCAGCGGCATAAGCGCCTGCCTGGCAAACATGAGGTCCTGAGTTCGACAACCGGTATCCATGTACGAAAAAAGGGCCGGTGATATCGCTCAGCGGCACGGGTGCCGGCTGGCACGCGAGGTCGAGGTTGACCCTCAGTACCCACAAAAAAAAAAAAAAATTAAAGCTTGAATATTTTAAAGCAACAAGCATTAGTATTTCTCTTCTAAAATAATATTTTATGGTACATAGAGTTTGTCTATCAAAGTTTCTTATTGATTTTTTTCAATATAGATTTAGTATGCTGAAAAAATTTTTAAAATGCTGATGTGCTAAAAAATCAAAAGGATAATGGAAAAGATAAGATTTTAATTACATAATTACATTAGCATTGTGGGGTTTTAAAGTAACAATTAAAATAGGGTGTGTACATCTTATAAGTCCCTTAAATTTAGTCAATTAAAAAAGGAAATGTGTCAAAATATGACTGTTTGAAGGGCATAAATGAATTGAAATAATTTTTATAATTCTACGAGTCTTTCAATTTTCTTCTGAATACTGCTTACTTTTTTCTTTCTTTTTGAAGTAAATATTTTAAAGGTCATCTTTTGTTTTATTCTTCTTTATGGAAACCCCCATTTTTGTAAGCCTTAGAAGCTATGTGTGTATTTCTTACATATGAGATCCTACTCCCTTTAAAAATTATCTCCTCTTGAAAACAAGCTGGCTCGCTTAAAATTTTGTGAGCAGAAAATACTGTTACATGATTGATAAGTAGAAATCCTGCTCTGAACACTGAAGCCAATGCCAAAATGTGTGACTTCACTTGGCCTTGTTTTCCTTTTACTACTGGAACACTTTGAGTCTATTCTATTTACAGCTGTACTTGCTGGGGAACTTACTCAAACTAGTGAGTACACAGTGCTCCTCAATCAATGTCAAAATGATAGACTATGTTTACTACTGTTGGGTTTCTTTTTCCATCAAGTACATGTTCATTATTTTCATTAGTTTTCATCTGTCCATTTTCTTGTTCCCAGCCTACCTGTCATAATAATACTTTTATTATGAAATTTATTTCTATTCCTGCTTATTTGTCTCTGTATTGTGTTCTTCACTGTGCTCTAGGCTCCTCAGATGGCAAGAAACTTATATTTGCATCACCCATGTTAGGCACAGTACTTGGCATACAGCAGGTTTTATTTGAAGTCTTTAACTTTTGCAAGCATTTGATTTGGACCTTTAAATTTTGTACATTAGCCTTGAACTCTTGTTGAATTGCCTCAAAACTCTTCCTTTTATAAGATAGATAGTATCTACATTAAAGAATGGAGGAAGCAGATTCTGGGGTTTCTCAGCCACCCTTTGTCACCACCTTTGGAGAAAACACTGGTGAATGTGTTAATCAGTCTCAAGGTCACTAGTGTCTGAGAGCAACATCTGAGCTTCTATTTGGAAGAACAGGAATTAGAGGATTACTGGGTTGGGGATGTGGACACGGGATCATGAAAGACACTGCCAGCTTGGGGCTTTAGAACATGTAAGATGATAACCCATTTCTGGAATGAGGGCACACGAGGAAAGAAAACTAGTAGCCAGGCTCACTCCAATGTGAGTTTCTTGAGGACCGGAACTCAGGGTCTTTAGAGTTACCCACCTGGAGACAGAAGTGGTCACTTAGGAGCAGGTAGAGGCGAGTCTGTAGATGGTCAGGGGCCTGCTCTGTGAAATTTGGTAGGATGGAAACTGAACATTCCACTGCCCCTTGAGACTTTTCACCTTAAGGGTTTCACTAAGCCAAACTATTTCTATCTTCTCTGGACCAGGCAGAATGCTAACCTATTTGCAGGGCTCTTCCTTGTTTAATAAACTACTATTGAATACCTGTCTCATGCCTTCCAGTGTGCTGGGATTCAAGGCTTTTATTTCAAGGGACTCCTTTCCATTAGTTACTAACCACTGAAGGCAATTTATTTTGTCTCTGTGATGTAACACTCGGGTTAACCCTCTAGAAGTCAGTTAGATTTAATCTGTTTGGTTAACATAGAATTATGTCTCCAGTCCTAACTAGTCATCTCAAAAATGTGCTGTGAGTCACTTGGGCTTCCTGGTGTGGAGAGTGCAAATGAGTCACTCCAGCTATAACCAGCATTAGAAAAACCACAAACCCCTCACTGAACGGCAATGTAGAGCAATGTCAATGTTTTTGCAAGTGAAGGCAGGATGTCATATTATTTCAAGCATTTGTAACTTTCCTGGAACCATATTTAATATATATGGGAATGTATATGGATGTGTGTGATACATAGGGTGTCTATATATAGGGATATGTGTGTATATATATATATATATAGTTCTTTTTGTTAGTGTTAACCTATTTTATTAAATCATTTAATGCATTAATCATATATTATCACAATAAATAAAATTATCCAAACATTAATAATGATAAACTATGGTAATTATATTATGGTTAATTATGGTAATTATGGTAATTATATTCTTTTATTCTTTTCAAGAATGCTATATTTTCCTCACAGTCAAATTATTTCAAGAATCTGAATTTTTACACATACACATAGTTTGATAGAAAGTAAGAGAAACCCAATTTAAACCCTGACTGTATTAATGTTTTATTTGGAGTTCATATGACTTACAAAATTGCTCTGCCTATGGCATATTTAAAACTTACATATTCACGTACAGTATTGGTCAGCTACAAATTACACAGCTAAGGTAGAATATGCCATCTCTGATGAATTTATCTGAAAATATTCTATTTTCTTGAACATTCATTCTAGCTGTCATTCAAGGTTTATCTTGTTCCTTGCTGTGAATGACCGCTCCATGTCCTCAACTTCTGACTGATATTCTTACTGCCCTGAAGTCTCAACTGAACATAATTGTCCTGAACATCTGCTTTGTGGTTTATGTTAGATTGGTGGTAGATTAGATGGGCAGAGTTTTTATACTTAAGAAGATTTCACACATACCTAATTAGCTGGATCATGGGACATCATCTTAGAGTTTAGGCTAAGTGATAGGTGAAGGCAGTGGAGAGAGTTAGGTATTCTGGCTTTGGGGATGAGTAAAACCTGCAAAGTGAAGCTGGAATTTGGGCACTTCTTAGAGGACTCTAAAGAGGAAAGACTAAGAAGGTGGATAAAGGGCTTGCAGGTCAAGTTGAAAAAACACACATTTTCTTGGATTCATTTTATTTTGATGTGGTGCATGGCATGGCAGTAGACATTGAAGATTAGTCTGGGGTTGAATGGATAGGGCCTACAAAATGGTAAGTTATTCTCTTGGAATACCAAAGGAGATAAGCTTAGTGAATCTGATTTTAGTTTTGGCATATTATCACAAAATAGTAGACATTGCAGCTGAATGTATTTTTCTTGCCTCAATTTTTAATTGTTCCTTCCAAATTCTAAAATAGGAAAAAAAAAAAAATGAAGGTAATTAGAATGACAGCACAGCAGTAGAGTGCTTGCCTAGCTTATGAGAGGCCCTGGGTTTGATCCCTAGCGCAGGAGAAAAAAAGCTTTCAAAAACATTTAGAATTTGAGAGTTTATCCTTTTCTTCTTGGTTAATGTCTTTTTATAATAAAGACAAAGACAGAAAGCACTTTCTAGTATTGTAAGCTATAGCAATAGTGACTTTGTTTCCATTTTTTCAATCTTCTTTTTACTTTATCATAACACAAACTCTAAAATTTCATTGATTTTAAATTTTCACACTTTACAATCTTGTTATAAATGTTTCTCTCTGAATTAATTCTGATATAATTGTTCACTGCTTAATGGCTGAATTTTATAATATATGAGTTACAACATCAAAGCACAAAAGTGATACTAGCTTAAAAAAGAAACCAATTTAATTCTGAAATTTCCCTTATGGCTTTGTCAATCACTTAGGGCAGTGGTTCTCCAAACTTTTGATCTCAGAATCCATTTACACTTTCAAAAATAAGTGAAGAGCCCAAAGAACTTTTGTTTATGGGATTATCTTTATTAATATTGAATGGTTTAGAAATTACTTTAGAAAAAAATTTAAAAATATTTATTCATTAAAAAACAGCAATAAACCCACCCTATGTAAATACAAATAAACATACATTTATTTAAAAATGACAACTTCCACAATGAAAGATATTGGTGAGAAAATATTTCCTTAATATCTGGCCTAACAGAACACAGCTAGGTTTTCTGTGCTTGTTTATTCAACTGACTGCAGTATCATGTGTCATGGAGCCTCTACATAATTTATCCGAACATGCAAGTGATGAAGAACAAAAAGGCAAACACCCTTTTAGTCTTATTATTATAAAAATTATTTTGACCTCCCACACTCACTAAAAGTGTTTGAGGTCTCCAGACTACATTTTAATGTTTATTCACTGTTAGTTAGACATAAAAATAAAACACACAGTTACTTGTATATAAAAAACATGTATGTCAGGCAGAAGTAATGACATACCTATGTTTTCATTTCTATACTTGCATAGTCTGTACAGTATTTCTATATTATAAAATGCTAGTTCTGTCTGAAAAATTATTCTTAAAAAGTGTTATAGGCTGATATAAACATCTAGTCAAAATGTAGTATTATTATGTCAGTTTACCTGAAAATAACTACAAGTTTTGATTCACATTTCATTCATTCAATTTTAAACTTCATTCTGAATAGTCTTTTGCAAAACTTTATTCTGAATAATTATAGATTTAGAGGAAATTGCAAAAAATGTACAGGGAAGTCCCGTAAGGCCTTCAGGCAATTTTTCCCAATGATAATTATCTTGCATAACTATAGTACAGTGTGAAAACCAGGAATCTGATATTGTCACAACACAGAGACTATTCAGATTTGACTAGCATTGTCTGTGTAATTCTATGCAGTTTTATTCCATGTACACCAGTGTGATTAATATCACAGTCAAGATGCAGATCTATAGTCAGGCACGTTGGTGAGCCTGTAATTCCAGATACCTGGGAGGCTGAAGCAGGAGGATTGTGAGTTTGTAGCCACCCTGGGAAATTAGGGCTAATCAAAAAAGATATCGTGTATTTAAGATTTTTAAAATTATTACAGTAAAAGATACATTGCCATAATCACCCTCAAAATATCCACCTTGCTTAGAACACAATTATTCCATCATTCTTGAGAAAAGGAGCATTGTTTTACCTTTTTGCAAATCTCCCTAATGTTGGGCCTAGTATAACACAGCTGGGTCTCATGTACTTCCTTATTTAATCTGTTGCTGTATCACATGTCATGAGCCTCTACAGAATTTTTCTGAAGCAGATCCGAAGTCCTCTTTTGAGAGCGTCTTTATGAAGTGTGATGAAAAATACAGTGAATGCTGCTTTACAGTGCCATCCAATGGATAGGCTTTTAAAAATACTAAGGTGTGTTGTCACGTACTTTATTCATGGGATCTGGTGCTGTGTAACTTCTGACTCTTTCCCAGAGTCAAAATGGCCATAAAAACGTAAACAGTTTGAATTGATTCAGGTCACTGAGGCAGCTATGACAGTACAACTAAAGATAAAAGTACAATCTGTGCTACTTTCACTCAGCACAATTCCCTTGAGCTCCATGCAAGCTGCTGTGTGTATTAATACTGTGTTCTTTTTTTGATGCTACCTAGTATTTCACGGTATGGATGGACCAATATTTGTATAACCATTCACTTTAAAGGGCATTTATATTGTTTCTAGTTTTAGGCTATTATAAATAAAGTTTCTGTGAATATTCATATACAAGTTTTGTGGGAATATAGTTTTCATTTCTCTGAAATAAATTCCTAAGAGTACAATTGCTCAGTCATATGTGCACATTTTGTTTTATAAGAAACTGCCAAATTATTTTTCAGAGTGGCTGTACCATTTTACATTCCCAACAACATCTAAGTTATTCTGTGTTTTTGTATCCATGCAACATTTGGTTGCTTTTTTTTCTTTTTTCTTTTAGCCATTTTGATAATTATAGTTTTAGTTTGCATTTCCTTGATGGCTGAGGGTGTTGTGTACTTTTTTTTTTTTTTTGTGGGTACCGGGGGGTCGACCTCAGGACCTCACGCGCCACCAGGCGCCCGTGCCGCTGAGCGATATCACCGGCCCTTTTTTCGTATGTGGGTTCCGGGAGTCGAACTCGGGCCCTCGCGCTTGCCAGGCAGGCGCTTACGCCACTGAGCCATCTCACCTGCCCGGTGTTGTGTACTTTTTATGGGTTTATTTTCTATCTATCAATCCTCTTCAACACAATGCCCATTTTATAATTAAATATTTTGTGTATTGTGTTTTTGAGAGGTTCCTTTATAGTCTAGACTCTAATCCTTTGTTGAATATGGGGCATATAAATATTTTTCCATGTCTTTATCTTGTATTTTCATTCTTTTAACAGAGGATTAATCCATAATTTATTTAATTTATTAATTAATTTATTTTTTGTGGGTACTGGGGGGTCGACCTCAGGACCTCGTGCGCCAGCAGGTGCCCGTGCCGCTGAGCAATACCACTGGCCCTTTTTTCCTATGTGGGTTTCGGGAGTCGAACTTGGGATCTCACGCTTGCCAGGCAGGTGCTTATGCCGCTGAGCCATCTCACCGGCCCCTAATCCATAATTTAGATAAGGTATATCAATTTTTAGATAAGGTATGTCAATTTTTCCCTTATTTTCTCAGTTACTTTTCTCATTGCTGAGACAAAATACCTGACGCTTAAAATTAAGGGAGGAAAGGTTTACTTAACTCAGTTTGTAGAGGTTTCACTCCATAATCAGCTGGCACCAAGGCAGGGTGGTGTGGCAGAGGGGCAACAGTTTATGGCAGCAGAAGACAGCAAAAGAAACAAGAGCAAAAGGGGAGGAGCAAGCCTCTTTTCCTCCCTTGTATTATATGCAGGCTACCTGCCCTAGGGTGGGTGTAGCACTCATACCCCCAATCCCAGCACTAGACAATGAATCAATCACAAACTCTAGATTCAGCTGCCTCCAAGAAACCCGCCCTCTGTGATGGCATGAGGCTTTGGGAGGACATCCAGACACAAACCATAACACTTATTGATGATGCTTTTGGTATTATGTCTAAAAACTTCACCTAGTCCTAGGTCCTGAATTTTTTTTTTCCTATTTTTCTTCCTAAAAATTTTATAGTTTTACATTCTTATTCTTATTTTTTTGTGGTACTAGGGATTGAATCCAAGGCTTTGTTCATGCTAGACAAGTGGTGTACCACTGAGCTATATCCCCAGTACATATTAAATTTTATTTTGAGATAGGGTCTCGCTAATTTGCCAAGGCTGGCCTTAATCTTTTGATCCTCCTGCCTCTGCCTCCCAAGTAGCTGGCATCACAGAATTTTGCCACCCTGCCTGGCTATTGTTTAACATTTCACATTCAAGTTCATGTTCCATTTGGAGCTAGTTTTCATATAAGATGTGAGGTTTAGTTTTTTTTTAATTTCTTCTTTTGCTCACAGATATTTAATTGGTCTGGCAGCAGCTGTGAAAAGTTGCTTTGCATGTTTGTCAAAAATCAACTGGTTGTGTGTGTGTATGTGTGGTCTATTTATGAGTTCTCTAGTCTGTCCTGTTAGTCTATGTATCTATCTCTGTGTCAAAATCTTACTGTTTTGATTACTGAAGATACATAATAAGTCTCCCCCATCCACCCCATTCTGGGGATTGAATCCAGAACTTCGTGTATGCTAGGCAAGTGCTCTACCACTGAGCCATACCCCAACTCCTGTAAGTCTCAGTACTGAAAATAATGACTTCCATCTTTTTGTTCTAAAAATTGTTTTAGCCATTCTACATCCTTTCAATGTTATTCATTATCATATAATATTAATATCTATAAAAACTCTGCTGGATTTTGATAGGCATTTTGTTTAATATACAGATTAATTTGGAAAGAATTGCTATCTTTACTAAGCTGAGTCTTTCAATCCATGAATATAATGTTTCTCCATTTACGTATTTAGGCCCTCTTTAATTTAATATATTAGCATTTTATAATTTTTAGCATACAAGTCCTGACATATCTTGTCAAGATTTCTAACTATTTTGTTTTCTTTGGGTGAGTTGTAAAGAGTATTGTATTTTTGATTTGTTTCCACAATATTGTTTTTAATATATAGAAATGCAATTGAGTTTTATGTGTTGAGTTTTATGTCATGTGGTTATGTTGAACTCACTAACTAGTTCCATGAACATTTTTTGGATAGGTTTCTTGGAATTTTGTCTTTTTTTTTCAAAGAAAGTTGAGTGTGTCACCTATAAATCAAAATAGTTTTATTTCTTCCTTTTTCATCTGTGTGCCTTAAATTTCTTTTTCTTGCCATATTGTGCTGCCTCGAATTTCCCATACCACAGTTCTGAATATTGAATGAGAGATGAGAGTGGATACTCTTACCATGTTGCCAATCTTAGGGGAAAGCATTCAGGTTTTTTTCACCAGTAGTTTAAGTATGCTATTAGCTGTAAGTTTTGTTAAATGCTCTTTATCAGGTTGAGAAAACCTCCTTGCAGAAAGTTTTATTTTTATCGCAAAAGAATATTAGATGTCTGAGGGACAGTTGGCTAAAATGTTTCCCCACTCTGTGGGAAAAAAAGCTTTTTAGTAAGATGAGATCCCAGTTGTTGATTCTTTGAAGTATTTACTGTGCAGTTTGGGTTTTGTTCATGAAGTCTCTGCCTATACCTATGTTTTCATGATTTCTACCTATTTTGTCTTCCAGTAGATTTAGTGTTTCTGTTTTAATATTTAGATCTTTGATCCATTTTGACTTTAGTTTAGTGCATGGTGATAGACATGGGTCTAGTTTTAGTCCTCAGCATGTAGAGAGTCCGTTTCTCCAGCACCATTTATTAAAGAGGCTGTCTTTCTTCCAGTGAACATGTTTGGGCCCTTTGTCAAAGATAAGGTAGCTGAGTATGTTTGTAGTTGTGTCTGCGTCTTCTAATCTGTTCCAGATCCTCAGGTTTGTTTTTTTTCACCAGTACCATGTAAACATCATATTGTCTCCCTAGTGTAAGAAGCTGAAAGAGTAACTAAGATCTAAAATGTACAATAGATATTGTGAAATGGGGAGAAACTGTTCAAAAGGAAAGAGAAACTGGAATGGGGGAAAGGAGAAAAGAAGGAAGGGAAAAGGAAAAAAAAAATATATGATAGTTAAGATAGTTATACTATTAATTTCTATTAGTTCACTGAAAAGAAAGGTTCATGCTTATATTGTTTGATCAATTTTTCATGTCTATATCTAGTAATATGAACAACTACTTTCAAGCTAACAATATGCAATGTATTAACCATTGTTACTCTTCTACTATCTTGTTTTGAAACTTTGTATCATTGTTTTTACTGTTTTTCTCTTTGAAATAAAAAAATGTAAAAAAAAAGAATATTAGATGTTCTCAAGTGTTTTTTCTGGGTCAATTAGCATGTATTTTTTTCTTCTTTTTCCTATTGAGATGATAGGTTACATTTTCAAATATTGAGCCAGCCTTGCCTACTGTGACTTATTCCTAGTTAGCCATGTTTGTCTAATTCTCTTCATACATTGCTAAATTCAATGTGCTGGTATTTTGTTTGGGATATTTGAATCTAATTTCGTGAGAGGCATTGGTCTGTTATTTTCTTTGTTCTATTTCTACCTGGTTTTGGTGTTGGTAATCCTGGCTTCATAAAATGGGTCGGAAAAATGGTTCCTGCTTCTGTTTTCTAAGAGTTGCTATAAAATTGCTATTAATTTGTCTTTAAGTGTCCTGAATTGTCTTTTAATAGGTAAATGACTCTGTCTCTCTTATCTCTCCTGGTTTGAACATGAATAGTCCATAATACTTTCACTTAAAAATGGGGACAAAAATTGCCCATTTGATCTTACAAAAGATTTTTCCTGGGACATGTGGGGCTAAAATCTAAGTTTCCTTTCACCCCATTCTTAGATGCAGTGAATTGAATGCTTGGATATGGTCAATCACACAGCTGACCTTAAATAGCTTGATCTCATGCACTCGCAATGTTTAGGTAAAGCTGTAACTAGAGTTCTAAAGAAAGGAGTGCTAAGTGTACTATATGGAAAACCTAAATAGAAAATGTTGAGCAACCCTCTCAGGTGTCTGCCCTTGGCACATTGCTGGGTTAGCATTTACTCACTGATAGTGAGACTTAGAGACCACCTGCCACCAGTGAACAAAAGGCAGGAGGGGTGTAGTTCTTTCTGTTCTCCATCCTAGCAAGGTATGAATGGGAAGGATTTATGCATATATATCCTTCAGTATTCTTTTTTTTTTTTTTTTTTGGTGGGTACCGGGGGTGGACCTCAGGACCTCGCGCGCCAGCAGGCGCCCGTGCCGCTGAGCAATATTACCGGCCCCTTTTTCGTATGTGGGTTCCGGGAGTCGAACTCGGGCCCTCGCGCTTGCCGGGCAGGCGCTTAAACCGCTGAGCCATCTCACTGGCCCAGTATTCTTAAATATTATTTAATTTAAGTTCTGTGCTTTTATAAACAAGGACACTTAGTGGGATGATATATTTAAAAAGATAATTATTGTTATTATTAAGACCAATTCTATTCGCTTATGTGGGAAATGAGAAGATTCTGTTCTTTATCTCTTTCTCAAAGAGAACTTGTTTTCCATTTACCTGGTTTTAGAATGTGTTGGGAGCTGAAATCAGAGGGGTCAAACATTAATTACTATTGGCAGTAATGTTAAAACTACTGGTTGCTGTTATAACAGGTGAGCCAAGATTAGGTTATTATTGCTGTTATTATTTTTTGCCATGTCTTTTTTGCAGGAGAGCCATGGATTACTACAGAAAATATGCAGCTGCCATTCTGGCCATCTTGTGTGTATGTTTGCATGTTCTCCATTCTTTTCCTGACAGAGAGTTTCCAATGCAGGGTATGTGAGCAAACTTGGGTTTCAAGTAATGAGGAAAGTACTCATTGCTAGATGTGCATCAATAATTCCATTAATTACATTTCTATCTCCTTTTCTAATGTGGTAAATCTTCACTGCTGGATACATATCTAGGCACTTGTAGATTGTGAACATGAAATTAAGTTAGGTTTATAAAATGTACAGTGAAAATAGTATCTTAAAATCCATTTAAATAGAAGCCTGCACATTTTCATCTGAAATAGATTCCTTATTATTCTTTATCTGAGTTTTATAAGAAGAAAATTCTTATTTGGTTAGCTGAGTTCCCCACCCCCACTTCTCCCAGAAGTCTTGAGATTTTAACATTGCCTTTGTAGACATATTTTCACATCAGTTAATGCGCGAGAAAAACAAAATCATTTTTATGCAGTAAATTTGTTTTGCTGTATTCTTTGAAAAATCTCATAAAATGGCTAATATAATTCCATTACCTTTGAATCTGTGAACTACTATTGGTTTTAGCTTTTCTTTAGATAAATGGTAATATTTTAATCCCATGTTCCAAGTGCAGATGTCTGATCCAATATCAGGCTCTCTACATTCATCAGGCTTTCTTAATTCTGACATATTTTTCTCTGTCAATATTTGAAGTTTCTATGGGGAAAAAATAATAGCATATCCTAAAGAGGGAAATATTTTGCCTCTGGGCAAAATTCTTTCAGGTAAACATGGCATTTTCTTCTGTCAGGTTTTGTGTCTTTCTTAGCACACTGTTAGCACTGGGGCAGAGGATCTATGCTCAAAGAGGGAGAAACTATTGTAATTAAGATTCCCATGCAAGTCTGCAAAAATTGTTTTCCCAGGAAAGTAACTGTAAAAATAGATATTCTATATGAAGAGTAACATATAGCCAAAAAGATTGATTTCCTCTTTATTTTAAATGGAAAAATATTTACCATCTCATAATAAGAAAATATCCATAGCTTCTCTTTGAATCACTTTTGAGTCTTTTATTCCTTGTCTTTTTTACCTTATAGGTTGCCCAGAATGTAGGCTAAAGGAAAATACATACTTCTCCAAGTTGGGTGCCCCCGTTTATCAGTGTGTTGGCTGCTGCTTCTCCCGGGCATATCCCACGCCAGCAAGGTCCAAGAAGACAATGTTGGTTCCAAAGAACATCACTTCAGAGGCCACTTGCTGTGTGGCCAAAGCATTTACCAAGGTAAAAATATCAAGGGTGCCAGAAGCTTTCTAGCAGCCCAGCAGAAAAAGGCTCATGGTGCACATTCGTGGGCTTCAATGCCAAATGTGTCTAGTGACATATATTCTACTGGGCATTTATATGGGTAGGCACTGCAATTGTGGCATTTAATTAAAAGAATTGGCTAAAGTAAACAAGCCGATTTTATAAAATTATAGAACAGAATAGTGGTCACTAGAGGCTAGGAAAGGTCAGGGGGATGGAGGAGGGAGGGAGGTTGGATGTTGAAAGCAAACACAGCTACATATAAGAAGTAAATTTTAGTGTTTCATAGCACAGCAATGTGACAATAGTTCACCACGATTTATTTTATATTTTATACAGAACTAGAAACGGCGAGTCCAAAGTTTCTTAATCCAAAGAGATAAATGTTTAAGAAAATAAAAGTGCTAGTACTCTGATTTGATTATTATACATTGCATATATGTATCCAATTATCACACTTTACCCTATAAATATATAACTATTTTATATCAATAAAAAGTAAAGTTTCAAAAAAGAGTCTGGGGGTTGGGATGTAGTGCAGTGACAGAGCACTTACCTAGCCCTGGTTTGATTCCTAGCACCACAAAATAAATAAATGCATAAAATCAATTGATGAGGTTTTTAGGGATTGGGGATGTGGCTCAGTGGCAGAGCACTTTTGTGGCATGCATAATGCTCTGGGTTTAACTCCTAACACCATTTTGAAAAAGAAAAGAGGAAGAAAGAATGAAAGGAGTCAGCCACCTTGAGAGTACAGGCTGGAATTATTCAGAATGAAGAACGGGTTAGGAAAATGTGAATCTAAACTTTTAGAGTGAAAATATCATTGAGGAAGGAAGAGTATGCAAATGTAGCAGTCATCTATTTAGCTCAGATGGCTATAATTTTGTTTAACATTTCCCAATTTTGTCTCTTTCTCTCATTTCCCCCCCCTTCCCTCTTAGGCCACAATTAAGGGAAATGCCAGAGTGGAGAACCACACGGAATGCCACTGCAGCACTTGTTATTATCACAAATACTAAACATTTTGCAAAGTGCTTGATGATGACTACTGATTTCATGGGATGGAAATTCAAGTTGCTCAGTGTTTATAGCCTTACAAGTTAAAGCCTCCCTTTTCCTTACCAGACCATTTTGATGTGCTTCAAGGATATACTGCAGCTTTATTGCTTTTTCCTTATCCTACAGTATAATCAGCAGTCTAGCTCTTTTCATCCAGAATGAAATAGAGCATTTAGCATGACCATAAAAAGCTGGTTCCATTGGAAATAAAGCCTTTAAGCTATCATTCAATCACTGAATTGTCACTTTTTTCTTAAAAGTAAAATCAATTGCTTTTGGTAGAATTTATTGAAGGGAGGGTGACAATGGGCGAGATGGGACCATGTGTACTTAGTGAGCTGACTTTAGAGAATCTTATTCCCACCACACCTTCTAGATACAAGCTGTTTCTAGCTTAGCCAGCTGGCCAGTTATGAGACAATCCACTGGTATGGAAGGAACAAACACAAGAACTTCTGTTTCTATTCATTTTTATGACACCTTTTAAATTTCCATTTTGCTGGATTTTACAATAACATAGTTACAATATTATGGTAATGCATGTATACAATTTATAAATGAATAATTATGTTCATACTGGGGATCTTTGGTCAGAAATATTTTACTGGTAAATGTGTGCAATCAATAAATGAAGGGATAAGATGTAAAGCACAGTGGTAGAGCACTTGCCTATCTTGTACAAGGGCCTGGGTTTGATCTCTGGCACTGAAAAAATGCCTCCAAAACCAAAACCAAAACAAAACAATAACCTCCACCAACCAATCAACCAACCAACCAAACAAAAACTACTGAGTTAAGGGTTTGGGAAAGAAAAAATCCTTCCCAACCTGAAGTTTCTACTTGACTTATGCCTGTTCAGAAATGCAGTGCATCCTGTTAGTCTCTGGCATCAGCTGTAACCAAATGGTAGCTAAGGAAAGAATATCATTGTCATCAACTAAAACTGTGTGTTTCTCTAAAATTCCAGAGACATTGGAGCTTCTATGACATGTTTGGGTCTGAGTGGGAATGCATAAATAATGAGGAAGATATCCATTGAGTACAACCTGTGGGCTAGGTGGCATACCAAACACTTTTACTTAGCTACAGCACAATGTCTCCAGTAGGTTCCATGCTTCAAACTGATATTTACCAAGCATGCAAATTTAGAAACAAGGTGGTTCTTCCTTGCAGAAACAGTTTTATACCCATTAAATCATAGATCAAAGCTACCCAAAAACTCTACTCCTACAGGAGCCTGAAATTTTAAAACGTAAGCCTACAATTTAAAAATATCACACCAGTCATAGATAAAATTTAAAAAGAAATTTCAACCATCACTGATTTGTCAAGATTCCATTTCTGAATGACAAAACAGTTCCTTAGCAGCTTGGTAAACAGAGCAGATGTCAGGGTAAAAATATAAAGGGGGTGTGCATATTTTTAAGAAACATGGAAACACATGTGAAAACACTATTTTATTCATTCATTTACAAGTGTTTATTGTACCTTTATTGCATGCCTAGTAAGTGTTAATATTTTGTTAGTTTGTGAGAATTCAGAGGTATCAGGATTCTATAGAAGATAAGGTTGAGGAAAGACAATGTGGCTTAATATGAGAGAAGAATGGTGATGATCATTGAGTCATTCAAATACTTAGCAGGCATTCATTGAGAATCCATTGCATGCCAGGCCAGAGAGCTTGTTTGGAGGGCCTTAGGGGAGGGAAACAACTACTATACCCTTGGTCCCTGTTGGTCTGAGATGATCTTGTTTGATAGAGGGAAAGAATGGGTAAAATATTGTCATCATACTGGCCTCCCAGTTATTCATGTGCCAAGCTTGAGGTTGGTCCTTGGAAGGCCAAAGTGAATAAGACATAAACACTACCTGAAGCAATTCAGACCAGTGGGGATGAGAGACATGGTTACAATCTAGTGAGAAATACATTATGAGAGGGGTCTGGATTTTGGTGGCATAAAGAGAGGGATGGCTAATTCAGCCTTTTGAAGTTTGTCATGGAGGGCTTCACAGGGCAAGGTGGTACTTGGGTGAGTCTAGAAGATAAATAGTAGTTGGGGAAGGAGTACATTCTAGGTTGAGAAAATAGCATAAGCAAATATGCTGAAATTATAAACAGTTATGGTGATCATAGAATTGCAAGAAATTCAGTGTGACTGGATAGCAGGAAGCTATTTGGAGGGGTACAGCTGCAGAGACAAAAAGGGAAAAACAGAAAGCTTTCCTTCTAAAATCAGGAAAAAGACAAGGATGTCCACTATCACCATTCTTGTATTGTCCTTGAAACATTAGCCGGAGCAATCAAGCAAGAGGAAGAAATAAAAGAGATATGTATAGGAAACAACAAAGTCAAAGTAACATTATTTGCAAATGACATAATCCCCTACATACAAGACCCAAAAAATTCCACCAAAAGATACCTAGAATGAATAACCAAATTCAGCAATGTAGCAGGATACAAAATAAACACACAAACATCCCTATAATGTATAGCATCCCTATACATTAATAATGAACTCACTGAGAAAGAAATTAGGAAAATGATACTGTTCACAACAGCATCAAGAACATTTAAACATGAATTAATCTAACCAAGGGAGTGAAAGACCTCTACAAAGAAAATTACATCACTCTGAAAAGGGAAATGGAGAAAGACATCAGAAAATGTTTGTTTGTTTTAGGTAGACTCACTATGTAGCCCAAGCTGGCTTTAAACTCAAAATGATCCTCCTGCTTCAGCCTCCTGAGTGCTGGGATTATAGGTGTGTGTGTGTGTATCAAAATAGAAGATAGATAAATAACAGGTAGGGAGACCTTTCTCAAATGGATGGGAGAACAAGAGATGGAGAAGGGGTGAGGAAGGTGAGGGAAAGGATGGAAAAATGAGTCGAAGGAAAAAAATGATAAAAATAGAGCTTGGCAAATGGGAAAAGGACCAAGAGTTGGAAGGAGAAGTGAGGGGTAAGGATAAGGGATTAAAAAAATAGAAAAAAGAATTAAGGTGTATTATGTACATGTACCAATTCCAGACAATAACCGCAAACATACACTAATAGAAAAAAGAAGATCCCAGTGTAATATGCAAAGAAATGTGGATTTCAGCTAGGTTCTTGGCTTCTCAGACTAGGGGCTCGGAGGGTTCCTGAAGCAACAGCCTAAACAAGCATGTTTCTGTGGATCACTTTTGCTTGAGTGTTACAGCAAATGTGTTTCATTTTAAAACAAAAATTCATGTAATATAGAATAGAAAGCAGAACAGCAAGACTAAAATTAAAAACAATCTTAAAAAGAAACTTCATGCTGTGAATGATTCTTTCCCGATCTTGCTCTTATGATCCCTCCCAAACCTCCTGCTCTCTTCTTGTATTAGGAGTTCTTAAAATGAAAAAGTTTAAGAAGTTCTATTAAAGGAATAATATATTCAGCTTTGCAGTTTAGAAAAGTCATTCTGGCAGCAAATATAGAGGGATTTGAAAAGGTGAGAGACTGCACCCAGGATCACTAGCTGGGGTCTTTGCAATTGTCTTGTCAAGAGATGGTGATAGTGAGAAAGAAGACAGCAGGGAGGGACAGACCATTAGGAAGGAATAAAGACACGACTGTGTGTGCCTTCTGGCTTTATGGATGGATGTGGATGACTGTCCCAATACCTTGAAAAGGAAAAAGGTTTTGTAGTAGAGGAGAGGGAAGATGAAAAATTCAGTTTGCGACCTGCCGAGTTGAACTGCCTAGGGAATACTAGGTGAGAATGAGAATGTCTAAGTGATGTAGAACTCAGGGAAGGACTGGAGGCTCAGGTTGAGACTCATCAACAGTGAGTTGAATCATAACCACAAGGGTGGCCGGAATTGCTGAGCAGAGTGTGAGGACTTGAAGAAGAGTGGATATTGGACCACCAAAGATGAGCCTTGCTGAGAAAATGGCCCTGTGGTTTTGGGACACTCATTTTGAAAGGTCTGATATGAGCCTTCTCCAGGGAAAAGATATAGGAGCATCAGAAGAAGAAGAGAGGCAAGCAGGGAAGCCAGCAATTTTGTTTCAAGACCATCTGTTAAAAAGTACCTTAAAAGTACTAATAGCATGGGCTGGTGAGATAGCTCAGCGGCATAAGCACCTGCCTGACAAGCGTGAGGTCCTGAGTTTGACTCCCGGCCCACATAAAAGAAAAAAAAAAAAAGTACTAATGGCAGTCTAAAAGAAGTGCGCTTTTATAGAAGCGTGTTTCTATTTAAAAAAATTCTCCATCATTCATTTTAGCCAGAGAACTGCCTGAAATTCTCTCCTTTGAGGTTTCGTTTTATATCTAGACACAGCATGCCGATTACCTTCCTTTTAAATGACAACATATGTGCTTGAGGTGATGCAGGTGGCCATTTATATCACAAGATAAATTGGTTCAACAGAACACCAATTCCATCTTCAGTAGAGCTCCTGGTTTCTAGTTATGGAGAGGATGTTTGGCAGGATGTTAAAGGGATAAAAGAAAAAAAAAAAAAACTTCTACTACTTTGCAGTTATGTCGAGATTTGACCATGTGCAGAAACTCTAGATAATTAGAGAGACATGATGAGGAGTCAGGGAGGAGTGAAACAGGAACTCCTCTTGTCCATAAGTCTGTCTCCTGCAAGTAAGAGCAAATGGTAGGGAAAGATAAGAAGGAAGGACAGATGAGGGGAGGGAAGAGAAAGAGGATGAGGCTGCATGAAGGGAGGGGGCATGTGGGGTAGTACGTGCTTGCAATCCCAGCAGTCTAGGAGACTGAGGAAAGAGTTGACATGAAAAACTTGGTTAGTAACATAAACCTCAGAGCCCCAAAGAGTTCTACCTACTCAACAAAAAACTAAATACCACTGAAGTTAGTATAGCACTTTAACTTTTTCAGAGTTATCAATGCCTCATGTGTCATGAGTCTTGCTTAGCCCCTTGTAGACTTCAAGTCAGGGTATGGAGCACCATGTTCATTTAATAACTAGGTAGACCAGTGATGGTGAAACTTTTAGGGACCAAGTGCTGTGCAAAAGCTAGTACAAGCTGCAGCTAACGAGTCGAGGCTCATGACGTCATCACCTGGCTCTGCTAGTCCTTTCCAAGTATTCATATGGCCACTAAGTGTGCTGTTATCTGATGCTCAGCTGCTGGGGTGACTTGACTCGCATGACGGCAGGCATGCGTGCCATAGGCGTGCAACCACTGGGATAGGCAATTGAAGCTTTAGTTGTGTGGAGCCTGACAATGCATGGACACCTGGGCATTTCCAGTTTCCTGCTGCTTCTCTGAAAATCTAATTTCTTCCCAAAGATCTGAAGGCTTTGTTTTACTTACAAAGAATCTATTTCTCCCTACACACTGTATTGAACTCTTCCGGAGATTCATGCAAGATGAGGAGCCATATTAAAAGAAATTAAATCTAAACTGTGAATTGTCTACTGATGTTTGGTCTGGAGCTTGAACTTCAGTGTTATCCTCATAGTTCCTGTTGATTTGCTCAGCACCTCTTCAGACACTTTTTTTTCCGAACTTAATTAGCACCTCACTGCTTCCACAGCCCTCGGGAGGAGAAACACAAAGAAATTTCTCTGTTCTAAAAGCCTAGTAGGATTTCCATCTTTTCCTATTCCAATTTACTTACCATGTGGAATTATAAACATTAAACACCATTTTCATAAAGCACTGAAGCTGAGTGTGAGTCCCCTTAGAGCAAAGAGAGAGGTTAATTATTGCACCGAACTTCAAAATGTAAGACATAATAAGGAAATAACAGTTAGATGTTTTTTAATTTATTCCCCTTTCAACCCCAGGAAAGCACACACTCTGAAAACTTCTTTTCTATTGAACCTGACTTCCAGGCTCACTCTTCTCAAATAATTGCAAATAGAAGCTTTGCAAAGAGGAACAAAGGAAAAAATGTCAGGGGAGGAGACTGAAGATGCAGTTAGAAGCCTGGCACATAATCAGAAATTTGTAAGAAAGTTTCCAACAAAGATATTGTTTTAAAACCATTTCCATTAATAGGATGATTGCAGAAAGTAAGAGAGTAAAGTGGAAAGCACTAAAACTGTTACCATTTTCTCCAAGAATTATAGTCACTTATTTAGTTGTAAATTGTGAGCAAAAATTGATTTTCAAGTAAGCTGGTAGTAAGTAGAATTTCAGAATGTGAAAATTTATTTCTATATACCTTTTTCTCAACTGCAACTCATATTGGTGGTAACTAGACAAAGCTGGCATCAGGGCTGGGCCTAGTAAATGAAGATGGACTGGGAGGCAGAGCAGTGGTACAAGATGCTTCCGAAGGACAAAGGAAGAGGAAGGACAGAGACCTGGGCTCCACCTGGAAATGTGATGCATCTTAGGGAGTAGGGAGGGAATGGGACAGGCTGTGCCTATAAAGGGCTGCTAGAAGGTATTTGGGTTGAAATTATGGTGCAGTAACGAAAGCATTCATTACTCTTGGGTGTTAGGGAGAGAATTTCTTAACTATGTAAATTAAATTGTAGCTACCACTGCAGTTATTCGAGTGGCTGTGTGTCTCTGCAACACCACTGATGTGGAAAAGTCAAAACGTCAGAGATGTGCTGATATTGGATGGGGACAATGGGTCCTGAGTATGCGCTGTGTAGTTTCTGAAGCGGAAGACACGTACATCCAGACACCAATACCAAGAAGCTGAGCTTGGCTAAAGAGCAGCTCCCCACAGGACAACTGTGCTATTTTTTTGGGCTGTAGAGCTCTCTGCTGCCCCTTGTGGACATTGGGCCCATGCACTTCTGGGAGGGTTAGTAGGTGAGGCTTGACTATAGCCATTTGAATTTTAGTGTCCCTTTTTCCTCAGACAGTAAACTTGACTGACTTCCAAGAGACCTCTGAGTAACCTTGAATCAGTGTTTTTCTTTTAAAACAACAGAGTAGAGAAAAAGAGCAAGTAAACACTGTAAATTCAAAACTTTGTAATGTATAAGAGAGGTGTTATGCACATCAACTCAAACTGAAAACCAAGAGTATATTTACCAATTAGTTAAAATTTGTAATTTGATTTCACCTGTAAAATTTCCTTAGGCTCAACAGAACTTTGGCCATTCACCCCAGGATGGAGCTGCTCCAGCTTTCAGATGCCTGCAGGCAGCTCCAGGCTGGTGACATCAAGCAAGGGCTGGCCTTGGGGCTCCCAAAGCTGGGAGGAGAGCTTGGGCTCGGGCTTGTTCCCTCACTCACTTTGAAAAGTCTTGCCCCTCCAATCTCGGCATGTGCAGTTGGGCCTAAGTCTCTTGGCCTTGTGTCGGTTATAGCCTAGCCACTGCAATCTCCTACTTTCTGCAATCATCCTATTAATGGAAATGGTTTTAAAACAATGTCTTTGTTGGAAACTTTCTTACAAATTTCTGATTATGTGTACATCCTTGTGCACTAAAGCTGAGCAGCTTTCATGTTTTTGTCCATTTGGAGTGGCAACCTTTTTAAGGAAGCTTTTGTAGGTTTCCTGATACTGTAGAGCCAATTTAGAAAGTATATTTTAACCTACTGTGGAAAGAGTAGGAACTGTAATACCTGTTTAGGACTTATGTGACCATGAGCTCAAGAAAGGGGGCTTGTCAGGACCTTGGTCTTTGATATGGTAGTATGATAGGACCCTGGAACCTGACGATCTCGTTGAGTAATTTAGAGTAGGCCACTTCTGTGTACATGTCTATATGGCTACATTCCCAAAACTAAGTCTGATCCACATTGCCTTACAATCAGAACATTTTTGCTTTTCTTTGTAAAGCCTTTTGAGAGGCTTTCTTGCTCTGGTTTCCATTTTATAGACTCCTTACTCACCAATCAATAGGCCTTTTTTCTTACTCTATTTTTTATCAGTACTTCCGTTTCCCCCTCATTAGTCACAGTGTCATTTCATTCCCAAAGGTGAAAGGGCCATCATAGAAACTTGTGCAACCATTGTTTAGTCCATTAGAAAGTTTTAATGATCTTTAATTTTTATTGTCTTCAGTCTTGATGTTTATTTATGGTCTTAAGTTAATCTTTTTGTATTTTACCCCCAAAAGTCAGGGAAAGAAAAAACATTTCAATTTGATGATGAACGCAGTGATTTCTGGAATATATTCATTCAGAGAATGAAGGAAACAGGCTGGGTCTCCTCTACGTCACTAGGATATGGATCAACCTCTGAGTAAAGATGTGGAGGCTGAAACCGGAACACTTGTATGTAGGCGAACATCAGATAGCATGCTTTTTCTTTATGGTCTGGGGGCTGAGGGTTGAGTGCCAGTGGGGCTGACTTGTTTGGGGTAAAGGAGATGGTGGCCCCCAGCTTCGAGAGGAGCTTTATAGTTTTGTACAGTTCTGTACATTTGTACAGAATGAGTATGGCTTGTGGCCTTGTTTTATCAGCCAGAATGAGCACATCTTGTGGTCTTGTTGCATTAGTCAGGCAGGGGGAGCTTAAAGTTTTAAATTTCCATTATAACAGTATGTAATCTTGCTTTTGGGAACCTGAAATCCTAAGTGGAAGCTTCCAAGAAGGTGAGTGTGATGTGTTCAGCTCTTCAGGACTTCCTGAAATAGGAAAGCATCACTGGAGTTGGCAAAGGAGAAAATAGCAGCTTTAAGAGTATCAAGGACCCAGCAGGTCAATTTTTTGGCCAACAAAACACTCTAGCAGCCTCTAAGGATGTAACAGAGATTCTATTACCAAGAAGTATTATGAATAATCAAGAAAATACATGCAGCATATTTTTAAAGTAGTTTTAACATTCTTCAATAAGAAGCTGTTCTCTGAGCATCAGAGATCTTTGGTCAAAAAGTCTGGGAAATAAAATGTGTGCTTGCTTTAATTTATGCCTGGTTCTACAAGCTTGATTTTGATATTCTAAGCACTGATCACTTTGAAGAGAACATAGCAAGGGAGTCAGTGTCTCAGGATTTTTTTTAATATTGTATCATGCCTGCATTGGTTAAGCCTGAATAAACTGCTGTAATCTCAGTGGCTGAATAAAATAGAGATTTATTTTTACTCCCCTACATGTCAATTAGAAGGCAGGGGGAACCCTCCTGACATAGTCACTGTGGGACTTGTATTCACTCAGGGACCCAGGTTTATAGAAGCTCCTTCATCGGAGACAGCACCTAGTTTTCTAGGTTACAAAGAGCACACATACCAGCCCAGAAGTGATGAGTCCATTTCATGCATAGTTTATTGGCCAGAAGGGGACACATGGCTCTACCCGTCTATAAGAGGGGGAAATGTACCTGGACCTCCTGGTGAGCAAGGTTCCAGGAATTCTCCCTTATATTTTTCAGTGGAATTTTCTATCATTAATGTAGCCTACATTTATTCAAATTGTGAAACTGAGTCAGGCTGTCAAGTTCTCACAGAAAAGAGCCATGATCGGAGCTGAAATGCCCTCTAGGATTTTCTTAATCAGTAATTATTAACCATTATTTGCATCTAAGTGAGTAATCATTAAATCCTTCTTATTTTCTGGACTGTGTGTGGTTGTTATCTGACTATAAACAGCTTGTCAGTGTGTGACAGCAAAGCAGTGACATTTCTCTCTCACTGTACTTGGGATAAAAGCAAATCCTATGTGATCTGCCCCTGCCCACCTTCGCTCATTCCACCTGCACCAGCTGGCTTTTTCTAACTCACCATGTCAGTGGCTTCAATCGAGGCAGGCCTGAGTGGGCAGGAACAGGATTAGATGGCCTTATATGGAATAGGCACTGGGGTGGGGAACCAGCTGTGGCCTGGGGGCAATCCAGTCTGGTGGGAAGACATGTCCTTTACTCAGGAGTGGCTAGCCAGAGTCAGGCAAGCCCACCACGAAGTACGAGTGGGTGAAAAACTACAGTCATCCAGAATTCAGAGGCAGTTAGTATCTGGACATCTGGGGCAAGGGGTATAGCTCAATAGTAGCATGTTTGCCTAGCACGCAGAAGGCTCTGGGTTTGATCCCCAGCACCACAAGAGAAAAAAATTTCTGGAAATCCACTAGCAGCTAGATTTTCAGAGTCTTGAATGGCATTTAATTTGGCCTATGCCTGGTTCCAACTCTCCTAGAAACTAGGGTAAGGGAGCAACAAGCTAATCTGTGTAACATTCAATTTCTGCTCTAATCAACATAAAAATTATCTTAGACAAACATTTAATAAGACGGAAAGTAAAGAAAGAACATATCACAGGAGTCTTTGATTATGGAACATTTAAGTAGTTTAATTGATTTTACTGATGTTTTTAAAAAATTGAAAACAGATAGCTCTTTTACTAATCCCCTTACATAGATTGAGAGCAAAGATTTCCTTGGAGCGGCAGCCCAGGCCTTTGTTGTCTGAACCTCACCTAAAGGTCTAGTCATGGCTCCCACAGTCCCAACCAGTAGCATCCACTTACTGCCCTCAAGCACTAGACTACTTTCCTCTCTCATTTCAGGCCTGTTGTGCCTCAGCCCATGCACGAGCTGTTACCTCACTAAAATGTCCTTGGTCTTCCTTTTCTGCCCTCTGAAATTATGTTTATGGGTCAAAGTCCTGCTTAGAAGCTGCCACCACAGTAAAGTGGTCCCTGCCTTGACCTCCTTCTCCAGGCAAACCTGATTCCCTCACATCACCACCTAGAACCAGGACAGCTGAGGGCATTCACTCCCATGGGTGGCCAAGGTTGAGAATCTTGCTGTAGGATTAGTATCTATCGTGCATTTGTTTGAAATTCAACAATTCTATTTCTTTCACTTAGGTTGAACACATGTGAAACTAAATGGTAATGATTTTATTCAAACAGCTTGTACAAGATGATCACTTTCTTTTGCACTTTTATTCTTCTGTGTGTATATAGGTACTAAAATTCTGATTACATTTATAGTTCCCGAGTAGTGGGATCTTATATCATTTTCTTCACTAATTCTTGTACTTTTCTATGTTGCTAGAATCTTTAAATGAGGATGTTTAATAAAATAATAATTTTTAAAGAGGGCTTCTCTGTCATACGTAAAAATGTCTACCCACTCCTACCCCATTGATCTCTATCATTGCATGCTATTGGTTTTCTATTTCGCCCTTGCCACAATTTGTAGTTATGTATTTAGGTGCTTATTTATTTTGCTTATTTATTCATTACCTTTCCTCTTGACTATAAATTCCTCAAGGGAAGAACTATTTTTTATAATTTATTTATTGCACTATTAGGGATCAATCCCAGGAGCACTCTATAACTGTTTTGTATCCTGAGCTCATTTTATTTTTTATTTTGAGACAGTGTCTCCCTAAGATGTCTAGGTTGGGCTTAAACTTGTGATCTTCCCATCTTAGCCTCCAGGTTGCTAGGGTTACCGACATGTGCCATTGCACCCGGCTAAGGACAATGCTATTTTATTCACCAATGTATACTCAAAACCTAGCACAGGGACTCATACAGAACAGACGCTAAAAAATATCTGTTGCATAATGAATGAATGAACTAATAAAAGTATAATGGGAGTTCAACATACATTGGAGAAGATGAATACTTCTTTTAGGTAAATCCAGGGAGACATCTCAGAGAAGATGTATGAACTGAGTCTTGAACAAGTAATAGGATTTTCCCAGGCAGTGAAGCAGAAGAGCATATGGTTAATGCGAACACCCAGGGCAAGAATCAGAGACATGAAGGGATACACAGGTCTATAAAACAAAAGGTGGGTATAGCTAGAAGACAGAATTATATGGGGAAGCAGAGCACCAGGGATGAGTTGGAGCCATTTATGAATAGCCTTGTCCCTTGAAAAACAGTTCATTAATGTCCATCTAGGGACCCAGTACCCCAGACAGGGTCTGCAGAAATTAGGTCAGAAGGATTTTCTTTTGCTAACTTTTTATTTTGAAATAATTTTAAACTTGCAGCAAAATGACAGAAATAGAGTTTCCATGAATCCTTTACCCATTCCTTTTTTTTTTTTTTGTGGGTACCGGGGGGTCGACCTCAGGACCTCGCGCGCCAGCAGGTGCCCGTGCCGCTGAGCGATATCACCGGCCGCTTTTTTCGTATATGGGTTCCGGGAGTCGAACTCGGGCCCTCGCGCTTGCCGAGCAGGCGCTTAAGCCGCTGAGCCATCTCACCGGCCCTACCCATTCCTTCTAATGTTAACATCTTGCAAAAATAGAATATAATTCAGAAAATGAAGGAATTAATAAAACTAATGAAATACTTGTAACTAATGACAGACTTTTTGTGGATTTCCCCTTTTTTCCTGTCTCTCCTGGGGTCCAGTCCAAGAATCCTGCTTTGCATTTGGTTGTGTGTCTCCTCAGTCTCCTATCTGTGGCAACCCCTTGTCTTTCCTTTTCTTTCATGAACTTGACATTTTCAAAGACGACTGGCCTGCCATTTTCTAGATTGTCCTTCAGTTAGGGCTTGTCTGGTGCTTTTAGTGATCAGATTTAGATTATGCATTCTAAGCCCTTCTCTGGGTATTCTTTTGAGGTTATGATGTTGATAACACATTATTACTGGTGATGTTAACCCTGGTCAATTAGTCAAGATAATGTCCACAAACTTCCCCACTGTAAAGTTATGATTCTTGCCTTAGTATATTGAAGTATTTTAAATAAGAATGATTGTGTATATTTAACTTATAAATGTATAATAAGATAAATATAAATAATAGAAATGATTACTATGGTGAAGCAAATTAACCTACCTATCATCTTACATAATTGGAGTAAATACTTTTTGACCACACAAGTATTTTGTTTCTTCACAAAGTTCTGCCCACTAATCTAAGTATCTAACAATGAACCTTGCCCGCAACAATAAGCACTGTGATAGTGATTTTTCAATTTCCTTCATTTCTTCCGCATTTATTAATTAGAATTCTTCTGCAAGGAACAGATGTGCCTTCTCCCCATTTACATTATAATTAATCATTCATATCAGTATGAATTTATGGATATTCATCTTATTTTGGGGATTATAATTCATTACTCTATTTTGTCACTCAAAATAAGTGGTGGCGAGCCTGTGGCACGTGTACTGCAGCAAGCTGTTCGTTATCAGTGAAAGCTCTGAAAGGATTGCCATCATTGCTCAAAATGTTTCAATTTTGACCTCTGGAATTCTTTTAGGTTGGTTGCTGTGTCTTTTCAATGTGCCTCTATCAACAGGAGTCTCTTATTTGAGGTTTTATTTCTGGGACCAAAACGTATAATAGACATTGGGAAATGGGAAGAAAATGTTCAAATGAGAAGGGGAACAAAGAAGAGGTAGGGGGAAGGAAAGAAGGGACAAGAAAAAAATATAATAGAAAGAAAAAAAAATGGAAACAAGGGCCGGTGAGATGGCTCAGCGGCTTAAGCGCCTGCCTTGCAAGCGCAAAGGCCCGAGTTCGACTCCCGGAACCCACATACGAGAAAGGGGCCGGTGATATCGCTCAGCGGCACGGGTGCCTGTTGGCGCGTGAGGTCCTGAGGTCGTCCCCCCGGTACCCACAAAAAAAAAAAAAAAAAAATGGAAACAAAATTTTTATAAATAAGAGTGGAAAAGGGATTGAAGGGAAGGGAGGGGAATGGGAAAAAAAAAGAAAGAGCAAGATATATCATGTACAGGTACAAACTTCCTACGATGAATGTTATTATGTATATCTAAAATGTGCCAATAAAATAAAAAAATTCAAAAAAAGAAATAACAAAAAATTAAAATAAAATAAAGTCAGACTCATGGAAAGACTGAGCTACAATGCTCTATACCAAAAAGATTCCCCTCATTTCCTCCTCTAACATTGGTGTATACTGATTGGAAAGCTGGGGTGATGTCAAAGGCTGTTATCACAGTTAATATTATTTTACATTATCTGCTGCCAACTTACAAGTGGATGTGAGGACAGGGTGAGAAGAAAGATGTCCTCTGAGAGAGGGGGTCAGAGTCACCTGTGGAGCCCCTATCACATCTCCTGCAAGGCTGCAAAGAGCACCTGCTACCTTGTATGTACAGAATCCTTTAAATCAGTTTTGATGGAAAATGAAAATGGAGAGAAACCATATAAGAAATTTTGGAAATGGGGACACAAGAGGTTGGCTAACCCCCTCCTAAGCTGCCCTTGACCAAAGACTTATGGTCCTTTTATAACAAAACTTTGATCTACTAATTCCCTGAATTCTCAGGCTCATCAGCCTTCCCACAGAACAATTCTGGAAAGCAAAGGGAGCCCCCTGGGCTAACATGGATCTGTCTTTGGGGGCTAGGAGAGTTTCAGGGGAAAATAGTAGGAAAGAAAGAGAAAATATTCCAAGTGTTAGGTAAGCACCAATGTCCAAGTTAGTCTCCCACAAGTCCCAAATTTGACCACAAATTGCTGCTTCCTACTTTTATGTTGTTATTGAATTAGGTCAAACTGTAAGATAAAAGTACATTATTTCTACTCTAAAATATAATCAAATATTTACAGAAGTTCTGGCATCAGGGATAAAAGAAACTGAAAACTTCAAAGTTGATACAACTGGCTGGTGCCCTTAGGAAAATTGTGGAATTGATATTGAATTTCTTCAAAGACATGGGGTAGAAATTTTTGAGAGGGAAGTTCCTAAAGTGCCCAGCAATAGAGACTGCAACCTGCCTAACTTCCCTGTTTCCTTATGACCCTCAACCCTTATGCCTCTTTTTATTCCTCTTCCTTTATTATTTCTGAGGGGATAAGTTGGGTCAGTTAGTACGGCGTAGAGGCCCAGCTGCAAGCTCCTTCATGTGAATTGCCAGCAGATGGTGAATAGCTAGGTGGAGGAGCCAATTTCCTTCAAAGGTCAGGAATTTCATCCCAACTATTCTCAACAGCCAACTGGGCCTATAACTCTCTGAAACCTTAGTAGCAAATAAATTTCACCATTTTATCCAAATTTGGCTCTCAAGTTCATACAAAGAGGCACATGAGTAAATGAGCCTATAGATATGTCCTTTTCCCAACCACGGGAGAGAAAGTGGACTTGGAAGAACAAGCCTATGAGAGCACTTAAAATATTTTCATGTTCACTGATATAAAACAATAAAGGCATCAAAGAAAGTGAAGATACAGCTAATACCATTCCATGGGTCTTAAACTTGTAATAAGGTCCTATGCAATTGTAGTGTGAATTGACCCCAAACCCAACCCAAAGCAACTCCACCTTGTAGTAGACACCTGTTTAGCTGTTCCTTTGCTGTTCTCCAGGTTCTGCAACTGCTTCCCAACTTTCCATGTCATGGCACAAAGGAAGAGAAGCAGTGAACTGGAAAGTTTTGGGGAGATATCCATATGTCCATATGGAGCTTGATTTAAAAAAAACTATACTTATGAGAAAAATATAAAGTATCAACTTTGTATAAAACTTTCAAAGAAAATATATTCATTATGGCAATTCAAAATTTGAGTTTGTTCTTTTATAACATTTGTTAGGTTTTGTTATTGAAATGGCTATATGACGTTCATCATTATGACTTTTTAACGGTAATCAGTAAAAGCTTATAGGTAATGAGAAACTTTAAAACCCATTATTTCACAATCATCCAAAATTTTACAATAGTTTAAACTGTATGTAAAGGCCTAACTGATTTTTCTTTTTCTCTTATTACAAATTTAATGTTGAAATTCTTGTTATAATGTGAATGGATTTCGACATTTAATTTAACTTATTGAATATTTCCAAACAATGTTGAAGCTATAATTTGACAAGTATGCATTAGAGGTGTCACTCCATAGCTAGTTGGATGCCACTAACAGGCCACATCAGAGGTACATTAACAGAAGAACCCTGTTAATGGCTTATATCTAGATGCATCCCCAAAGCTTCATGCGCTCACAGGTGGAGCTTTTAGAAGTGACTTGATCATGGGTGTGTGATACTGGATTATGGGTGTGTGATAACTGGATTGGTCCAGTAATTGGATTAGCATAAATCTGGATGTGACTGAATAGATTTACTGAAGATAGAACACCCATCCTGCATGTGAGTGGCATCAACCTGGCTTGTATCCTGGATGGAATAAAAAGAGAATGAAAGAAGAAAGAAGGGGCAGCTGCCATGAACTGTTTCTCCCCTCCCATCCCCCCCACCATACAACCCTGCCATGAAGCCAGTCAAATATGGACTAAAACTATAATCAACATTTAAAACTTTAAGCTCCCCTGGCCTGACTAATGCAACAAAACCACAAGATGTGCTCGTTCTGGCTGATACAACAAGGCCACAAGGCATACTCATTCTGTACAAAAGTGATAAAGCCACGTAAGGCTGACTGCACCTAGCTGCACAGTCTGTACTTCCCAAGACTGCAAAAACATCCTGTGAGCCAGATAAGGCTGGCTGCACCCAGCTGCACTGTCTGTACTTCACAAGCCTGTAAACACATCCTGCGAGCCAAGTAAGGCTGGCTGTGCCCAGCTGCACTGTCCCTACTTCACAAGTCTGTGAACACATCCTGTTCCTGACAACCTGTCCCAAGAGTTACCTGCTTAGTAACTGATGTCTAAAGCTTCTGACCTAAACTCCTGTGCTGTCTTCTTCTGCACTTCCTGCTTACAAGACCTATATAAACCCTAACCTGACTGCAGTTCACAGCTGATGCTTCAGAGAATGATCCCCATCAGCCCACTGGTGTAATAAATGATTGCCTTCCTACTCCCTGGTGCAGAGCATCTTCCTTTTGGTTTGGTACCAGTTCTTCAACATTCTTGGTTCCCTGACTGGGAAGACACTGTAGTGACCATCTGGGTCACTGGTGGAGGCCTGCTGGTCTCAGTGGGGACCCCCTCCTACACAGACGAGAAGGTGTGCCCTCAACTCTTTTGTTTGGAGTCTCCTCGGCAGTCCAGTCCAGGAGTCCCTGCTCAACAGCAGAAACCTCATTGAACCAGAAAGAGGAGATGGAACACAACCCCCTTCAGGTCTTCAGACAAGGTAGGACCACCCCAGGAAGCCCTATAGTCAGTCTGTCAGAAACCTGTCCCTTCATGGACGAAGGAGGACCTGATTACTCCTTGCCTGTGTTAGGATAGTCAGTTTCAGTTTCAGTTAGATGTCCCCCCTGGCATTGGGGGCTGGAATGTATTAACCTCTTTCTGCCTGCATGTGAATGTGTGGACTGAATGTGAATGGACTACATAAGCAATAGGTCATTCTCTCTGTGCTCCACAGCAAAAGCCCCCCATGGGGACTCAGAGCTACAGAGCTTGATTGGGCCCTAACCTGTGGTTCCTTGGACACATCTAACCGGGCAATCCTGGCAAACTTTCCTCCGAGGTTTGAGAGAACAAAATGGAGAACCTGCTGACACTTCTCCTATAGTCCAGATGGTCCCAACGTTGCTGAGAGGCAAGTGGTCAGGTGGGTACCTGTGTGGTCTCCTTCGGGGGGAGCACCCACCCCTTGCCTGTTGTGACACTGTTCAAGGGTTCACCACATACACCAAGGGAGTCAGAATGGGTGCAAGCCAGAGTAAAATCACCCTCCTTGATTATATGTTGCAAAACTTCAAGAAAGGCTTTTCAGACAACTACAGAGTAAAAATAGAACCCTAATGACTCCACGCCTTCTATGAAGTTAATTGACCACAACTTTGTCCTGCTTGGCCATCCAAAGTAACCTTGAATGTAGAAGCTGTCCACCAAGTCTGGAATCAAGTGACTGAACTCAGCCAGAAGGGCCATCAAGATCAGTTCCCCTACATCAATTCTTGGCTAAATCTGTATCAGAGTCTCCCACCCTGGCTTCATGCCTGTGCCTGACAAGAAAAAGACACTCTCCTAGTGGTCAAAGCCAATTGACCAGATCACAAATCCCCCACAAAGGGAGATCCAAAGACTAAAAAAGATTTACCCTGTCCTGCCTGGTGATCCTGATGACTACTCTCCCCCGATATGGGTGACCATCCAGACCCACCAGGACCACCCCTGCCACTGCCCCAGGAGGCAGCTCCCAGTCAGCCACCAGCCATTTCCCCAGATTCTACTGCTCCATCTCCACTACAACTGACCATGCCACCCTTGACATCAACCAGCCCTCAGGAGCCACCTGAACTAAGCCACATCAGCCACTGACTCCACTTGGCACAACTCTAGATGCCTCTCTGGGGATATCCCAGTGGTCAAGGGGGACCAAACCAGCTACCTGTTTTGTCAAAATTCTATGACAGACTATATAAAGCCTGCCAAACTTACTCCCCACTTGATCCTGAGGCCCCAGAAAGTCAACAGATGATAAATTCAGTTTTTGTGATGCAATGTGCCTCTGACATTTGGAGGAAGGTCCAGAAGGTTTATGGTTTGCTGGCATGAATGTTACCCAGTTACTCCAGATAGCCCAAAATATTTTTACAAACTGAGACAATAGAAAAAAAAAAAAAAGACTGCAAACATGAGGCAGACCGCAGGGCCCAACACTACACTGTCCTCTTGGCTGCAATCATGGGAAAACCACCCCCTGAAAGGCCGCCAAACCAGACAGCCATGTAACTGTGCCCAAGACAACAACAAAACCCTACAGGGACCTCAATTCAAAATAGATGGTCATCCCTACACTTTCACTCCAAACCAATGTGCCCGATATAAGCAACTGGGACACTGGAAGGACAGATGCCCCCTCTACCTGAAGGACCAAAAGCTTCTGGAGAACTGAACTTGCCACAGCCTGAACCCCTGCTATCACTCTTTGACAACAAGTAAGACAGACCGGGCTCTATAAGACTGGGATGCCGGCAGCCCACGGTTGTTGCCAAAATCGGGGGCAAACAAATGACTATTATGGTGGATAACGGAAATGAGCTTTCTGTCATCACTCATCCTGTTGCCCCACCCAACTTCCCAACAAACTCAGACGATGGGGTGCTACTGGCAACCCCCCTGAAAAGAGGTTCTACCAGAGCAGATCCTGTGAGTTTGGAGGACATCTCATAAAATATAAATTTCTATACATGCATGAATGTCCCATTCCTTTACTGGGTTGAGACCTCCTCTCAAAGCTGGGGGCCACCATCTTCTTTACCCCAAACAAGCCAGCCCCACTGGCACTCAACCCTCAGCCCCCAGACCATAAAGAAAAAGCATGCTATCTGATGTTCGCCTACATACAAGTGTTCCGGTTTCAGCCTCCACCTCTCTACTCAGAGGTTGATCCATATCCTAGTGACGTAGAGGAGACCCAGCCTGTTTCCTTCATTCTCTGAATGAAAATATTTCAGAAATCACTGTGTTCATCATCAAATTGAAATGTTTGTCCTTTCCATGCCTTTTGGGGGTAAAATACAAAAAGATTAACTTAAGACCATAAATAAACATCAAGACTGAAGACAATAAAAATTAAAGATCACTAAAACTTTCTAATGGACTAAATAATGGTTGCACAAGTTTCTATGATGGCCATCTTTCACCTTTGGGAATGAGATGACACTGTGACTAATGAAGGGGAAATGGAAGTGCTGGTAAAAAAATAGAGTAAAAAAAAGGCCTATTGATTGGTGAGTAAGGAGTCTATAAAATGGAAACTAGAGCAAGAAAGCCTCTCAAAAGGCTTTACAAAGAAAAGCAAACATGTTCTGATTGTAAAGCAATGTGGATCAGACTTGGTTTTGGGAATGTAACCACAAAGACATGTACACAGAAGTGGCCTACTCTAAATTACTCAATGAGATCGTCAGGTTCCAGGGTCTTCATGATTTCCTATCATACTACCATATCAAAGATCAAGGTCCTGACAAGCCCCCTTTCTTGAGCTCATGGTCACATAAGTCCTAAACAGGTATTACAGTTCCTACTCTTTCCATAGTAGGTTAAAATATACTTTCTAAATTGGCTCTACAGTATTAGGAAACCTACAAAAGCTTTCTTAAAAAGCTTGCCACTCCAAATGGGCAAAGACATGAAAAAGCTGCTCAGCTTTAGTGCACAAGGATGTACACATAATCAGAAATTTGTAAGAAAGTTTCCAACAAAGACATTGTTTTAAAACCATTTCCATTAATAGGATGATTGCAGAAAGTAGGAGATTGCAGTGGCTAGGCCATAACCGAGATACAAGGCCAAGAGACTTAGGCCCAGCTGGGCATGCCGAGATTGGAGGGGCAAGGCAGGGGTTGTCTTTTCATTTCAAAGTGAGTGAGGGAACAAGCCCGAGCCCAAGCTCTCCTCCCAGCTTTGGGAGCCCCAAGGCCAGCGCTTGCTTGATGTCACCAGCCTGGTGCTGCCTGCAGGCATCTGAAAGCTGGAGCAGCTCCATCCTGGGGTGAATGGCCAAAGTCGGAAATTTTACAGGAGAAATCAAATTACAAATTTTAACTAATTGGTAAATATACTCTTGGTTTTCAGTTTGAGTTGATGTGCATAACAGCTCTCTTATACATTACAAAGTTTTGAATTTACAGGGTTAACTTGCTCTTTTTCTCTACTCTGTTGTTTTAAAAGAAAAACACTGGGCCGGTGAGATGGCTCAATGGCATAAGCGCCTGCCTTGCAAGCGCAACGGCCCAAGTTCGACTCCCGGATCCCACATACGAAAAAGGGGCCGGTGAAATCGCTCAGTGGCACGGGTGCCTGTTGGCGCACAAGGTCCTGAGGTCGACCCTCCGGTACCCACACAAAAAAAAAAAATTAAAAGAAAAACACTGATTCAAGGTTACTCAGAGGTCTCTTAGAAGTCAGTCAAGTTTACTGTCTGAGGAAAAAGGGACACTAAAATTCAAATGGCTATAGTCATGTTTGTTGTAAAATGTTATAGTAAGTGGGAGAGGAAAATATTAAAATGGCTATAGATTTAAGATATATACTTTTCATATGAGAGGGTTCTGTATGATGAAAGTGTTATCCTGCTAAAGAGACAAAAAGTGAGCTAATGACAGGATTGGAAAACTTCTGTATGTTGAGAAAAGCTTGTGAAAGTAATTTATGAAAAGAAAAATATATATATGGTCACTGGTTAGGCTGGTGGAGCTCAGGTTGTTCCTTCTAAAAACTCCCATGAGGGAAATGGTCAAATCAACATGAGATTACCAGGTAATTAATAGCCTTTAAAAACACGTGATATATATGCTGTGTGTTATTCTAGTCAATACTAAGATGGACATTTAAGTGTGTTACAAAAAATAATGTCACCACGATTGTCAAGAAAGATAAATTTTAATATAAAAATGCAATTTATTGAAAACTATACTTTTTGCCATTTCTAAGTATTTATTTATTTTTTATTTTATGTGGGTACTGGGAGTCAAACTCAGGACCTCGCACTTGCCAGCAGGCACTGGTGCTGCTGAGTGATATCACCGGCCCTTTTTTCCTTTATGTGGTTACTGGGAGTTGAACTCAGCACCTCATGCTTGCCAGGTAGGCACTTATGCCGCTGAGCGATATCACCAGCCCTCTAAGTATTTAAACAGGATGTATGTTTGGTTGTCCTCATATCCTAATTATCTAAGGTCACAGCAAAGAGGAGAAAAAAAAAGGGTTACATCTTTAGGATGCCTTGATAACTACACATTCACTAAAAGGACATTATCTTAACTTACTTCTAGTGGAGTTATCAGATAGCTCATCAGAACTCTCGGCCTGATAAACCTTATTTGGAATTTCTGTTATTTATAGTAACTGTCTTATCTCACCTATCATTTAATTTAAAATTAAACCAAGGAAAAAATCTGACATTAAATAAAAATAAATATATGTATTCTTAAAGGCATTTGAAAATAAATGTAAACTATGCTAACAAATTAGGGATAATAAAAAAAACTCCCACCAACTGCAAAAAATGTCTCAAGCAGAAAACAAAAAATAGACTGGGTGCCTCTTCCTGGTGGGGATCTCTGGATCTTCTCCCCTTGTGGGCGGGAGCTCTACTTGCACCTCTAATGGCTCTCCTCATGGACCTCCTCGTGGGTCCATGTGTGATCTGCATCCTGACCCAATTTCTGACTGAATGCTTTGAGACCATACACTGCCAACTCCTCTTGAGGACCACTCCCTCCTATCAGCTTTTTTTTTTTTTTTGTGGGTACCAGGGGGTCGACCTCAGGACGTCACGCGCCAACAGGCACCCATGCCACTGAGCGATATCACTGGCCCCTTTTTCGTATGTGGGATCCAGGAGTTGAACTCGGGCCCTCGCGCTTGCAAGGCAGGCACTTACGCTGCTGAGCCATCTCACTGGCCCTCCTATCAGCTTCTTAAAACAGAGGAAGAAGAATCTTCCCTATAAAAAACAGGGGGAATAGAATGGAAATTTAAAACTTTAAGCTCCCCTGCCTGACTAATGCAACAACACCACAAGATGTGCTCATTCTGGCTGACACAACAAGGCCACAAGACATACTCATTCTGAAAAAAACAATAAAGCCAGATAAGGCTGGCTGCACCCAGCTCACTGTCTGTACTTCCCAAGCCTGTAAATACATCCTGTTCCTGCCAACCTGTCCCAAGAATTGCCTGCTTAGTTACTGATGACTAAAGCTTTTTTTTTTTTTTTTTGTGGTGGGTACCGGGGGAACGACCTCAGGACCTTGCGCGCCAGCAGGCGCCCGTGCCGCTGAGCAATATCACCGGCCCCTTTTTCGTATGTGGGTTCCGGGAGTCGAACTCGGGCCCTCGCGCTTGCCGGGCAGGCGCTTAAGCCGCTGAGCCATCTCACCGGCCCTGATGACTAAAGCTTTTGTCTTAAACTCCCATACTGTCTGCTTCTGTACGTCCTGCTTACAAGCCTTATATAAACCCTAGCTTGACTGCAGTTCAGGGCTGATCCTTCAGGAATGATCCTCATCAGCTGACCAGCATAATAAACGATTGCCTTCCTACTCCTTGGTGTGGAGCATCTTCCTTTCAGTTCGGTATTGGTTCTACAACAGTGTCAGGCTGGGGAAGGAGTTCTCGCCAGTTTTTTTCTGGTGCCACATTCTTTCAGAGCTTCTCAGATGCCAGGTTAGAAGCTTTAGCTACATAAATTGATATAAATACCTCAGGATGCTCTGCCCTCAAGGTGCTTAAAGTCTACTGAGGAAAAGTCCTAAAAACAAGAGCAGAGGAAAAAGTTCTAAAAACAAGAGTAGAATAGTAGAACAAGTAAGTGCAGAGAAATCAGTGAGCGGTCACAAAAGAAAGCTATGGGAATTCCTAATAATAAAGTTATTTCCTGCTGAGGGAGAGTGTTCAACCTATGTCTTAAGTGATGTTAAGTTTTGACAGATGGGGATAGGTGTATAGGCAAGTGGAATGGTCATGTGGCATGTCTAGCAAAAAGCAAGAGCAGAGGAGAAGTGGGAGAAATCCTGGAAATATGGTTTGGGGAAAGACTGTGAAAAGCATTGAATATTGGACTAAGGACACACAATTTTATCCTGTAGATAATTTTTAGCATCTAGTCCCCCTCCCTTTAGTATGAAGAATGTCATAATCTTAGTGGTACTATCTTGTCAGCCAAGTGCAAGATTTAGGAGTAGAAGGATGTGGAAATGAGAATGCTTTCACAGTAGACAGTGGTCATTTGTGAAGTGAGAAGGTAAGGAGGCTGTTAGTGGAAAAGGAGGGGCGAACCTGGAGATCTTGGATCAATGATAATAATAATGATGGTCAACAGTTACTAACTCGTAGAATATTCCAGGTACTGTCAGACACATTATGTACATTAACTCATTTAATTTGTGTTATGATGTAAGTACAGTTATATCAAGAAAAACCCATGATGTATGTACTGTTAATACTTTGTGTTTCACAGGTTTAAAACACAAGTAAAGTTAAGTGACCTGCCCAGGGTCTTACAGCCATTAAGATTTGGTACATTCTCCACTGACTACCATGGGACAGAAATGGAGGGAGGGTATCGGAGTTCAGAAATGGAGACCCAAAAATATGCTACTTTGGACTTCAAACTGAGCTCATCTAGGGAGCAACATACATAGAGGAGGGCATTCTCAGAGGTTCCTTTCTCTGATGACTGGATCCACCAAAGAGGAGCACAACTACTTCCACTCTTCTTCCTAAAATTTCATTAACCAAGGAAGATCAAACTCACTTCATAGAGGAGGAGACTTGAAATCAAATGACACACCTAGAGCACAGAAGAACTTTGTCCCAGGCCATTGTCTTCTTCTAGGCTGATTCATCTCCCTGAAAAATCATTTGCTACCCTCTCAATGTGTCTGCAGTCTCCACTTTCCCCTCCCCCATGAAGAGGTTATTTAAACTCAATCCCTTGGTCCTTCTTTAAGTTTCATGTTTTGTGTGGCTCCCACACACAGGTGCATGTTAATATGTTTGTGTGCATTTCTACTGTTACCTCTGTAATGGTTTGTTTCAGCAAACTCAATTATTGAATCTTCAGAGGAAAGTTTGAATTTCTCTGTGAGGGCTGTAGTAGAATCTGGGTGCTGCTGAGCCTCACTGCAGGGAGCAGAGGGGAATCTGAACCCTGGGAAGCCAGACATGGTCTTCCTTCATTCTCAGGTTGCAGTGCTGCTCTGTGGATCAGCAAGGTGGCTTATAACCAGGATATCTTCTCTTGCTAAAACAGGACATTCTGAGGTCTCAATGAAATGTGCTTATGAGGAAGTAAGAGCTGGAGTTTTCGTACAGAAAGGACCTGGGTATTGCCATTTCCTAGTATGTATCTTTAAACAAGTTACTTAATCTTGCTGGGGCTTTGCTTCCCTACCTGCAAATCAGAGAAGATAATATTTCTTTCTTTATAGGGTTGCTGAGAGTATTAAAGTGGTGTGGAGTTAAAATGCTCAGCACCTGACAACTATTTAACTGTCAGCTATTTTGTTACTTCCCACCACCTGCACCTATTTTGTCACTCAATTATAGTTTGATAAATTAGTATTAGATAAATCTGCACAAGAAAAGGATACTGAAAATTGGAAAAAAATGCTAGTATAGCTGCAAAAGAAAATGCCAGTAGAGCTGGAGCAAGCTGAGACACACCCAATTTCCATCTTTTCTTTGTTAAAGGACCTTTCAGGACATGCTCTATAGATAATGAAAGGCTTGTTATTCTTTTCTTCTCTGGTTTGCAATCCTTCTTTTCAGGAGTTTGACAAAGGGGGAAAGTGCAAGTTACCTTATCTAAAACAGTATAATAATTGGTTGTCAGTGTGACATTTTGCATTTGATTTTCCCAAAGGCGATAGTGGCTGGAACCAGATGGATTGCCTGGGTCCTAAGGATAGCCTCTGGGTTTTCTTACAGAAGTGTGCTTAATGTATACCCATGATTAGTATGCAAATATCTGCACAATGTATACATGTAAAAATATTGCAGAAATGGTGGGAGCCTCTGTGCAACTAAAAAGAAGCTGATTAAAAAAAAATAAAACCAAACCTTTCTGCAAGGTCCTCAATTCTGTCCTTATTGTAAACCACCAATCACACCCTCAGCTAAAGGAGATTACATATTATTGATCCCTGGAAACTGCTTCAGTTAACCAATGTGCTAGCTGGCTGTTTTTTTTCCTCAGCTGCAGTGATATTTTCTTTCTTTTAAAAGATGGCTACTTCCTTACCTTCAGTGTTTGTGCTTCTTTATGCATCAATAAGCAACAGAAATATTTTAAATATGTGTATGTAAAAGCCAGTGACTGGATGCTATTTGCTGCGTTCTTACATCCTTTTGTGAACTTTGAGCACCACCCAGTGGCTAGATACATACAGCCAAAAATTTAACAAAGTTTGGAGGTGGAAGAAAAAAGCATTTCTTTTGAAATGAATTATAGAACTTACTGCTTCAAAAGCAGGAATATAAGCGAGGCATTGCAATCGAAATTACTGTAACACTTTTCTTTTCTTCTCTGTTGCTTTTTGTTCTTTTGGTTCTTTTCTGCAGTTCTAAAAATTATTATTGCTAGCGTTAAAAAAAAAAAATCCCATATATTTTTGTGATGGTTTGTAGTACTTATTCCCTGAGGCTGTTAAAGATAGTAATTTTTTCCTGTTTTTTTTGAGATAGACTCTCATCATGTAGTTCAGGCTGTCCTTGAACTCACAGTAATTTCCCTGCCTTAGTTTCCTGAGATTACAGGTGTGTGCAGAAATTTTAGTAGTTTAAAAATTAGAACGATGGCAATATGATCTAAATTTGTATGCATCTGCCACCATTTCATGGGCTCTCTGAGAAGGGTAATGTAACTCTAATGAGAAAGGAGCAGAATTCTTTGACCATTGCAGCTGAGGCCTGCTATGTCCATCTTATTTGTTTTGTTCTTTGGGACACAGATCATATTATCAAACAAATTAAATTCACGTGAGGTACAGACACTCAGCCACTGTAAACTCATATCAAACTGAAAGCCAAGTGGACGATTTATTATTTATTTATTTATTTTGCTGGAGATTGAACCCTAGCACATGCTAAGAAATTGAGTCTTTTAGATGAAACACATTGCTAAGCCAGTCTCAAGTATAGGTCTCAGGTAGATCAAACACAGGCCCTTTCTTTTCTCACATCAATGTCATCTTTTATTTTTACTTTTTTTGAAACAGGATCTCCCTGTATAGTCCAGGCTAGTCTTGAACTCACCATGTAGCCCAGGATGGCCTTAGCCTCCCAGGCATTACATACCTGGGATTATAGGCATGTGCCACCATACCCGGATTCTCAGCAAATGTTATCTTTTTTTTTTTTTTTTTTGTGGGTACTGGGGGTCGACCTCAGGACCTCACGCGCCAGCAGGCGCCTGTGCCACTAAGCGATATCACCGGCCCTTTCTTCGTATGTGGGTACCGGGAGTCGAATTCGGGACCTTGCACACCTACCAGCAGGCGCCCATGCCTCTGAGCAATATCACTGGCCCTTTTTTTGTATGTGGGTACCGGGAGTTGAACCCAGGACCTCGCACTTGCCAGGCAGGTGCTTATGCCGCTGAGCATCTCACCAGCCCCAGCAAATGTTATCTTATGAGCTTTGGTTCCAGTGTTGAGGACCACTGAAGTGTTACAATCTTATGGTCTGATTTTATGTCATGTAGAAATTTAATAATTATTTCAACCATGTCTCAAGCTATTGATAAACATATTGGGTGGGACGAGGCAATGGCAGCATGCCGGACGCCTCTGTCAAGGACCATTAATGCACTGTGGGCTTCTCTCACTCCAGAAGTAATCATTGTATTTACATTTGTGTTAATGGTTTGCTTTTCTCTATGGTTTCACCACCCAGGTACATATCATTAAGATACACAATTTACTTTTGCCTATATCTGAACTTGATAAATGAAAATATGCAGCACAGATTCTTCTGTCTTTATGTTTTTTGGCCCAACATCATTTGTGAGGGTCAGTCATGTCGATGCACTGTGGCTGTGCAGAGGCAAACAGAAACACTGAAATGTCACCCAGGATTTGGAGGCAGATTTATTTAATATCGAAGGGCTCTGATAGGGATCCGTTCCCAAAATATTAGGTCCTGCACAGTGGTGTGCTAGCATTCTTACAGGGTCTGTAAGCAGAGTACTTGGCTGTCTTTTTGGTTCTTACAATATGCTTCATAGTGACCAGCTGTTTCTAGGAGACAGTAGTAACCGGCATTAGGAACAGGAACTGAGGTAAACTGCAAGTTACTTGGGCAACTAACAGAAACTGAAGTATACTGGCTGGGGCGGGGTGCATTTTCTGCTACAGCTGTAGTCTGTTCACCGCCAAGTAGCATTCTGCTGCCATGTATTCATTCATCTTCCTGTTGATGGAAATCTGTGGTTTTTCCACTTTGGGGTTATTGTAAACAGTGAACTATAAATATTATTTGTATGTGTTTCTTTGAACACACATGCCATCTTTTCTGTAAGATGATCATGGAAGTCTTCTGCTCAGATGTTCTTCAGGAGAATCAGCTTTGAGTGACATGGCTGATTGACTGCTTCTCACTGTTCACCTTGAGGTCAAGCCAGGTCTGTTTCCCATGGTCTGCTCCCAGCTGGTGACTGAGCACGGCGTGAGTACCAGAAATGGATCCTCTCTGTCCCACATGGGATTCTTCTAATAAACAGCTTTAACACAGGCTTTATCTGGTTGAGATTTTCTAAGAATCCTGCAATGATCTGAGACTCTTTGGGCCAATTGTCTAACCTCCAAAATTGTTTTCTTGGCTTGTGGGGTAAGAGCTATTATATGGAAAAAGCCAATGGGAAGCCTCTAAAACTGCTTCTATATCTCACCATGGCCAGTGGCTAAGATAGTAAGGCAAAAAGCCATGTGACATTCCAGGGGCTGGTGCCACCATACCGAAAAGATGTAGGAATGGTGGTCTCTACTATACCTCTGTTTAATTTGCTGATTTTTATATGGGAACAACTGCCTCAGGGATGGCCTTGAAGAACATAGTCAATAGGCAGAACATTCTTTTACATCTCAGATCTTTTTTTTTTTTGTGGGTACCGGGGGTCGACCTCAGGACCTCGCGCACCAGCAGGCGCCTGTGCCGCTGAGCGATATCACCGGCCCTTTCTTCGTATGTGGGTTCCAGGAGTCGAACTCGGGCCCTCGCGCTTGCCAGGCAGGCTCTTATGCCGCTGAGCCATCTCACCGGCCCCTACATCTTAGATCTTTGATCTGAGTTTTCCTATGAATAAAGTTTGATCTTTAGAATTTCTTTAATGAGGGGTTGTGTTGGTAAGGCTCTCAGTTTTTGTCTGAAATGTCTTGTTTTGCCCTAATTCTTAATTCTTTTCTTCTTTTCTCCCTTCCTTTTTCTTACCCTCATCCTCACCCATCCTTTCTTTCCTTTATCCCCTGCCTCCTTCCCTCCCTTTCTTTCTTCAGTTTGGAACCAATCCTGTGGAAAAGACAGCCTAATTACTTTACCCTCTGTTTCTAGTTCCTTTTCTTCCCTCCTCTCTTAAGCAGCAAAGTTTCTTGTGAGTTTTGAATCTATTCATAATTTAAGACAACACAGAGCTCATGTAAAGCTGTAGCACTCTCTTCCTGGTTCTCTGCCTCACCCCAGCCAAGTCCTTTCTTTTTCCACCCATACCTTTTATCTCACTAATTGGCAGCAGTGTTTCCTGTCCTGCAGCCTAGCCCCTAAACCAGTATCCTTGTGTAGTGTTCAGGAATGATTAGTCACGGGAAAAAAAAAAAAAAAATTCCGGTGAGCGAAGATTAGCCAGTCTTAACCCTCTGGCTCAAAAAAGTAAATCTGGGTTTGAATTAAAAAAAGAAAAAAACGTGTTTAATTTGGTCTTTGGAAAGACACCTCTGGTATTTTTCGTTTTGGATGCGTTTTGCAGAGAAGTTTATGTTGTTATCTCTGAAAACTTAGCTCTGAAGGTGTTTCCTCAGCCCCGCCACAATTCTTTGAAAGACCTAAATCCTCTTATTTGAAAATTGCTTTCCTGTTTAATCAGCCAGCAATAGAAATAGGTTGGAAAGAAAGCTGAGGCAGGTTTTTTGTACATACCATGCATTATGATTCTCTGAACATCTCTGCGAAGGAACTAGAAAGCCTACTTTTCCTGAGGGGAAACTCAGACTTAAATAATTCCTTGCCATTCTGTTTCTGTGTTCAGCGCTTCTGACCCTCAGCATACAGTCAGACTAACAAACCAAACCACAGAAGTTTCTAAAACTTTCCTTATGTTTGTTTTGGTTTAAAAAACTTACAAGTTGTAAACAAGCTGATTTATCATGAGAACATTGTATGAAATACTCTAATTTTTCAGTTCAAATATCCTAAATTTGGGTAGTAACCATTCCTCTTCTATGCATAAATATTTTAACAAACTTAACACTCAAAAATTACATAATTGATCCAGCTTCATTGTAAATAAATTAGAAATAAGGATAAGTGGAAAGAAAATAAAAACCATTTATTGACATTTTATAATCATTTTACACTTTTAGAGTGGCTTTAGATTGAGTATGTGTGTGTGTTGAATTTATTGTTGTTTGAGAAGCTTTTGTATGTGTGTGTTTGTTTTTTTTTTTGCTCAGTAGTGATGGGGATTGAACCTAGGACTTTGTGCATGCTAGGCAAGCAAAACTCTCTATTGTGGAGGTACAGCACCCACCTGGGAGATATTTTTAAATATCTGTCTGATATAACTGAAAAACTGAGTATCATATCAATAGTTTCTTTTGATTCAATGTCAGATAACCTTCCTCCAAAGAGTTGAGGATGTTGAATGCTTGCATAATAGTAGTCTATGTTTTTAACTGGCTTGCAGCAAATGATTCACAGCTTTGTAAGTGATAACTATTTTTTTTTTTTTTGTGGGTACCGGGGGTCGACCTCAGGACCTCGTGCCCCAGCAGGCGCCCATGCCGCTGAGCGATATCACCGGCCCCTTTTTCGTATGTGGGTTCCGGGAGTCAAACTCGGGCCCTTGCGCTTGCCAGGCAGGCCCTTACGCTGCTGAGCCATCTCACCAGCCCGATAACTATTTTTTTTTAACTCTCATCACGTTTCTTCATTACTTAAGGATCGAGGGAGCACCTTGATTGTATTCTGCACCTTAGTCATTAGAATTTTCTCTTCTCACACATGATTTACTATTGAATGTCTAGGTGATGTATTGCATGATAGATTTCATTCTGATGAATTTTTATACTCAAATAGAAGAGAATGTTGCTCTGAATTTCAGAGATGTTTAAATCTGTAAACAAAGCTATATGTGAGGCAAGATTGGTGAGACTTTGAGAAAACTGGTTTAATTCTACTTTTTAAAAAAGAAATATTGTTTATCCTTCATAATGGCTTGAGGCATGAAATTCTTTAAGGGAATTCATAATATTTCTTTATTCACAAAATTGAATGGAGTGGAACTATAAACATTATTTCCTACAATATTTTCCTCTGCTTCTTTTCTTTTTTTTTTGTTTGATCACCTTCTGGTATGCAGTTCTGACATGCAGACAATTTCTACCTAATCCTGGTGTATTTGGATTTCATTATTTTCTGCTACTGCTTTTTTTTTTAATATATAGAGACTAATTTTGAAAGCCAAGTTTTAAAGAGCTGTTGGATCTTTAATAAAAATATCATAAAGTAGTGTCATCTGTCATATATGACATATCTCCTTCTTGCTTAACTAGAAACATGCAAACATCATGTAAGTTGGATAAGAATTAATGATATTTCACTTTACTACTTAGCATAGTCATTAACTGGGATCTTAAACAATCCTTTGAAAAAAAATGATGGCTTATTAGGTTAAGGAAGACCATGTGTAGGTATTCTTGGCATGCACCAAGTGATCCAGTGAGGTCAACAGCGAGTGTCAGGATGTTAAATCATACCTGCTTATTCAGCAGACATCTAGCAAGAAAAAAATGTGTAAGAGATGAAATGCTTTTATTGTCTTTGGCTAATTTAAACCACTGGTACAAAGAAAATTATAGGTAACAATAGAGGTGTAAATATAGGCCCAATTTTAATAACTGTATCACTTCCTTTTTCAGATGCTGTCTTTCTGAAGGGTAAGCATCGATAGCTCCTCAAATACTTATCATTTATTTGTAGTAAAACATTCAAACCCCTTTTTCTAGCTATCTTGAAACATATAGTACATTATTGTTATCTATAATCATCCTACTGTATGATAGAACATCAGAATTTATTTTTCCTGTGCAATTGTAACTTAGAACTGGTTGATTCCCCTACCTCCAACTCTCCCTGGCCTCTTATGATCACAATTGTACTCTCACTTTCTCTGAGATCAACTTTTTTAGATTCCACATATGCACATGACCATGTTGTATTTATTTTTCTGTGCCTGGCTTATTTTGTTTAGCATAATGATCTATTAACATTGTTATAAAACCTTCGTTAGCATCACCCAGATAAATAAAACTTCTTTGTTGAGGTCACCAATGATGTCCATGTTGGTAAACCCACTGGACAATTCTAAGTCTTTGTCATCTTAGTAACATTTAGTAAAGTTGATCATTCCCTCATCATGGAAACAATTTCTTCATTTAGTATCTACATTCTCCAAGTTTTCCTTCCATTTTACCAGCTACATTTTCTTAGTTTTCTTTTGCTGGTTTCCCTTATCTTCCTAATGTTTTAAGTTTGGAGTTCTCAAAGATAAGGTTCACCTATGTTTATAGCAGCACAATTTATAATAGCTAAATCTTGGAAACAATCCAAATGCCCATCCACCGAAGAATGGATAAAAAAGATGTGGTATTTTTATAAAATGGAGTACTGCTCAGCCATAAAGAAGGATAAACTTGAGACTTCTATAGGTAAATGGATGCAACTTGAGACCATACTCATAAGTGAAATAAATCAGACTCCCACGTGTAAACATCATATTGTCTCCCTGATGTGAGAAACTGAAAGAGTAAATAAGGTCTAAAATGTACAATAGATATTGTGAAGTGGGAAGAAATTGTTTAAAAGGAAAAAGGATCTAGGATTGGGGAAAGGTGAAAGTAAGGAAGGGAAAAGGGAGAAAAAATGCAAGTTTGTTTTACTATCAGTGTCTCTTAGTTCATAGAAATGGAAGATTTGTGCTAATATTGATTGGAGAATTTTGTATGCCCATAATGCAATGTATTAACTATTGTTATTCTCCTATCATCTTGTTATGAAATTTTATTTTACCTTTGTTTCATAAAATAAAAAAATATAAATCAAAGCACTCAGCATTCCTGGTTTCCATGATCTCGTGACTGACATTTTTGGTCTAAGATGTAGTAGATGATTATAAATGCATTATACATGGAAGTCTTTGTTTATCTTTAACTTGTACTGCATGAGTTTTGATCCCCTTTGTCCCTCAGGCCCACTAATATCTAACTACCTAACACAACATTTGTGCAATCAGGTTTATCATAACATGGCTTTTAGTGAAGAAAATCTAGAACTGAAGGGAATGCCTTCCATGCAACAGCCAGATTGTGGAATTTTATACAGCCGTTAAAAAGAATGAGTTAGTTCTATCTACTCTGATTGCTTTGGAGGGATTTCAACCATGTAACAACTGACAGAAGTAAGACGCTGAGGAATACATAAAATAATCAGGTTTTCATGAAATAATCACAAACTGTTGTGTGTATGTGATTAATAAATTTTTCGTATGCTTATATGAGAAAGAAGAAAATGATGAAGATCAAATACTAGGCTGTTAAGTTGGGGTACCTAAGGCGAAAGAATAGAAAAAGGGGGCCGGTGAGATGGCTCAGCGGCGTAAGCGCCTGCCTTGCAAGCGCGAGGGCCCGAGTTCGACTCCCGGAACCCACATATGAAAAAGGGGCCGGTGATATCGCTCAGTGGCACGGGTGCCTGTTGGCACGCGAGGTCCTGAGGTCATCCCCCTGGTACCCACAAAAAAAAAAAAAAAAAAAAATAGAAAAAGGAAAGGGAGCTGAGCAAGGGGGAAAAGGAGAAAAATATTAATAGGAAAAAATATATTGATTTAGTTATATTATTATGTATTTTATGCACAATAACATATATTTATATATATACATGTATAAATAACATTTATATATTTACTTGTAAAAGTGAAATCAAAGGGGATGAAACAAAGTAAGAAAGACTGTGTAGAATTATCCCTTGTGCATTCCCAAGTACCCTACACCAATTTTCTTTGTTTTGATTTCCTTCTAGAGTAACACTTCTATTTCATAGTTTGGTAGTTGTCCAACCCAGAAAAGGCAGGGGATAGGTGGAATACTAGGAGGGTAGGAGTGAGACTGAGGGAACTCGCTGAGCACACATAATTATGACAAGTGTGTGGAGTAAAGATTAGGCTTCACTGATCTAGATGGTAGGCCTGCCTTAGTGGTGTCCTGTAATATGGTCTGAATGATGAGCAGACACTGGCTCCAGTTGTTTCCTAATTAAACCCGTGTCTCTTTTTTGAATCCTGTTTGAGAATTCTATCTAATCACACAATGTGGGAATTTCAATATTTACTCACATTTCATTTATATTTCCTTATTTCAACACATATTTCCTGAGTTCCTACCATCTGCCATACACTGGACTGGGCAGTATGGCTCACATAAAGGTAGAAGATGAACACTCCCAGTTTTCAAGGAGATTTTGGTTTGTGGTGAGAGACAGCAATTTAACATTTAAGACTAAATGAGTGTTAGAAAAGACATATTAACTAAGTCAGCAGGAGGTGGGGGAAGGGAAGAAGCATTGGAAGTGAAGAGGCCCTGACTCGGGGCTGGGGAGTATGGAATATGGAGGAAGTAACAGGTAAAAGGGATTTTGAAACCACTTAGAATAATTTGACACTTTTTCGAATAAAGGGATAATGAGAGGTATTGTTGAAGTGACAGGTTTTTGGTCTGAATGAGTGGGAGGAGGCTGAAGCCACTAAGAAGTATGGGAAGGAGGCACAGCAGATTGGTGGAAGATAAAGTGTTTTATGTGAAGTACCAATAGTGCGCCTCATGTAATTAATTAATTAGCTATTTAATTGATTCCATGCAACAGGAAATAACTGGGTTCCTATTTTATATCACTTTCTGTTTCCAGCACCAAGGATACAGAATTGAACACAACAGGCAAAGCTTCCTGCCTTCATTCAGACTTAAGAATATTGTATGGTATCTCTCACTTGGGTGAGGCAAAGAATGAATAAAAGGCAAAATAATGAATTGATAGAAAGAAACAGGGAGATCTTTTGCAAATGGGAAGGAGTTCAGGAGATTGAGGGCAAGGGGAAGGGAAAATAAAAAGATTTAAGATGTGTCATGTACATGTACCAAATACCTACAATGAATGTACACATGATATGTCATAAACATGAACTAATAATAATAACAATAATAATAATATGAGTAATAGTGAAAATGGAGAAAGAGAATTTAGAGATGGAGGGAGGGAGGTGATTGGTGGGGAAGGAGATTAAAAAAGAATCAAGAGGGCCAATGAGATAGCTCAGCGGCATAAGCGCTTGCCTGGCAAGCGCGAGGTCCTGAGTTCGACTCGTGGTACCAACATAAAGGAAAAAAAAGAAAAAAAGAATCAAGATGTGTTATACACATGTACCTACTCCCCAAGATGAATGTAAACTGCATGTACTACAAATATGTATTAATAAAATAAAATTTAAAAAATTTCTGCCTTCATGGAGCTTGCATGGGGAATAGGCAATGAACAAAAGAAGTCAGCAAATATATGGGTTAGAAGTGGTAACTGTTAAGGCAGGAAAAGGGAAAAGGAGTCTCTGATAGTTTGTGTTGTAATTTTGATGAGGATGATTAGGACAATCTCAGTGACATGAGGTAAAGAAGGAGGCAAGGGGGAGGGGGGCAAGAGGGCAAGCCATGCATGTACAGGGGAACAGCACTCCAGCCAGAGAAACAGTGGAAACAAAGGCCCAGAGGTGGAAATATGCTGGCATATTAGTCTAGGCCATTTAAATGACTTTGAAAACAAACAAGCAAATGAAGATGTCTAATACTGTGATGAAAATCACTGTGTAGTTCAAGAGAGAAGTTCGAGCTAGTGGTGAAACAGATTCAGAATCAACTCCTGAGATGTGATGATTGAAGCCAAGAGAATAGGGAGACAGGAAAAGAAAGGTGGGTGGAGGTCAGGGATTTTTTTTTTTTTTTTTTTTTTTTTTTTGTCCTGGGGATTCAACTCAGGATCTTGACACTAAGCTACATCCTCAGTCCTTTTTTAGTTTTTGTTTTGAGAAAGGGTCTCCTTAAGCTGCTAAATTGCCCAGGCTGGACTTGAACTTACAGTCCTCCTGCCTCAGCCTTCTAGAGTGCTGGATTGACAGTGTGCACCACCGCACCCAACTGAGAACCTGTTCTTTGAGGGGTCCCATTTGTAAGGTGAGGGAAGAGTTAGGGGAGTCAGGGAAGAATAGGTACATTAGGACATTTGCCATGAATTGTATAAAATTCTACAGGCAGAGCCAATTTCAGTTTCTTTGCTTAATGAAGTTACAAGCAATGATTATTAAAAACAATAGTATATTCAAAATTATCTCCCCAAATATCCTATAGATAGCATTTAGCCTGAGAGTAAGCTTTGCCAGAATGCTAAATCCAGCATTCACAAGTATTCTACTTCACTGCAATTTCTTTCAATTCTCTATATTTTCCTTCAGTGTATCATATGATTAGCTCTGAATATCAAAGAATGAAATTATTCTGAGCAGTTGCTAGGTATGTACAGATGGTTTGGTGTGGTTGCTAGGTGGCAAGCTATGTGGCACAAATTTATACTCATAAATTAAATTTGCTGAAAGTGTGGAGAGCAGCCACCTCTTTACAGGAGCTCTTATTTATTAACTGGCTTTTCTTTTCTCCCACTCACTCATCTACAGCAAAGCAGCTGTGTGAACATCCATTTGTCATGATCAATAATCTCTCACTTGCTCTTGGAAACACAATATCATTTCTCCTGTTTGGTCCTGGCTACTTTTTACATGTCATAAACCCAGCTGACATATGGTTCATTTAGGGTGTAAGGGCTGACACTGAGGGAATCTAGGAAAATATCGCTAGTGGTCAAGTCTAATGCATTGTATGGGTTTATTTGTAGTGCAAATCAACTCTTCTCGGTGTTTATGGGCCAAGCAAATTAGCTAAATGTGACTTACAGCTACAAAACCAAAAGTCTTTTTGTTTTCTCTTTGCCACTTCTTTTGTTAGGATGAAGGTACTGGTTAAGAATAGTTGTCAGCGGGCCGGTGAGATGGCTCAGCGGCGTAAGCGCGACTCCCGGAACCCACATACGAAAAAGGGGCCGGTGATATCGCTCAGTGGCACGGGTGCCTGTTGGCGCGCGAGGTCCTGAGGTCGTCCCCCTGGTACCCACAAAAAAAAAAAAAAAAAAAAAAAAAAAAAAGAATAGTTGTCAGCAAAATTATTCAACTTAAATCCTGGCTCAATTACTTATAAGCTATGTGACCATGGGTGAGCTATTTTTGCTCAATTTCTCTCAATCTTTGCTCTCAGTTTCTCAACTAATTTATAAGGTTGTTTGTGAGGGTCGAGATAAATCACATAGTGCATGTAATACAATGTCAGGAGCTATTAAAAGTTTGGAAGAGATAATGTCTGCTGTAGTAAATTCACACCCAAAAAAAGTTCTATTAACTTGTTTCCATTTATCTATTTACTGTATTTCAAATAAAAGGGTCATAATTTTTTACTCTTACATGAGGGATTGAGGTTATGATATGTAATATTGTATGGTCATGTGGAATGGGAAACCACAGAAACTCTAGGATGGAGAGACTAGACTCCTTTTTTATTTTTTTTTAAAGAGAAGAAAAAACAAAACAAATCAAAAAAGAATAAATTTTCAAAACAACATAATAGGAGGGTAACAATGGTTAATGCATTATGTATTATTATCTTTAAGTTAGTGATTCAGGATACCAGATATTAGCATTCAATTGTCCAAACACTATTGGCACAAACCTTACTCTTCAATGAACTAAGTAAAATTGGTAGTGTATCTATCTTAACCATCTTATATATATATACAATTTTTTTTCCTTTCCCTTCTTTCTTTTCCCTGTTCCCCCATCCCAGTCTCTCTTTCCTTTTGACCAGTTTCTTTTAGATTCACCATGTCTATTGTACATTTTGGATCTTATTTACTCTTTCAGTTTCTCATACTAGAGAGACAATATGATGCTTACACATGTGCTTCCGGTTTATTTCACTTATGAGTATTTTTTCGAGTTGCATCCATTTACCTATAAAAGTCTCCAGTTTATCCTTCTTTATGGCTGAATAGTACTCCATTGTATAAAAATACCACATCTTTCTTATCCATTCCTCAGTTGATGGGCATTTGGGTTGTTTCCAAGATCTGGCTATTACAAATTGTGCTGCTATAAACATGGGTGCACATATATCGCTGTGGTATGATGTTTTTAATTCTTCTGGGAAGATACCCAGAAGGGAAATAGCTGGGTCAAATGGGACCTCCAACCCTAGTTTTCTGAGGAATCTCCACAGTGATTTCCACAGTGGCTGTACCAGTCGACACTCCCACCAACAGTGAAGAAGGGTTCCTTTTTCCCCACAGCCCCTCCAACATTTGTTATTAGTTGATTTCTTAATAATAGCCATTCTTTCTGGAGTGGGATGGTATCTCAGTGTTGTTTTAATTTGCATCTCTCGAATGACTAGTGATGTTGCACATTTTTTTGTATATTTATTTGCCATTTGTATTTCTTCATCTGAGAAATATGTATTCATCTCAGATGCCCATTTTTGGAGTGGGTCTTTAAATTTGGGAGGTCTGATTTTTTTGAGTTCTTTATATGTTCTCGATAGTAATCCTTTGTCTGAGGAACAGCTGGCAAACATTTTTTCCCACGTTGTGGGTTGTCTCTTCACTCTGTTGGTGGTTTCTCTTGCTGTGCAAAAGCTTTTTAATAAGATGAGATCCCAGTTGTTGATTCTTTGTGATAGTTCCTGTGCGGTTGAGGTTTTATTCATAAAGTCTTTGCCTACACCAGTGTCTTCAAGGGTTTTACCTATCCTACCTTCCAGCAGATTTAATATTTCTGTTTTAATGTTTAGATCTCTGATCCATTTTGAATTTTGTTTAGTGCATGGTGAAAGATATGGGTCTAGTTTTAATCTTCGGCATGTGTAGAGCCAGTTTTTCCAGCACCATTTATTAAAGAGGCTATCTTTCTTCCAGTGAATGTGTTTGGCACCTTTGTCAAAGATAAGGTGGCTTAGTATTAGACTCCTTTTTCCACTACCTCTGAAAGATTTTCTCTCACAAGTAAGGTTCATGGGACTGTTTGTATGTATAATGAAAATTTAAGACTGTGATCACATAGATCCCATTCACTATCTAAGTGACAGGAAGTTAAGTTTTTAAACTGTAGACCAGTTAAAGTATACTTTTCAATAACATTTGCTTGCATTTGTCAAAATTAATTTCTAGTAATCATGAAATTAGTCTTACTCTATTGCTATCCAGCATTTAATGAGCTGTTAAATAATATCAAATTATTAGATATTAGGGAGAAAGGAATCTAGCTTTCATTTTTATTAAGTAAATGCCCCTAAATATTCTCTCTATTCTTTCCTTAGTGCCCTGTCCTCATCCAGCATACGAGCAAAACCATTACAGTTTTAATATAAGAGTTTGGCTCTGTTCAACTTCAGATTTTGAAATCTGTTTTTATTCCGTTAAGATTATAGGTTTTGAAAGAACCAAATGGCTGATTTGTAGTGAGAAACCTAGCTCATTTAAATGACCTGGTGCTACAGTTTGGATCTGGAATTTCCCCAGAGGCCCATGTGTCAAAGACTTTGTCTCAAAATTGGTGCTCTTGGAAGGTTGTGGAAACTTTAAGAGGTAGTGTCTATTGGAAGATTTTAGGTCATTGAGAGGTGTGCCCTTGAAGAGGATTGTGGAACCCTGGTCACTTCCTCTTTCTCTTTTTTCCAGCCTGTCCATAGTGATGGTTTTGCTCTACTACATGCTCCCACCATGATACGCTACTACAGGTTATAAGCAACAGGGCCAACCAATCACAGACTGAACCCTCCAAACCTATGAGCCAAAATAAACCTACGGAAAGCTGACTAACATTCCTGTCTACCAGACACCTACACTGTAAAGGAGCATTTCTTATTCAATTAATTTTTGGCATGAGAAAAGTTTCTGAAATTCTGGTGGAAATGCATTCTTCAGAGAAGATGTCTGTCCAGTGTCTCAGTTAAGATTCTACTGAGGATACTAAAACTCTTTTGTCTTATAATTCTCTACAATAAAATAAACACAAAAGTGGCAGGAAAAAACCCCTCAAAAGACATTTAAGTGTCTGAAGTTTTAACTGAAAATCTTACAAGAATTCTCCCCAGCATATTTGTTTGTGACAAATCTCTAATTAAGTTGTCAGTTTTTATATCCTCATTGGATGATTAGAAAAATAATTTGGCATAAGTTTTGGTATGAAAGTGGATTCATTCCAGGAAATGTTTTTGGGGAAATATATCCAAATGTCCTTAAAGTTAAGCAAAACCTATTATTAAGTATGCAAAATTAAAAACAATTATATTGTGTTATAGGAGACGTAAAAATAGATGCTATAATAATTGTACCTGTAGTAGTATTAAATTATCATGATTTTCATCAGTGATATAAATGAATGATTTACATTGAATGGGCTACACTTAGTTTTATGGTTTCCTCTTGTTTCAGTTTTGGATTGTAGTGTGAAAACTAGAGATACTTGGGGACTTTAACTTACAATTAAGCGAGATAACTGTATGATATATTTCTTTTGAAATGGATTGCAACTTGAATGCTTTTTTGTGTTTAGAGTGGCCACCTCCTTGGGATATTAAAAAAAGCAAAGGGAAACTATTCTTCTGCTTGAAAAACTTTTATTTGTGCACTAGACTTTAAATACCTTTTCAAGTAAAAATATTCTGGACATTGGTGTTTGTATTCCAGCCATTTGGAATGTATTATAGAGATGGAACAGCTGAATACTAGTATGACCCAGCTGGTGAAAGCTACATTCCATGCTGCCATTTATGCGACAATCTCTTAAATTTCTAAATTAGTTTCCAGATTGCCATCCTGTAATTCCATGTAACTTAGGAAAAATGAAAGATCTAGTAATGACCAATTTAAGCAAGGGATTATAGGAGTTAAAGAGTCGGGTAATGACAGTCTATCATTTGAATTCTCATGGTGCGTTAGTTAGCTCCTATTGAATAACAAACCACTCCAAAGTATAGTAGTTTGGCCAATTTGTTTAGCTCGTCCAAGCATGATGACTCAGACTGCTGTGAGTTCGAGGCCAGCCTCTGCTACATAGTTAGTTTAAGGCCAACCTGAACTACATAGTGAGACCCTGTTTCAGAAAACCAAATCAAACTAAAACAAAGCAAAACAATTTATTTAGCTCAAAATTCATTGCATCAGCAGTCAGGACTGAGATATGCCTTCATAATTCTTTTGGTTTTGGCTAATTTTCTTTTTAGTCATTGGTTAGCTGTGCTTTGGGGGTCTGGAGGCTCTTGGCTTGTGGCAGCAGTGACCACATGGTTTTCATCACCCAATAGACTAGTTTAGGCCTATTCACATAGCAGGGGTGGTGGGAGCAGTTCCAACAATAGTAAGAAGGAATCTCTCAATGCACACAAGTGCTTTTCAAACCTTAGGTTGGATCACATTTGCTCACATTCCATTGGTCAAAACATATCACATTGTCAATTTCAGATTGACAAAGAGTTATGCCTATAGGGGAAGGAAACATGTGGCAAGTTTTCAACTTATTATATATAGTTTATTAAGATTACCATTCAATTAATCAGGGGACTCTTGGTTGTATAGTTTTGGCACAACCCCAAAGCTATTATTATTTTTTTACATTTTAGAGATGATTCAAAGATAGGCTCAATGGCAAATTACAGCTATGTTCAGCTAGAATTAATACTTCATCTGAAAACCTTGGGAAATATTGTTTGGATTATCAGACTTCATGGAACTCAAAGTGAGTTGTGAGGTCTCTCTGCTTAGTTACTGTAGTCTGTGTTAGAAAGTGCTCTGAAACAGTGCTTAGTTTCTACAATGGGTACCTCAGGCACTTCAGTGTAATGCATCTATCCTCATGTGTCTAGAATTTTAGTAAAGGTATGTATTTTTAGCTTATATGCTTTACATGTGTATATAATTATACTAGAGATGACTTTTGGTGGAGGCATAGTTGTAAAGGTAAGTTGGAATAGACATTGCATTTGTAGTCTGGCATGATGACACGGTTCTGTAATCTCAGCAGTGTGGGAGGTTGAGGCAGGAGGATCACAAGTTGGAGCTCAGTCTAGACAACTTAACAAGACCTTGTCTTAAAAGAAAATTTGAAAAAGGGCTAGGGATGTAGCTTTATGGGAAGGTCCCAGGTTCAACCCTTAATAACACACACACACACACACACACACACACACACACACACACACACACACACGATACTGCATTCTAAAAGACTGCGAATTGTTAGTTTAAAGAACTGAAAGAGCAAGTTTTCATCATTGCCTGATATTAGAGTGAGTCTTCCTTCATTGCTCATTTTTGGAAAGCCTGTTTTGTGTTGTTATAACAGAATCCTTAAGCTACATAATTTATAAAGCGTAGAGATTTATTTCTTGTAGGTCTGGAAGGTAGAAAGCTCAGGTTGGAGGGACTGCATCTGGTGAAGGTCTTCTTGCTGCATCATTTCATGGTAGAAGTCAGAAGGGCAAAAGGGTGAACGCGAGAGGGCAACAGAGGGGCCAAACTCACGTTTATAACAAAACTATTCTTGTAACTAACCCATCCACAATAACAGGGCTAATTTGCTCGTGAAGACAGCTCTCATGACCTAAGCACCTCTTGTTAGGCCCCATCTCCCAACTATTGCATTCAGCATCAAGTTTCTAGCATGTGAACGTAGAGACACATTCAAATCATAGCAAGCAGTAAGTGCTCTCTTCTGCAAAAACATACAAGATGCCGCACAGGTTCACTTCTTAGCGTCATATGGCTAAATGAATTTATAAAGGTGGGTCCCTATTTTGATAAGATTAGTGTCCTATAAGAAAAGAAAGTGACATCAGAGGTCTCTCTCTCCTTCCACCCAAGAACAGAGGAAAGGCTATGTGAGGACTAAATGAGAAGGTAGCCGTCATCAATCTGGGAGAGCCCCCATGAGAAAATTTACCACTACCCTGATCTTGGATATCTAACCTTAAAAACTGTGAGAAAATAAATGTTGTTGTTTAAGATATCAGTCAATGGCAGCCCGAGCAGATTATTTCAGTAATGTCCCTCAAATGAAGGACACCAGAGGGCATGAAGGGTATGGTTTATAGTGGTTTAATTGCATTGTTATACATAACTGAGTTCTAGGCATGGGAAGTATTTAGATGGCAGGTTTCTAATAAAATTTATTTAAATGGTATTATTACAAGCATCTAATTTAGATAGAAATTAATATACAGTTAGATAGGGACTGGACTCTCAAGGAAGTCAGTAGAAAAAATAAAGATATCAGAATTGTGGCTGGAGGTGCATCTGAAGAAGGCCAAGCCTCAAGGTAAAGATGCAATGGCCAAGCCTATGTGCCATTCTAAGGGATAAGCAGTAACTTGGAATTATGCTATAATTAGTACCACCTGGTCCAGGAAGTCCAGAGAGGCATCAGTCGCCCAGGTGGGTGACCAGAGCATCTGAACTTATCCTTTCCCAAAAATGCCTTTGTTCTTTCCGTGTACCCTTGCTACATGACCCACTTCCCTATTGGACTAATACTAGCTAAGCACCCATACTTGTAATCACATTGTGACCCTGCTGTATAAATTACCCTTGACAAAGGGCCTCGGTGGCAACCCACTTTTGGGAGATCTTCTGTCTTTCAGGACCTATTTCTCAGTAAATCTGTCCTACTGTTAACCTCCATTGTTCCTTAGAATTCATTCTTCGATTTCAGGGGACACAAACTTGACATATCTGACTTCTAGCAGGTTGGGAGTTATATTTATCCTGTATCGGTATGATGGCCCCAATCTTGACTTTGCCATCATAGTGTACACAAAATTGTCAAGTTTAAAGGGATGGTTTCTTGGAAATAGTTGTAAATTTTGATCATAGGTGAGAAATTCATGAGAAAATTTTCCTAAGAAAACCTGCAGATTTGTGGTAGAGTAGCTGTGTTTCTTAATACAGGGTATCAATTCATGGACTCTACTTGAAGTTTGTGAGTGACTGGCATCTTGGCAATAGTAGAGATTGACACAGTTATTTGCGTAGTAAGTAAATTGTCATTTGGTTGATGGGTGTTATTTGATACTATGCCAACAAACTCTTTCTCTTGAATAAATTTGTGCGTTAATCTGTATTTGTGTAATAGTTGGTTTCTAGAAAGAATCAATATAGTTTTGAAAGGCAATCTCCACCTGTTTTTAGAACTCTTTTAGGCTTTTCATTAAATCAGTTTGTGTGGTTTAAAGGTGACAACTGATCTGCTGGAATCTATTTGCACAGTAATCATAATGATGATAAGCATCCCTTTCTCCCTCCCTTCCTTTCTTCCAAAATGCAACCTGTTTTTCAACTCTTTGTCTTTGGAGAAGGAAAGCATATTAATTCAAACAGAACATATTAATATGTTTGTTTTCAGGTTTAAAAACAATCTTAGGATAGTTTCTGTAGTTTCAAGATCAGTTGTGGTCATTTCTTATAAAGCAATTCTACCTAGGTTGGTGGGCTTGTAATCTATAATTGGTACCCTGTGTATGCCTCACACGCCAATGCTGATTCTTTCCCTTAAGGAATATTTTGTGGACTTCTGAAAGACCAAATCCCCTCCATTGGCTGAATCCTTCAACATTTTCCTGAAGTTGGTGCCGTATTCTGTAGTTGAAAGCCATTCCAACCAGCCTCTCACCTTAAGATTTTCCAGTTAAGAGGAAGACCTCAATATCTGCACTCAATATCTGTACTCAATATCTGTATCTACAGAGGACACAGGTTAACTCTCTCAATGGATGCACCAGGGAAGGCCAACCCATGCTTGCTGCTCAGTAAACTATTTAACTAGGGACTCCCCTCCTTATTGTCCACTTTTATACTCCTAGCACACATCACTGATCTCTATGAGCATTTCTCTGAAATCTCTGTCCCTGATTGGGCTGGTGGTAAGGGAGGGTGTCCTGTAATGTGGGTTGGAGTTAGAATGCATAATAATCTGACAATTCTGTTTGAGAGACTCACCAGTAACCCTAAGTGATTTATTAGATTTCTCTCTGACATCCTGGTGATATGCTAAGGATTGTAGTTTTGATCTTTTGGATGCTTGTTAGCCAGTCCTGTCTGTGTTTAGACCTTCTCTTTAGAATGCAGAGACATCTGTTAGCTATTCATTTTAGCTAAGGTTCAGAATTGTCCCATTTAAAATTATAAAAAAATTGGAATGGAGAAGGGGAAGGAAATGAACCAAATTTACAAGATTATAGTGCAAATTATGCACAAGAAATGCTTGTTACAATGCCTGGGACATGTTAGAATTCAATAAATGTTTCAACTATTATTAATATTGTTATCATTATTATCATTGTTATCATTATTATCATTATTATTATTATAAGTAGTACAGTAATATTTCGTCAACATGGAATAGTTAAAGAGGTAGTTGAATCTGTGATTCAGCCTGAGCCTCAACCAAGTAGACTGAGGAATAGATATATATATATATATATATATATATATATATATATATATATATATAATGTTTAACAAGAACTGTTGAGAGGCTTTCAAAGCTGATAACATTCTGTGATCAAGGAAGCAGATACCTTGGGTAGAGTCAGGCAACAATCAGAACATTAACTTCTATTGGATACAGATGGGTTTGTGACCGCCTAGCCAGTAGTGGTGAACCCTATGGCCCCTGTGCAGCAGCAGGCAGTTTATCATCAAAAGCTCTAAAAGGTCTGCCATCACTGTGCTACACCAACAAAGTAGGACAAGATTATAGTCTGACTTCTGCAGCTAGATCAGTAAAGACCAGTTTTCTACCTAGTCCTCTTGGAAGGCTTGCTCTGAATGAAGCCATCATGTCAGAGGTCCTCCTACACTGAGACCACCGGCTGGAGAGCACAAGCATAAGTGCTCTGATGGAGAGCCCCAGGTGAGCTCTCTGTTGACAGATAGCATCGACTACCATGAATCTGGGAACATGGGGTGCTTGATCACGACATAGCAATGAGGTCACACACCATGAGTCCTGTATATCAAGTATACATTGGTGTGATGGGTTGAAAGGTGTCCCCTTAAACTTCATATGTTGAAACCATAATCCCCAGTACTGTGTTTGGAGATAAGGCATTGAAAGTAAAATGAGACTGTTAGAGGGTACCTAATCCTAATCCAGTTTAGTTGGTATACTTATAAGAAAAGAAAGTTGGCACAAATAGAGAAATACTAACAGTGTGTGCACACAGAAGAAAGATTATATGAAGATGTGGTGCAAGGGTGCCCATCCACAAGTGAAGGAGAGAGACTTCAAGACAAACTAAATCTGATGACACCTTGATGTTGGACTTCCAACCTCTGGAACTGTGAATAAATAAATTCCTATTGTTTAAGTCAACAGATCTATGGTATTTTTTTTTTAATTTTATTTTAAAGAGAAGAAAAAACAAAACAAATCAAAAGAAGAACAAATTTTCAAAACAACATAATAGGAGGGTAACAATGGTTAATACATTGTGTATAGATCTATGGTATTTTGATATGGCAGCATTAGCAAGATAATACAGTCATTGAATGGGGATGTAAGGGACAGGTAGAATAAGGGGGGAAAGTAGAAATTAAAAAAGAAATCTGGGATTAGGAGCATGGGTTCATAGAGATGTGATATAGAAGCATAAGGCCTCAGGTCTCACTGGTGGCAAGGAATACCAAGGGAGCAAATACAGATCCTTTAGGCTATTGAATATGACTGGATGGTGGGCCTCGAAAATGGTTGCTTAGGAAACAGTCTTCCAGGCCTTCATATAGGGAATTATCAATACAGTTATGAATTAGAAGATGGGGAAGCAAAGCCTCCAAAGATGGTACACTGATAGTGATGGAGCATGGAGGATCATCAGTGATTTAATTGTTTATGGCCTTAGGCTGATAATTTGGTTTATTTTGGGGGTTATGCTTTTTTTTTTCTTTGGGTAAAAGATGTGATTTTAGGTGGTGAAGGTCATTCATATATATGTATAAAATTGTATGGGAACCAAGAACACATTTATATCTTAATATAATGGACTTAGTTGTCCATTTTGGTCATAAGGTTATCTGAGTTGTTAGTGCTTTTACTCATACTTTTAAAATGTTACCTGCACATCTCAATAGACCAATAGTACAGCATCTAGTGCAGTTGGAAGTTTTTAAATAAAGAAAAAAATTCACAGTATGCTTATTATACTTTCAAATATTGGGTGAATCTAATTAATGTCACAATTGTTTAACATTAGAAAATTTACCTGGTAATGATTTATTTCATTGCCCAAATATTACATTCTTACATGCTGTACATGTTCTTTTATTTACTTAATTTATTTCCCAAGTCAACCTTCCCAGTGTTGAGGCTTGTTATAAAGGAGGTTAGAGGGCCTTGCAGAAGTTAATTCTTACTGTACTTTGGATGATAGCATCATGGCCAGTAGAGGGCGTCAAGGATTTTTCAGAATACAGATTTCATTAAGAGAAAATATTGCTGTTTTAATTGCAGAACAATTTCAGCCAAAGCATCTGTACTAAAATAAACCACAATGTAAATGTGTTGAAAACATCATGTTTACATTTCTTAGAGATAATTTCAAGGCTTAAGACAGATGTACCTTAATTATACATATTAAATAAGAGTTAATCTTATTTATATCAAAATGGTAATTTTTGAATTTTGACATTGTTAGGAAAAATAAGGTGTTAAATTTTGAAATAAGTAGTATGATTTCTGATTTTGAAGTGTTTATATGCAGTTTTTTTTTAGTGATTTTTCTTCATGTCTTTAATGTGGGAGACTGAGTAAATGTTCTCAAGGTCTTTTCTATTCATAATACGTTACTTCTTTATCCATTCTTCATGGAATGCCACCATAAATCTTATATCAAACTTTGGAGGGTTCCTGTATCAAATCAGAACTTGGATTGAAAATGCTATGAAGTTTCCAGTTGTTTTAAATGTTTTTTAATTCTACTTCCCATCTCCCCTAATCTCTCTTTCTTTGTGTTTCTCTTTGTCTCTGTCTCGCTGTCTCTTTCTCTATTTCTTTCTGGCTTTTTAGTTCACCAAAGCACTTTAAAATGTTATGTAATTTAGCCCTCCTAACAATCTGGGTAGTTTATTTCTTTTCTTTTCTCTTTCTTTTTTTTTCTTCTTTCTTTCTTTCTTTCTTTCTTTCTTTCTTTCTTTCTTTCTTTCTTTCTTTCTTTCTTCTTTCTTTCCTGTGGACTGGGCATTGAAGCCAGGTCATCACACATGCTAGACAGATGCTCTGACACTGACTTATACCCCCAGCCCCTTTAAAAATTTTTATTTTGTGACAGGGTCTTGCTAAATTGCTCAGGCTGGCCTCAAACTTGCAATCCTGCTGCCTCAGCCTCCAGAGTAGCTGAGATTACAGGTGTGTACCACTGCACCCAGCATTTAGTCTTATTTCTAAAGATAAAGAAACTGAGGCTTTGAGAGGTTAAACATGTTTTCTGATATCACTTAGCTAATAATTTTGGAATGGATATTTAAAGATAAATTGTCTTACTCTATGATTGGTATTCTTTTCAGTCTACCAGAGTAAGTTTCAACTTAATTCCTAAAATTTTACTTGAAATATAACTCATTTAACTATGATTATTCAGATATATTTTCAAGAATTCTAAGATCTTAGAGGTAGAAGAAGTTAACTGTTATAATTCCTCATTAACAAAAGTGTTTATGGCTTTCTTTGTGTCTCCACTCTCATTTCATCTTCCTCTGTGTTGTCTCATTATCTTAGGCTCTTCCAGATCAGGGAATGTGACCACTGGCAGCTCTGGACTCATTGCTACAGTTCCTGGGTACCATGCATAATCCCAGGGAAGGACTTCAATTGGCCAGGTCTTGGTTATGAGTCCATTCCTTGCTAGCGGTGGCCCAGGGTGAGTATTGGGAAGGCCTGTGGGCAGTTTGAGTGAGAAGAGGACTGGTGTCTAGTGCAATCCAAAGAGTAAAAAGCATAGAAAACAAATCTCACTTATCTAACTCCTTCATTAGGGGCCAGCCCTGGCTGAATGAAAACAAGAGCAAGTATAGGAAAGGGCCAAAGAGTAAAGTACTATTAGGATCCACCCTTAGAAATATCCTGCAAGATATGGTTATTACCATTATAATAAAAGTATAAATTACCAGTATAACAAGGAATGCAAAGCTATGATTTGTTACTTTTCTTGATCGTTTAGGGCTTATATTACTTAAGGTTCTCTAAAGGAACAGAAAAAATAACATATGTATAATTAATTGTATAAGGGGGTTTTATCAAAGAGGCTTACAAGATCAGTGGTGGAAGAATCCATAATGGCTGCCTACTTGCCAGGAAGTCAAAGGATCCAGGAACTGCTCAGCCCAAGAAGATGGAAACCACAAGACAAGAGGGATGAAGAATATAGCACCAGTCAAAGGACTGGAAACTCATTGTAGAGCTGCTGGTATGAGTCTGTGTTGAAAGGCTAAGAAACTGGCAGCTGATGTCCAAAGACAATGGCAAAGACTGGAATTCTTCCCAAATGGGCATAGTTCCTTCTTCTTTCCCTTTTTGTTCCATCCAGGTTACAAGCCTATTAGTTGCCACCATCCACATTTGGGATGGGTCTTCTCCCCTCAGTTTGCTGGCCTACATGTCACCCAGAACTGTGCTTTACTAAGATGGTAGGCTGTTTTTACTCAAGTCAAGTTGACATATCATGGCTAATAGTTACAGGGCCCAACCTCCAAATGAGGAGGTATGAAGTTCTTCCTCACTTGCGGTGACTCTCTTGAAGCTTTTGCCAAGACACACTGGATTGAGAATGATGGCATCCTATAGGAGAGTGAGATACTCTAATTTTTTTATCTATATCTTCTCTAGAGTCACTAATCATGCCATTCATTATGGTTATTCAAGAAATTATTTCTGATTTGATTTTTTTCTAGAGCCCCCTTCAATTACTTTGTTACTTCCACTGTTAACACTTCAAAGAGTCCAGGTGGGTGGCTTTCAAATTGTTCCACCACATTGCCCCCTGGGTTTGCCTTTAGTGAGTTGGAAGTCTGGGTTTGCATCTTGCTTCCATTTTTTCTCCCTTTTTTTTTGTTAGTTTAATTCTTGTGTTGATGCTTGTAAATTATTTATGGTAAGTATCTTTATTGCTAGCACTGAGAACTCCTTAGGGGAAGACTACTTCTCAGGGATGTTTTCCAGGTGTAGCTGGCTTTGGGTCTTCAGTATGTTGTAAGATCCTACCTTTTCAACTTATTGGGGATGAGAAATGCCTATTTGGCCTAGCCTCTAGTTTTTTGGCACTGGCCTATAGTATTGTTTATGACCCTCAGGCAATCTCAATCTTTGCATACAAGGAAGAACAACTGATTAGAACAGTTATGTCATCTTGGCTGAAGTAGTACAATCAGTAATAATGAAAGGGAAAAACTGTACCAGAAAAACTGTTCTTTTTAAAACTTTGTTCTTTTGAAGCTGCCTAGCTCTGTAACTGTTTCATGGCTCTGTAATTACTTTCTTGACCCCTGTAACCATGAGAGCATAGCCAAACATGTAAGATGTCTGAATGTACCAAGCTTCATGATCACTACTCTAGCCTTGTAAACAATGATCTCACCCTGTTAGCTAATCAGAGAACAGCCAGGTTGTTCTGTTTTGCCTCCTGCTTATGCATCATATAAAAGTACTAGGCCACAAGTACTCGCCACCTGGTTTTGTTGTGGAAACTGATCCCGGCCAGGACCACTGGTGTAAAATAAATCTGTTCACTGCCTCCAAATCCTGGGTGTTGTTTCAGTGTTTCTGCTTGCTATAAGCAATAACAGTAGCATCAAGCACACCCTAGAAAATGATAAATTGTGGTAACTATTAATTTGCCACTTTTAACTGTATGAACAAGATTTGTAGTTATACAACAAAATCTAAAACAAACAACAAAATTGTGATCACTAAATATCCTCTCAATATGGTGATTTTACCCTCAGGGGAGAAAATTGAAAAGGGGTGAAGGAAAAAATAGAGAACTAGAAGAAGAGGAAGGACGTAGAAGCAAGGCTGGAGGACAACAGAAGAGTACACAAGCTTTGGGAACTGGTGAAGAAGACAGGAGGGAAAGAAAGAAGAAAGAAACAGAAACAAGAACAGAACAAAACAACAACAAAACTAGAAACAATGTTTTCACTCCCATGAAAACAAGAACAATCACCAAAGGAAAAAAAGATAAAAAAAAAAAAAAAAAAAAGACAACCACACAAGAAAGGAAGAAAAGCAGAAAAACAAAACAAAAACAAACCCAAAAAATTCCTTCAGGTTGTGTCTCTGCTGTTACTAATTGACAGAGGGGGCAGACAGAGCCCAGATCCCTGTTGACTGATCATAGCAAGACAGCAGTAGAATTATGGCAGTCGTGGATAATCCCAGCAAACCTGGGCCTTTAGTTCCACTGAAGTACAGGCTGCTTCTGCTTTCTGGGTGTGAAGCTAGGACCCGAGTGTTTCATCCTGCAGCACTCCAAGTGCCTTGGACTCGGCTCCTTGCGGCTCCAATTTAGCTTCCTGACCTACCTGCTTGAACTTGATTGTGCCTCACCCTGACACTTATAGCCACTAGATGGAGCTAACCCACAACTGTTCTGACTTCTGACTTTAGTTTGCTACTTTCCAAAATGGCTACCAGCCAAACATCCTTGGGTGGGTGGGTGGGCATCCGACCCTGAGTAACTCACCAGCCACTGCAGTTTGCAGCATCCACTGCTCTGTTCCACTGGTACATTTGTCCACGGAGGCCTCAGGTCTCCAGTAGGCACTGTGCCTGTATAGGTTCGAGTCACCCTTCCCACACCATGAGGTGGGGCTCAGGGAGAAAGTGCCTACTCCTGCCACCTCCCTTTTCTGCATTGCGATCCCTCTCTTCACTCTCCCTGTGGGCTCTAATTCTCACTTCACATCCTTGCTGTGTCCCAGGGTCCCACTTCCCTCTACCTTCTCTTTCTCACATGTCTGGACTTCAAATATCAGAGAGACTGTCTCTCTGAAGCTCACCATCTGCCATCTTCCAGGAAGTCCCTTTCTTTCTTTCTCTTTCTTTCTTCTTTCGCTTTCTTTCTTTCTTTCTTCCTCTCTTTCTCTTTCTTTCTTTTCCTTTCTCTCTTTCTTCTTTCTTTCCTTTCTTGTTCTTTCTTTCTTGGTGCTGAGGATTGACTCCAGGGCCTTGTGCATGCTAGATGAGCACTCTAAAACTGAGCTATACCCCTAGATCCCTCTCAGCCTTTTAATTTCCTTTAGAAAAACAAAGGACATGGTCTCATGATCCTGGTCAATTGAATTTTCTTAGTTCAGGTACACTTTCTTTCATCTTTCCTGAAGCACATCTTTAAAATCTAGGGGTTTTATTAGGACAACTAAAGGATTAGTTGTGAAGATATGAACCCATGAGATAAAATACACTTATTTACAAGACAGTCAATTTAAGCATAAATGTGCATAGCAAATTATTTAGAAGTACCAATATAATTTAATTTTAGGTCAGTTATTACAATGAATCCCTCTCTACAAGGCTACAGGTGAAATCAGTGATGAGGTGAGTATTCTGTCCTGGCTCTCATTCCCTGCTTACATGGCTCTAGTCCCACATGTCTGCTGGAGGTCCCAAGGGTGGACACTCACATCCCCACTCTCCTTTTGTCCCAGCTTGTTCCAAGCTCAGTGTAGAGTTATTGCCATAGGCATAGCCCCATCAGAGTTCTGCAAATATGTTCATGTTGTACTTGTTATGTCTTTTTTGTTTGTTTGTTTTTTGCTATCGGGAATCAAACTCAGGACCTTGTGCTTGCCAGGCAGGTGCTTGTGCCACTGAGCTATATTCCTAGCCCTTGTTATGTCTTTTTATTTTCTTCATTGCTATTTCTCAAAATATTGTTATTTCTCAAAATTGCTATTTCTCACGAAATTGAGAAAATGCAGAGGATTTTATTCTTTTTTCAATTTCTGTTCAAATGACTTTGAATGAGACTCTTTTATGTGAGTTTATGACATTTAGAGGGTGATTCAGAGACATCATCACCTGGGAATTATTAGAAATGCATTATTAATAGCTAAATACTGGAAGCAAGCCATATACCCATCAACAGACAATTGGATAAAAAAATGTATTTATACATAATGGAATACTACTCAGCTATAACGAATGACACATTTCAGACATTTGTAGGAAAATGGATGCACCTGGAAAATATAATGTTGAGTTAAATAAACCAGACACAGAAGGTTAAATACCATATGATATCTCTCATTTGAGTGAGGCAAAGAAAGTTTAAAGAAAATGATGAAGGATGGATAGAAAGATTTCTTATAATATGGATAGAAAGGGACAAGGGGACAGATTTCTTGCAGTAGGGCAGTAGTCCAAGGGAACAAGGGTGAGGGATGAGGAGGAGGGGAAGGGGAAATAAGAGGAATACAGATGCGCCATGTAGAGGAACTTAATAATCCCAATTAATGTAAACATTATGTGCCATAACATGAACTAAGACAAATATCAACAAGTACAGAAGGGGCCGGTGAGATAGCTCAGCGCCATAAGCGCCTGCCTGGCAGGCGTGAGGTCCCAAGTTTGACTCCTGGAACCCACATAAAGGAAAAATAAGGGCCGATGATATCGCTCAGCGGCACAAGTGCTTGCCGGCAAGCGCGAGGTCCTGAGGTCGACTCCCGGTACCCACATAAAAAAAAAAAAAAAAAAAGAAGTGAGTACAGAAAAGGGGATAGAGGAAGTGGAGGAGGATTGGGGAAGGTGAGGGAAGAGGAAAGGGATTTAAAAAAAAAAAGAAATGCCCTATTTTAGGCCCTATTCCAGACTTCTGGAATCTGAAATATGAAGCGTATTTCCCTTTACTAAACTCTAACATATTGAAAACATTACTTAAATTCTGTCTCTCTTATTGGACTGAAATCTGAGTCAAAGAAGGAATCTACATTGCCTAGTTCACCACCGGATAGCTAGGACCCGGAATAATTCCTGGCATGTAGTAAGTGCTTTGTAAAGACTACTGAATGATGAATGAATGGGTAGATGCTGGAGTGAGGGCTGTTTGCTTAACCAAGTTAGGTAACTAATATGTTTAGATGGGCTCAATGAAAGAGTGGTGCTAACAGTGGAGGCAAGTGAGATATGTAATTAATGCCCCTGATGTTATTGTTATTTCCTTGAGGAGATTTTCTTCTTGGTTGACTGATTAAGCAAGGGTAGATAATGTCTAAAGTCGGATGATGACTGGTCAGCTTTGCAAAGAAGTTTACTTGTTCTATTTTACCATATCCTCAAATTGTGAGATTTGTGTTTCGTCACTGAAATTACTACATGGTCTCTTTTGTAGTCTCAAATTGTGTTCCCTTTTAATTTAAAAAGATCGCCTTCTGGTTAAATCTACTTCCATGTCTTTTACCCAATTTTATTTCTGAAATTGCTCTAGCATCTCCCCACTCTTTTCTTTCCTTCACTTTCCCCCCTCTTTAGTATAGAATCCTTCTTCTATGTCTCTTCTCTCTCTCTTTTTCTGCCACTTGTCTACCTGGTCTTTATTCTACCATCCTCTGTCTTTCATTCAAGGACGCTTTTTTTTTTTTTTGTAGGTACCAGGGGTCAACCTCAGGACCTCGAGCGCCAACAGGCACTCGTGCCGCTGAGCGATATCACTGGCCCCTTTTTGTATGTGGGATCTGGGAGTTGAACTCGGGCCCTCGCGCTTGCAAGGCAGGCGCTTACGCCACTGAGCCATCTCACCGGCCCAAGGATGCTTTCAAAGCTATCAGTCTGATAATGTTCTTCTTTGGTTAAAAATTCGGGGTGATTTTCTAGTGCTGCAAGATAAGATCCGATGCTCTTAGCAAGGCACTCGAGGTCCCTCATGCATATGACTGTCTGGCCAGCTTCTTCTTCCATGATTTTCTTCCTACCTCAAAACTCTGCCCCCTGCAAACCTCTCCTCATTCTCCAAATATAATTTGTATCTTTGTATTTCCATACCTTTGTTCATGCAGTTTATCTGAATAAATTTTCAGCCTAGTGAATTTTTATATCATGTTTTAGTTCACAGTGTGATTATTTCAGGCTCTTCTCTCCTGTCTCCCACAGAACTGTTTATTTCTTCTGTGCTTTCGCAGCACTTTGTACACATTTCTTTTACAAAATGTATCACACTCTATAGCAATCTCTTACTTGTTTACAAAGCTTTCTCTTCTAAGAGACCATATTTTCCTCAGGGGTCTGGGCTATGTTTCATTCACAGCACAATGTGTTGCATATCTTGACACACAGATGTTAATGAATATTTGTTGATTGAATGAACTTTCTTTAAATTATTCTTTAGTAGACTGTCCTCTTTTCTCCCCTTACTGGATTTTAGCAAAAAGAGCCTCTCTTGTTAAAAATATGCTCATTTTCATGCAAGAGTATATTCAGGTCTATAGCAATTTTTTTGTAATGTTAAAGGGGATGATTTTATCTTCTAGGGTAGTTGCAACTGAGCTAAGCTTTATGAGCAAGAGATGGTTGTTAACATCATAACTCTGCTCCCCGAAGCCCTTGAAACACCCGAGGATGCAAGGGAGGCAGGTGAAGCCTGCTTCACAAACTCTTCACAGAGATCTGCGAGTGGTTTCATTGCCCTGCCCCCTGCTGCTCTCATTCTTCCCTTCATACTATTCTTTCCCACTCCCAATACTGAATGAAAACCAAAACCAGTTGGTTCTTGGGCAAAAAATAGATCACTTTAACCTAGGAACCCAAAATAAAGACAGTAATGACTAATCATAGCAATTCACTTGATAAGTACAATTGAAATATATATAGTAAAAACGAAGTGGGGAAATTTAATTGCATGGAAAGAACTGAAATGTATTGGGGAGTAGCAGAAACTATATACATTTCTACAATGGAGAGGTCAATGGAAATGAAAAGATGTGAACCTGGTCCTACTGCTCTTGTCCAAATGGAGCCACTTCGCATGCTGTCCAAGCTCATGGTTTAGATAACTGGGAGCTCTGTGTATTGGAGAAACAATACAGGTTACCTCAAGTAGTGATGGTTTGTCGCAACTGTTGCAATAAGAGAGAAAGGAAATTTCAGACTATTCTTACAGTTGAACCTCAAGAATTTGGTGAATAGTTTAGAAACAGGAAACCTATTTGGGATTAGAATAAGTTAATTGAGTTTTGTTCTTGTGCTGTGCCTGGAATGTGAGTTAAACACCTTGTTTAGTTTCAACCTTTGCTTACCTTTTTCCTTTTGGTTACAAGGACAATAGAATGTCTCTTCATTATTTTTAGTTCAAATTCTTGAGAGAATTAAGAAGGTTATTATTGCAGCTAATCACCTTGGGTTCGTAGGGAGCCTCAGTACCGGACCGCCTCATAGCATAAGGGCAGCCTACAGATACTTGGTGCAGGTGTCCAACTCCCCAGCCAATCAGCTGCAGTTCAGGGGAGGGGAGAGGTCACATGCCACATGGTGGTTTATGGTAAGGGACCATATAGAATCACTTTTCTCATTAGAGGCTGTACTTGGTAACCCGTTTTGAAGGAGTCTGTAGGCAGGACAGGTATTCCAAGCAAGATCTTTTCAGTGTAGATATATATTGGAAACTGATGATTTCACTTCAGCATTGCTAGTGGGGCTGATAACTTCATATCCTCCTCTTCCACTTGGTATGGTATCTAACACTCATACGGGAAACAGCATACACATTCACAGTACATCTGACGTCATGACTTTGACGTTACATTCCTAACTGGACTCTCCTGTCCATTCAGCCAATGACACTTGCCCGTATCGAATTTACCTTTTCTTTCCTTACTGAGGTTGAGGATATTGTTTTTGGGTGTGTGTATGTATGTGTGTGTGGCCTTAGTTTTTCATTAATGGAAAAAATGAAAAATAAGAAGTAATCAGGTAAGGTTGTCAAGTAAAAAGCTGTATGCTGCCTCAAAAGTTTTATAGCAATTGTCAACACCATTGAGATGTTGGTTGTTCTTATCGTTCCTATAAAACACCTTCCCCTACCACCAAAGGATGGGAAGAAACGGTGGCAGGTTTGGCTGGCAGGCTCAGCTTATCTATATGACTACTTCTTACCTCTGGATGTATATTTCATTAGCATCTTCCTTATCAACTTACATAGATATTTTTGTCATAGCACCAAGTTATTCTCTTTTGCCATCCAAATTTTAACTCAGGCTTGATTGCTTAACTAATTTGCTTATTAATTTGTTAATTCTCTGTTGAGTCCTTAACTATGAGTCAAAAACACTTGGGGTCACTGATATGCTTATTATCAGACTGCCTATAGGTGTAACTTCTCCCTCATTGATTAACGTCCCTCCTTTACATGGCTTCAAAAATTACACTTTTAAAAATCACCCACTGAGGTATGATTATTGAATACTATACAAACTAGAAAAACATAGCAGTCCATATACTTTATTTGTGTCCAATAATACCATAATATGCCTTTTTGATAATACATATTCTTGTATTTTATATTTATATATTTTCTTTGAAGAACTATCCCCTCTTTTCCATTCTCCAGAAATTTGGATATCACCTTCATTTTTCTTAAAATTTGAATGTGCAAAATGCTTTTCTCTGCCTCCTTTCTCCCCACCCCTTTAAGCAAAGGCAACATTCTTAATTCTAAAATGTTCTATTCAAATGAAAATAAATATAATAACCTTTCTAAATATCTTTTCTTAGTATTTGGGTTTCATATATTTACACCTGGATTATCTGCCCTCTTTATTTTTCCCCCCTTTTACAGAGATCTCTGGGGCTAGTATGATGACAAACTCACAGCAGATATTCAATTAATCTTTGAAAACTCAAAACCAGATTGATATTATCTTCCAACCTCTGCTCTTTCCATTGTTATATGCTTGCTTTCTTTATATCATTGTTCTTTTTTTTTTTTTTTTTATTCCTTTATGTGGGGGCCAGGGGCCTAACTCAGGACCTCGCGCTTGCCAGCAGGCGCTTGTGCCGCTGAGTGATATCACCGGCCCTTTTTTCCTTTTCATGTAGGTATGGGGAGTTGAACTCAGGACCTTGTGCTTGCCAGGCAGGTGCTTATGCCGCTGAGCTATCTCACCGGCCCCTATATCACTGTTCTTATATCTTTTTCTTTTTCAATAAAAATTTTTATAATCTATGTAGAACAGATGCTCAATAAGTTTTGATTAGCTAACACTGTAAATATCTACCAACTCCTCCCATTGCTGTTTCTTTTGTATCATTATCATTGTCTCGATGCCACCCTTTCCTTTAAAAAATTAAATATTTGACAGCTCTGCTTTTATAGGCTAAGGTAATAGCTTACTTGTTACATGGTTCTGTTTCTAAATTTCTTAAAGTCTATAATCAAGGTGTCCATTTCAGTTAAATTCAACAAACATGTTTATGAGAAAATTGAATGCCACTACATACCACGCTCTGTGCTGGACGCTTCCAGGGAGCTAATAGATTACTTTTCCAAAGCAATTTTCTCCTTGTATTGATTCCCATTAATTCTTTTTTTTTTTTTTTTTGTGGGTACCAGGGGTCGAACTCAGGATCTCGTGCACCAGCAGGCGCTTATGCCACTGAGCCATCTCACCGGCTCTCCCATCAATTCTGAAAGAATTAATTCGATAATATTTTTATGGTAAGGCTGAAACCTGATGTGTTTTCTCCAGGATGTGGTTTACAGGTAGGGAGGAGGGCCTCTGATTAATTTAAGGGTCACAGGAGTACCCAGTGTCTTCTCACCATTTGAAATTTTTCCTCTTACTGTCAGCTGCCTGAGATTCCATCTCATAACATCATTCCTTACTTGAGGACATGTGAAGGAGTAGATACCATTCTTGTTTCACTCCAGTTTAGGAAAAGCTCTCCAATTTACATACTAGCGGAGGTCTGAAAAGGTGTCCACAGTTCCTCTTGAATTTTAAGTCTGAGGTGACTTAGGTGAGACTCTGCCTACAGTCTCTGCAAGCTTTTCCATCTGAGGCTGGGAGTCAATTTTTGGAAGCATTAATACTATGTATACATATATTCCTCCATGCTAGTAGATATTTTATTGTGTCACTTTCTTAATTATCTCTGCATGTCATAGGCATGTCTTGTGATGTCTTTAACTGATGCGATGTCTGTATTTGCTAGCCCAACTCACTTTGTTGTTAGGAGAATTCAAATTGGCGTTGACCTGTGAAACCTTCTGTGGTGTGCAGTAAAACTTCATAAAAACATATTTACCATGTTTATGCTTGCCTTCTAAGGTCTAAGCTCCTACCTAACTCCTGAATTAACATTAGTGCTTCTAGGGACCCCATGTTCATTCTGATGGGCCTGAGTTTCTCAGCAGGTGGTGATATTGCTATTTTAGGTAGGGCGATCCTTTATTGAGTGGGACCGACTTACATACTGCAGGTGTCAGCCTCCTTGATTTCTACACTAAATGCCATTACTTTCTTTCCTCTGGCGATAACGAAAATGTTCACATTTAAAATGCCCCCAAATATCTTTAAAAAATACTATGTGGTGCTCAGTTTTCATCTTATTAATAACTTTTCTTTCTGTCTTGCTGGTTATAGTTGATAATTTACACACAATATTTTCACATGGTTCTTGTGGTGGCTCTTGAAAACTGAAAAGATTTGATGCAATTATCTTATGTAATGGTTGTCATTTTTCTGCACTTTTAATTAAAAATTTGTCTTTATTTGTATTTCTATTATAGCCATATGTTTTCTTTACTGACTTCTCTGCTGTTCTCACTGGTTTTGCAAATGCAATGAATAATAAAAGTAAAAATTGAGTATAGAAGACTTTATTTGTTTATTTATTTTTATTTTTATTTTTTATGTGGGTACTGGGAGTCGACCTCAGGACCTCACGCTTGCCAGCAAGCGCTTGTGCTACTGAGCGATATCACCGGCTCTTTTTATCCTTTATGTGGGTTCCAGGAGTTGAACTCAGGACCTTGCACTTGCCAGGCAGCTGCTTATGCTGCTGAGTTATCTCACCAGGCCCTAGAAGACTTTAAAAACTAAGCAAACACAACAAACTCACATTAGTAGATTAAAACCAATGTCATAGTTAAAACTGAAATACCCTGTGCTAGTAGCCAACCCAGTTGCTAGATCTTGTTCGAGAATTTAACTCTTATTTAATCATCGAAATTTTTAAACTGAAGCCTATAAATATAGGCAATACCGTTATCCAAAGTAGACAGGGGTTAACAGTGCAAATAGGGGCTCTCATTATTACTAGTTGTAACTAAAGGATATGCTAGACCTACTAGGGAGTGACTTATAGTCAAGAATTCTTTCAACATAAAGAGAAACTGAGCAGGGCATAGTAGTGTACATATGTAGTCCCAGCTTCTTGGGAGGCTGGAGCAGGAAGATCACTTGAGCTCAGGAGTTCAAGGTCAGGCTGGGCAACATAGCATGACCCTGCCTCAAAAGAAAAAAAATTATGAACAAACAAAAATGGAAGTTCTAATTTCTAACGGAGGTAATGGACATATTGCCTGGGGTATACTTCTTTTTTTTTTTTTTTTTTTTGTGGGTACCGGGGGTCGACCTCAGGACCTCGTGTGCCAGCAGGCGCCCGTGCTGCTGAGCGATATCACTGGCCCTTTTTTCGTATGTGGGTTCCGGGAGTTGAACTTGGGCCCTCGCGCTTGCCAGGCAGGCGCTTATGCCGTTGAGCCATCTCACCGGCCCTGCCTTGGGTATACTTCTAACATGTTTGCATTAGAAAAAAATGACAATATTAGAAGGTATTGTTAATTTCACTTGGATTTAAAGGGTCTATAGTAGTCAATAGCAGCTGGCACTATTAGTGAAATGAGCAAACCAAGCAGTAAATCTCTTTTTCATTAAGCTTGGTTTACATTAGGAAATACATGGAGCTACTTCTTTGTTAATGGCAGTTATGCATCTGTTTGGCATTTTATTTAAGTTCTTAAAAATGTATAACTCTTACAATTGTCAAAATTTTCAAGGATGATACAAGGGGAATGATGAAAAGCAATGTGAGTTTGCTTTATACTTTCTAGATATAATAGACATGATAAATACTGGATTTTTAGCACATGTAAGAATTCAGTTAAGTGCACCTATAATTGGAATGCCATCCTTCCTGTGTACAAATCACCACTAGCTAGGCAGCCATATGACATGCTCTGTAATACCTGAGCTGTTTAAGCAGAAACCAGTATCCCTTTGTGGCAGGGGTGGCTCATTGCCCACTTGTTCCCATTCTCTCCTTCCCCCCTTTGGTCTAAGGTCTCATCCCTTATTTTTAGCAAGGCCCAACTAGAGACTTATTCTCTTTGTTCCTCTCATGAGCTGGTGTGGCCATGTGACTACATTATCGCCAATGGAATATAGGCAGAGACAATGTGGACAATTTCCACATAACTTCCAGAAAAAGAAATATTTGCTCTTCACTCTGTCTCTTCCTTCCTATGTACCGGAACGTGGTGTGATGAGTTAGATTTGACCATGAGATGAGGACCAACACTGCATGGGAAAGGCAGATTTATAAGAGGGAAGGAGCTTGAATCCCCAGATAACCTTGCAGAGCAGAATCCCCTACTCATTTTGGGCTAACTGCCTACCACCTGAGTGAAATGTTTGGGAGAAATGTTGATTTTTTTTTTTAAAAAGGCACTATATTTGAGAGTCTTTATTTTGATAGCAATTTATCTAGAATTCTAACTAATAAAAGATGTTTATGTTCAGTAAGAAATCCATTTTTTTTTTCACTTAGAAGTTATACCCAGCTTTTCTGAGGGGGAACAAAGCTGGAATAACAGGGCAAATTTTTAGGAAAAAAAAAAAAAAAAGGTCAGTATTGCACTATGGGATTTTAGAAGTTTTGATTTCCTCACTGAAAGACACTAGCATGTTTACCTTTTCTGTTTCCAGGGACTTAATTCCATTTACATTAACAGACATTTATTGAGCACCTACTGTGTGTAAAACACTGTAGAAGTTTATAGGGACCCAAAGAGACAGCAGACATAGTCTCTGCTCTCAAGGGGCTCATGATCTACCGAGAAGACAGCACAAACACACAAACAAATGCGCTAGAAGACAATGCATACAATAATAAAGCACAAGTGGGGTTCTCTGGAGAAGAGCTGTGAGAAGGGACTTCTACAGGGACAGGGGAGGAAGGACCTCAGGAAGACTTTATAGAAAAGATTGCTTTTGAGCTACGTGTTGAAGGATTGGTGGAAGATGGAGAGTTTTGGGGCTCTGATTTCTGAAGCAATGGGAACAAACGGTAGGATAACCCAGAAAGTACAGGTAATATTCAGAATTTTCTGAAGTACGAGGTGGATGAGAAGAAATGGTGAGAAATAACTGTGGAAAGGCAGTTTGAGGCCACATAGTGAAGGGGCCTTGAGCACTATATTAGAAATCTTTATTTTTTACTTCTAGGGAAAGAATAGATTTTTTTTTTGTGGGTACCGGGAATTGAACTCAGGACCTTGTGCTTGCCAGGCAAGCGCTTATGTCGCTGAGCTATATCACTGGCCCTAAGAATAGATTTTGAGTGTTGAAATTTAAAATTAGCGGTACTCTTTTTAACTTTGTGTGTATCAGAATCTGCAGCAGGGCTTGTTAAAACAGCTATCAATGGGCTTTATGCTGAGTTTCTGGTTTAGTAAGTCTTGAATGAGTCCCTAGATTTGGAATTTTTAACAAGTTTCCAGGAGATGCTAAGGCTGCTGGTCTGGAGATGCCATTCTGAAAACCTCACACTGCTACAGGAAGCTATAGAAATAGCTTCCTGGCAGGTGTGTGGGGCAAGGAGGTAGAGGAGTCCAGAATCAGGTGGACCCAATAAGAAGAGGACCAAATTATTGAAGAAGAAGGTGGCATAAACAAAAGTTTCTAAAGAAGCAAATGGACAAGACTTTAAGACTATCTGGATGTGGGAGACCTTCATGTGACAAAGAGAGTCACATTTATCTAAAATGACTGAGAAAAAAGCATAGTAATTCTGTTATTTGAGACTGGGGAGAAAAAGTGGAAGAAGGAGAATGTTTGTGTGTGGGAAAATGACCATGAGTTAGTTTAGAAAGGCTGTGTTTCAGATGCCAGTGGAATATTGCAGGGAGTATTACCAGACACAATTCATGGGTTTGGAGTTGAGAGAGAGAGAGAGATCAGAATTAAAGCTGTAAGTGTAGATGCCAGAGTCATAGAACTAATTAATAAAATGGCAGGTATTGGGATGGAATATGGACATAGAGGAAGTGATTGCTGAGGACAAAGCACCAAAATGAAGAATGAGTAAAGAATGAGGAGGCAAGGAGTATTTGGAGAACAAGGAGAACAAAATATCCCAGAAGGCATGGGCTTAAGCAAGAAAAGGGTGGTCAGCTGTTCTAACTGATAAGCAAATGAAAGGTAGGTAAGGTCAGAGGGAAGACCATTGTATTTGCCTGTTGGCAAGTCACCAAGGACCTTTGGAAGATCAGACTGGGAAGAACTGGGAGGGTATACTTAGATGACAAAAGATGAAAAATCAGTGGAAGTTGAGAAGTGGAGACAGACGAGTGGAATAATAATCAGAGACTGACGTGAGAGTTAAGGAGAGAGGAGGCAGGAGCTTGATGGGGAAGTACTGCCAGAGAAAGTTGATATTAGTGTCCAAAACATGTGAGCAGAGTAGTAAGTGAGACTGGAGAAGTGCTGGGGGAAGAGGAATAAAAGCAAGCTTGCAGAAAAGCTGAGCGGCATAGATTCAAGGGATAAAAACATGGAGGCGGAGAGCAGCCAAATCAATGTCTTCTCAGTAAACAGAGAAGAGTGAAGAGTTTGGGAGAGGCTCTGGGTGAGAGGTGAGGGGCAGAGGCTTAGGACAGTCACTTAGTTGGGAGTGTACAAGAATTTCCACATTTCGGTCCTCCTGTTACCACTCTTTAGTTTGTCGTGGTGAGATCCTCTATGGGCTGCAACAGTTGCTCTAGGTCAGGAGAGGCTGAGTCAGACCACTCTCTGTGGTCTCACGTCTCACCTGCCTTCTCCTGGCCTCAGGTTGCAGTCTGGCATGGAAGCCACAGGAATGCCAGGAGACAGCATTTCATATTGATTTCCTGATTGGTGGTCTTTTTTGTAAACAGATTTTCAGCTTTTTATTTATTTCCAAATATATGACTGGTGATTTAATGAGTAAAAATCTCCAATAAAATTCATTTGATTACCCCATTAAACCTCTTAGAAAAGCATCCCAAATGTTAAGTTACCACCTGAATCCTGCCAGTGAGAGCCTATGGGATGTGTTTTGAATAGAAGGAGGCCCAATGTGTCTGTCAGCAACATAATGACAAAAGTAGATTTCAATGATTTCTTATTTGCTTATGTTTCATATTCATAGTAAAAGACTTTGGAAAGTGACAGTGCATTCATTGTAGATTCTTTTTAGAGAATTAAGAATTTTATTTGTGACCTAAAAAACACAACTATTTGCTTGGAAAGAGTAGGCTATGCAGTCACAGTGCTAGAGTAAAAGATTTAAGTTTAGGTCTGCAAGCCGAGATGATAGGATGTCACTTTTTTTTATTCTCTATGAAGCCATGCAATTCCCAGTGGAATATGTGTGCATACAGAGCCATAACCTCGGATTTAATGCCACACGAGGGCAAGTTATCAGATATTTGATTTATAAGCAATAAGAAATTCTGTAAATAAAGATTTTGGGGGGCATTATTTAATTGCAGAGTTAGCTGAAACAGCTAGAAAAAACATAAAAATATTTATTATATCACTTTATTATTTCTATGTAATTTGCTTTTGTATGATAATAAATATTTGAAATTATGTACCACAGATAAGACCAGAGGTAGAAAACAGTATGCCAAATAACAAGCCTCAAACAAAAAGGACAAAACAAAAGAAATAAACAGATCTCACATACTTACAAACTCTCTTGAACCAAGTATGTTCAAGAATTAATACGTTGCACCCCTTACCCCCATGTACCACAGAGGCTCTGATAAAAGTCATGCCTTTCAGCTTTTTCAAACTAAGTATGCTCTCGGCATCTAATGAGCTTTTTAAAAGCTAGCTTAAAGTCTTCGTTAAAACTTGTGTACAGCAGTGGGTTGATCAGAGAATTAACATAACCGAGCCATGTCAAAAAATCACCCACCTCAGAGGACACAGTGTAAATGCTCAGACCTACAATTAACTCCTTGATAAAAAATGGAAGCCAAGACAAAATGAATGCACCCAAAATCAGTCCGAGGATGCGTGCTGCCTTGCGTTCCCTGGTACTGGAGATTTGCTGGCGTTCTCCAGGGTGATCGAGGTCATTGTCAAAGGGAGGGATCCGGATGGAAGTATGAATCTTTTCAAACTCTGTGGTAGGATCTGAGGTGGAGAAGTCAGACACACAGAAAGTCTGTGTAAGTTTACAACTTGCGAACGAATTCTGGCTATCTGTACTTCTGTTGCTTAAATGGCGGCTTGATCCCCTTTTCTGGTAAAGACTCTTGGCCGCGTGGTAAATCCGATAGTAGAGAATCAGGATCAAAGTCAAAGGTATATAAAATGCCCCAAGTGTCGAGTAAATGGTGTAGATGACATGGTCATGCTGGATGGTACACTGGCTGGGGGGTGGGCTGAGTTGGCGGTGGCTCCTCCAGAACAGAGGGGGCATGGAGATGAAGACAGAGATTGTCCAGACGGTGAGGATCATCAGGCCAGCCCTCTTGGCTGTCCTCTTCCTGGCATATTCAATAGCATTGGTGATGGCCCAGTACCTGTCCAGCGCGATCACACAGAGATGGAGGATGGAGCAGGTGCAGCAGGTCATGTCTGCACTCAGCCACACCTCACAGATGAAGTACCCAAGCCTCCAGCTGTCCATGACAATGTACATGATGCTCAGGGGCATGACGAGCACTGCCACCAGGAGGTCAGTCACTGCCAGAGAGCAGATCAGGTAGTTGGCAGGCTGGTGGAGCTTCTTGGTGGTGCAGATGGCCATGATTACAGCAGAGTTCAGTAACATGGTTAGCATGGTGATTATCACCAGAGTCACGCAAATAAGCATCTTCTCAGTCACAGTCTTGGACCTTACAACCACACTGGCTTCCGTGGTACAGTTTGTGAGGTTCATGCTTCTCTGGTTCCAATCTACACTGTGGAGAAGCTGTTGGTTATTTCCCTTGTGTGTGAAGCCGTATATCCTTGAATGCCTCTCATTTGTGAGGAGGCTATAATTTCTTCATCTACATAGTCTCTTGTGTCCCATTTTTTGTTGGTAAAGGGAAAGGCCACAGCATTTCTTCTGAATGGAGAGTTTCTGGAAAATATTATGCTACTGGTTAATGAAAGAAAAAGGCACATTTTCCTGGAAAACATGAGAGTATTTTGGCATTCATAAAATACCATGCATTTTAGATATAACTTCTTTTTCCTTTCTGCAATTTGAGTTCATCTTCACATTATTTCTTAAAGGATACTTTTCTTTCTTTTTTTTTTTGTGGGTACCGGGGGTTGAACTCAGGACCTCGTGCGCCAGCAGGCGCCCGTGCCACTGAGCAATATCACCAGTCCTTTTTTCGTATGTGGGTACCGGGAGTTGAACTCAGGACCTTGCGCTTGCCAGGCAGGAGCTTATGCCACTGAGCTATCTCACTGGCCCCAAAGGATACTTTTCTTGAGTTAAGGTCCCAAACTCCTCCTGATGAACATGTTACCAAATTCTAAGTCTATTTTGCCACTTGAGTTAATTTCATATTTATATTTATTCTTTTATATATACTTACATATAAAAAGGCCTTTTTATATTAGAAAACATATGTTCACATTATATGCCTTTAAAAGTTCTGGTGCCATTACATTAAAGAGAAAAAACTATACTGCTTATCAATGAGCAGTCTTTAAACCAGATTTTAAACTTTCACAGTGAATATTCAAATCCAAAGATATATTAGTATCACAAAGAGATTATACAATTTCATCTAATTACTTTTGACATTTTACATATCCCATTGTGCATTTCTTTGGAGAAAAGAGAAAAAAGCATATAATATCTCTTTGATGTTGGTGGCAAATTGTTCTTGGTGTGATACAATAAGTCAGCTGTGAAACAGCGCCATCACCAAGCTCAATAATCGGAGCTGTGGTGTAGCTCAGTTGTCAAATGCTTGCCTTGCATGTAAAAGGTCATGGGTTTGATCCCCAGTACTGCAAAAACAAACAAACCTGAATTCCTTCTGAGGAGGTGAGTGAAGAAAAGATAGATATGATCGATGCACACTACATGCATGTATGGAAACATATTGAACTTCATAGATATGTATGATTAATATGTATTAATAAGATAAAATAATTACAAAAATACATATATGATGAAAATTTAAACATGTTTAGTATCAGTTAACATTTGTGTTGCATGTATGTATGTATTTATCTATCTCCCAGAGAGCTATGATAAATCTGGTTAGTTAGGGAGGCAGTGACATTTTTAAAGAAAGGTAATAACCAGCTGGGTGTGTTGGCACTCAACTGTAATCCCAGCAATTGGGAGGCTGAGGCAGGAGAATACATAGTGAGTTGAAGGCCAGCCTGAACTGCACAGAGAGATACTGTCTCAAAAAAAAAAAAAAAAAAAGAAAAGAAAAAGAAAAAAGAGGTAATAATCAAATATAGATGTACATTCATGAGAACCAGGCAATCAAAATCTGCATGGGAATATTAGAAGCTAATGGTTGCTAGAAAGAAGGCTGATCACATTCTCTGATTTGACTCCATGGGATTGGGTCCAATAAAACTTCAAATAAAAACTGGGTATTTTAACAGTTTTAAGAAGTGGCATAGATTCGTGTGCCTCTGGTTTAACAGATACAATAATGTTAGCAAAGGATGAGGGCAGGAACAGCGAAGTATGTGTAAAACAGGGAGTGAATACAAGTGAGAGTCTTTGAATGGATTTGTGACCAGAAGTTAGGAAGCAGGAATAAAACCCTCCAGTCTGTGGGTAAGATCTAACCATGGATATGATTTCTCCTGTTCACCAAGCAAAAACCAAGAGGAGAGGGAGATGGGAGTCCTTTATCCTTCAGATACAGGAAATAAAGTAAAAATGATTTCATTAAAGACCATAAATGGGACAATTGTTTCAAGACATTCTGTATTTTTCTGCAAATAAATGATATTTTTCTGCCCAACTTTTCCATTATCTTTCTGTACTTCTGTGGATGTACCTACTTCTGGATGTTTCTTTAGTTCTTCCATGAAGCTCATTCTACCAACAACACCCTCTTTCTAGCAGACTGAATGTTTTCTTCCACTATGTTATCACTGAAAGGGGATGGGCTTTGGGGTCAGATGAACGTGGCTTCTGACTTCAGGTAGACTACTGACTACCTGCTTGGTCAACCTCTACATTTTCCTGTGTTCTAGGGATTTATTTCTTCATTTGGATCACCATCCCTTTAATAAAATGAAATGAGTTGTTTTTCTTTATGCATGTATTAACCTTTGCTTATGTTTTCTTGGGTTCTTAAGTTTGTTGGGTGAAGTTGTTCTCAATAAAAAGTAATGTTTTCATTACATTAAACATTAAAATAATGTTTTCATTACAATGGTAAGATTGAAAGAATTGAGAAAAGTATCGATAAAGAATGGAGCATTGTAGAAATTTTGTTTTATAGTAAAGGCAACTAGGAACTGTAGTTATTTTAAAGGCATGACATAAAGAACATCAGAAATAATTCAGCTAAGTTTTCTCTTTACTCAGATCCCCTAACTCTCTGCCTGGTTTGCTGGATTCTCCCTACCTCCCCAAACTTTCACCAAGAGCTCAGGACCCAGTTCTCAGATCTGTTTAATGTCTAATTGGTCCACGATGAGGTCTTCTTGGACCTACTCTCACCTAGCCATTATGTGATGTTGTGGACCAAACTTCAAGATATATTGTTAAATGAAAATGTAAAAGATGGCAAGCTGGCTATGTGCAGGCTTTTGTGGTGACTGAAAATACAAAGACAAGAAATTTAATTCCTACTCTGAAAGACAGAGGCACAAAATAAACATTAAAGATATGAGAATGCAGCTCCTCAGACCGTAATATTTCTGAGAATTTCACTAGAAGAGATAAAGATATGAATTGGGCATATATCCGACCCACCAGAAATGTATACCATGCTAGGGGCAATGAAAATTACAAAACAAGGAAGAAAATGGTGTTGTCAGAGAAATAATCAGGAGTTAGGGGAAGCAGAATAGAAGGATGAGAGTCACTTTATTCCAAAACCATGTGAAGAAAGCCTATGCAGCAAGACAGTGATCAACCGTGTGATTCCGCTGTCGAGCAAGCATGGGCGGGAACTTGAGCGCTGGACTGGGCAATGTAACGACGTCAGGGACCTTCACAAGAGCAGTTGGTGAAGTGAGGGAGATGAAAGGCTGCATGTAGTTATTTAAAGAAAGAATAGGAGAAAAGGAAATAGCGAAGAACACTTCAAAAGTTTTGCCAAAAAAAGGACAGAAATAAGGTAGTAGCTGTGTGGGGAGAGGATGCGGGGTCAACACCGTTGTTTATTAAGATTATCTTTTATAATTCAGCTGTTCAGTTTTCCCTAGCACTGCACTGGATAGCCTTTCTACTGAGATAGCATTTTGGGAGCAAGTGAAAAGTAATCGGGGGAGAACAAAAAGGCACTAAAGAGGAAGGCCAGTGAGAGTCAGTTAGTGGGGTCTGGGGGCACCAGGTAAGTATGGAGTCCTTAAGCAATTTAGGTTGTTTTGGGGGCAGTAAAGTGATCAAATATAGCAGCTACATTCAGGAAGTGATCTGTCTCAATTATCTTGGGTTCATTTGCCTTCGTAGGAAATAACACATGTTTTTTTTTTTTTTTTTTTTTTTTTTTTTTTTTTTTTTTGTGGGTACCGGGGGGTCGACCTCAGGAACTCGCGCGCCAGCAGGCACCCGTGCCGCTGAGCGATATCACCGGCCCCTTTTTTGTATGTGGGTTCCGGGAGTCGAACTCGGGCCCTCGCGTTTGCCAGGCAGGCGCTTAAGCCGCTGAGCCATCTCACCGGCCCCTAACACATGGTTTTTATAACCACTATGAACCTTAGTAGTAGCATGATTTCTAATTAGAAAACTGCTAGTTAAACAGTGCCTAAGCATCTCCTAAGTCTCTTTAGCTTTTTACATAGTGGTGGGGAAGGGACTATAATAACACTTAAAGCAAAATATGTTCTGCAGAACTGACCCAACTGCTAATACCAACAGACTAAGCTTTTATTAGTCTACTGGAATAGAAAATTAACTGCAATAATAATAATTAAAAATAAATACATTCTACTCAGGAGTTGATCCAGGGATTTCCTAGGGATTTGTAACTTTCAGATTGTGCTTCAATTATGGTTTGGGAAATGCCAGGGCAGTCTATCACCACATTCAAATAGTTTTTCATTAAAATTATGAGCAGGAGAGAATCATTCTAAACCAAATTGATCAGAGCATACTGCTTTCTATTTACTGGCGTACTCCAGAACCACTGATTTATACTATCCCAATGAAGGTCAGAGCACCAGGGAGATCAAATCATATGGACACTAGATATTAAGTAGACATTGTTATGCTATTCTTCGTGAACGTCATTCTTTTCAGGTAGAAGGAGAGGAACAAGAATGTCTTCCTCATCCAGGAGGACTTTCCAAAGCATCCAGTGTTATCTAGAGGGATACATTAGCTGGCATCTGCTTATCTTGAAAGTTCTTAGAGAAGACTTTTATATTTTGGATCAAGTTCTTCCATTAGAAAAATAAATTCACTTCATAGATTCTATTTTACTTCATCCTAAAAAGTGTACCTGAGTGAGAAGTTTTGGAGAGGAAGCTGCAGGTCGTGGGTATGTGCCTGGACTCTGAAACTGACTCTGCTACTCCTCAGCTCCAGTGTAATCTCAAGTAAGTTCTTTAATGTTTGCCTACTTCCTTAGTTAATTTTCTCCTCTTTAAGTTGGGACTCATGGTGCATTTCTCACCAGGTTAGGATAATGTGAAGATTAAATGAGTTAATACATGTAGAAGGCTTACAACATGACTAGGATACAGCCAGTGCTACGTAAGTGTTTGTCATCATTTATCTTAGGAATTTTCCCAGGGATTTGTGCATTGGGTGGCAGATTCCATTCCACAAACATTGACGTATGATAGAGCTCTATATTTTCCATAACTCAACCTAATTTCTGACTCTAAACTACTTACATCTTATACTTAGTATTTTCACTGTCCTCCTCGCCCCACGTCTGTACAGGATTATTCAGGGTCAAGGCACTGGGGTTGACAGTGAGGGGGGCAGGTCTCAGATGAGTCACCTGTACAGAGAAGTCCCCGGTAAGATATTTACTGCATGCCTCAAATAGTTCTTTCTATAGAGGTTGCCTCCTTAACATATACAGGGAATTTCCTTAAATTGGAAACCTCATGCCTAAGACCCTATGTCCCTAGCCACACCACACATTTATTTTTTTCTGGAATATTAAGTATGCAACAGGGGCTTCCAGAACTTCTGGCCCATGTTTTGAAGCCACAGGACTTTCCTGTTTCTCCATTTTTAGTATACATGTGTAGAAGGTGGAAGTCCCTTTCTTCCTTCTTTCCTATGCTTCTTTGTCACTTACTAAAAAAACCCTCTTTTTTTTCTTTGGTTATTGATGAGTCTTACAAATCTCCTACGAGTTTGCAATTTGAAAACATAACTAGACATTCTTGTCTGTTATTCCTGCCTTCTGAAATATCTGTGAGCTGAGAAAGTATAGAGCTAGCCACCTCCTTGAATGAGAGAAAGGGAAAAAATATAAAATATCATTCAGCCATATATATGACATTGCTTATTGGCATAATCCCCCTTTCCTAACATTTTTAGACTTATCTGAAATATGGGACAACTATCCTCAGAAAAAGTTTTGCCAGACATGGTGGTGAGCCAGGAGGATCGCCATGAGTTCAAGGCCAGCCTAGGCTATGTAGTGAGTTTGAGGCCAGCCTGAACTACTTAATGATACCCTGTCTCAAAAAAAAGTTTTGCTAAGACATTTGATTATCAGAAAAAGTTATATAATATCTCATTGTTAAAAGTATAAACTACCATTAGACCTTGAAAACTCCTGATCAACTCATTTACTTTCCATAAAACCATCATGATACTGAGGATATTTTTCTGAACTAATTCAAAAGAGCCTAGGTTATATTTGCTCTTCTCTGATAGTTCCCAGCATTTTTCCAGTGGACCTTTGTACCTACTAGATACTCTCCAGATGCTGCTTCCCATTGGTAAGTCATTCCCTCTTACCCCAAGGTTTCTGTTTTGCACAGACAAGAAAACTGCCCTCAACTTCATCAGCTTAACCTCCATCACTCTTAGCAGCTGTTCCTGGCTCTCCATGATAGGCTGAGCTCTAATGGCTTCGCCCCTTGCCTTCCAGAAATCCATAGGTCACATTGTAGCTACTGCAAATGGAGTTCAGGCTAACTAAAGTCAATGCTTCCAAGTTTAAGTCTCTTATACCAATCACTAGCTTAGAGGAAGTACAGAGGATCGAGAAATACATTAAACTACATTATGAAAATGTAATGATTAAAAATACACACTGCAGAAAAATACAGAGGTCAAAATGCCCAAGTTTTTAGAACTTAAGTTCCAGAGGAAAAAAAGGGTACTGGAGGATGTGGCATATAGACTAAAAGAGATTTAAAAGACATAAAAATAAAAACAAAACTAAAGCACCGAGAGGACCTCAAGATGGCGGATGAGTAAGAAGCAGGCAGCGAAACTCTCTCTAAAAGTTACCATTGGAACACGGGAATATAGCGACCCGGAAAGCGCAGGAGGGGGGGAGATGCCTCCCCGAAACCCAGAGAAGTTCTGAAGCGCAATCTGGGACCCCCGGCACCAGTGACGGGTGACTTCCAACAAAGAAGAAGGAAAGAAGGAGCAGACCGCACGCACGCACCTTCCACTATCCCGGGAGTTGCAGCGCCGCGGAAGCTCAATTCTACGGACACACGGTGGCAGCTGGTGCCCAGGGAGCCCCCACGGAGGATCCGGAGACAGCGGCGGGGCAGGGGAGCGGCGGAGAACGGCGCTGACCAGCGGTGAGTGTCTCTCAGGCACAGCTGCCCTGCGCCAGAGAGCGACCGGACGGGCGCCATTGTGGGGGGTGTGGTGAAACTCAGAGCGGCTCGAAAACTGCTCTGGGAACTTGTGCTCCGGACAGGGCAGCACGGGGCCTCTCAGGCCCACGAAAGTGTGCTGAGGTCAGCAGGCGAATGAGACTGGACTCTCAGCCACACCTGTCCCGTGCCAGAGAGCGACTGGCCCGGCGCCATTGTGGGGGCGTGGCGAAAAACCAGAGCGGCGGGAACCAGTGCAGGGAACCCGCGCTCCGGACAGCACGCTGAGCCTCTCAGGCCCAGGGATCGTGAAAGGGTGCTGAGAGCGGAGGCGAGGTAGACTGGTCTCTGCCTGAAAGTACGCGCATCTGCTCACCGCCCGCCAGAGGGTGCTCCTGGCTTACTGGAACGGACCTGCACAGAACAGGACTCTGTCACCACAGGGGAACTGCCTACAGCAGAGTCAACACCTGGAACTGATTCTTTTTATTTTTTTATTTTTATTTTTATTTTTTATTATTTTTTTTTTTTTTCTCACTGATTTGTTTTTTGTTCTGGCGAAGGGTTTTTTTTTTCTTTTTGTTTTGTTTTGTTTTGTTTTTTGGTGGGGTTATATTTTTGATCTGTCTGTTTTATTGTTTTTATCTTCGTTTTTGTTTCTGTATGTGTATTTGCTCTTTCCTTCATTATTCTCTCTGGTTTTTTATATGAGTGTAAATAGCGCCTCTAACTTCTTTGTGATTGTGGTTGTGATCTGTTCTTCCTTTTATCCCTTCCTTCTCTTTCTACCACCTGTCCTCTGCACTAGTGTCCCAATTTTAGTGGGATCCCTCTTGGTCCTCTAACCTTACATCTAATTCCTTCCTCTTCTCCCAATACTCTATTTCCTCCTTAACTCATTTTAAATTTAAACTCCTCAGGGGAAAAATTGCCATACACAGGACTTGTATACTGCATATAATTTTTCTGGTGTGTTTTAGATTTTGTTATATAACCGCAACTCTATACAGCTAAAAGTGGTAAATAACTGGTTAGCTCAGTCTGTCATTTTCTAGGCTGTGTTTGATACTTTAGTTAACATTATAGCCAAATGTGAAATAATTGTTCTAAACATCTTTCCTTCCTGATATTTCGTGATTGAGATTGACTAAGGGACACAGAAAATACAGTGGCACAGTACCAAAGAATCAAGGACTGGGCCAAACAGGTAGCAACTTCGCATACCCAACGAATTGAAGAGGTAGGATCTGGCAGAAAGCTCAAAACCTAAAAGCAAGCTCCACTTGGAAGATACTGCAGAGAAGTAGTCATCTTCTAAAGATCTTAAACAGTAGCAATAAAGTAACCTACTATAGGTAATTTGCAAACATCACCCCAGGAATTAAAGAAAGAAAAAATGAGACGACACTTAAACAAGATGCAACCCCACACATCCAATTCACCAAAGGCAAACCTAGGGAGCAACGAGGTGGGACAATCCGAAAGCCACCCACCTGGCCTATCTGAAGTGGTAACAACAAAGCAACTGAATGAGGTTCTGGAAAAAATTAAAACAGAAATAATCTCACAGATAACTGCAGAGATAATGTCTACAATGAAGACCATGCTTAAGGACACTATAGTTGATACAGACAAAAAAATAGATGAACTTAAGAAAACTATAGAAACCATGAATGCTCAGCATAGGAAAGAAATGGAATCCATAAGGCAGATTCAAGCAGATACCCAAGAGATAAAAAATTCCATTGAAAGTATTTGTAGCAGAATAAGCCAATGCGAGGACAGGATCTCAGATATAGAAGACAGGCTTGCAATTAGTGATCATGAAATGGAAAAATTCTTAAAAATAGCAAGGGACCATGAAAAATCAATTCAGCAGCTGCTAGATGACTCAAAGATAAACAACTTAAGAATAATTGGAATAAATGAAAAAGCAGGAGATAGCATCAACGACATTAAAACCTTGTTCAAAGACATAATCAGGGAGAACTTTCCTGGAAGAGAAAAGGAATTTGACACCCCTATAAGTGAAGCTTTTAGAACACCAACTAGACATGATCAAAAAAAAAACTTCAGCCAGACATATTATAGTTAAGATCCCAGAAATTCAACAGAAGGGCAGAATCTTAAAAGCTGTTAGGGAGAAGAGACAAATCACCTATGAAGGAAAACCCATCAGAATCACAGCTGACTTTTCAGCACAAACCCTCAATTCAAGAAGAGCTTGGAATGATGTATTGCAAGCTCTAAAGGAAAATAATTTTCAGCCCAGATTGATGTACCCTGCAAAACTATCTTTCAAAATTGATGGAGAAATAAAATACTTTCATGACAAAGAACATCTGAGAAAATTTATGACCACCAAACCAGCACTCCAAAACGTTCTGAAGGACATTCTAGAAAGAGATAGGAACCCCAACAGAAGGAATCCACCAGGCAGGGCAAATAATTAAATAGCCGGAAAGCAGAAAAACAAAGAGTGGGAACCAACAACAGGAAAATATCATGACAAGTCAATACATATCAGTTTTAACCATCAATGTTAACGGTCTCAATTCACCAATCAAAAGGCACAGACTGGTGAAATGGATCAAGAAGCAAGATCCAACAATATGCTGTATACAAGAAACACATTTAATTCAGAAAGAAATTCATAGACTGAAAGTCAAAGGATGGAAAACAATACTCCATGCCACAGGAACCCAGAAAAAAGCAGGGGTAGCTATTCTTTTTGCAGACAAAGTGAACTTCAAGCCAAGAAGGATTCAGAGAGATAAAGACGGTCATTACATCCTTGTAAAGGGAACAATCCAAGAGGAAGAGATAACGATCATAAATATATATGCGTCAAATACCAATGCACCCAGCTATATAAAACAAGTACTAAAGGACATGAAAAATCAAATAAGCACTAATACAATTATATTGGGAGATCTCAATACTCCACTGTCACAAAAAGATAGATCAACTGGACAGAAAATTAATAATGAAATAGTAGAACTGAACCAAACTTTTGAACAAATGGACTTAGTAGATGTCTACAGAGTGTTCCATCCCACAACATCAGAATACACATTTTTCTCAGCTGCACATGGGACGTTCTCCAAAATAGACCACATACTAGCTCATAAAACCTGCTTAAGTAAATGCAAAGGAATTGAAATTATCCCATGCATATTATCAGACCATAGTGCAATGAAATTGGAAATCAATGGCAAAAGATCCCACAAAAACTCCCTAAACACATGGAAATTAAACAGCATCCTCCTGAACAACCAATGGGTCACAGATGAAATTAAAGAAGAAATTAGTCACTTTCTACAACTGAATGACAATGACAGTACAACATACCGGAACTTATGGGATACAATGAAAGCCGTCCTAAGAGGGAAATTTATAGCATTAAATACTTATATCAGGAAAATAGAGCAAGCGCAAATAAACAACTTAAGGGTGAACCTTGAGCTTCTAGAAAAAGAAGAGCAGGTTAAGCCAAAAGCCCGTACAAGGGAGGAAATTATAAAGATCAGAGCAGAAATTAACGTATTGGAGAATAAAAAACAATACAAAGAATCAATGAAGCAAAAAGTTGGTTCTTTGAAAGAATAAATAAGATTGACAAACCCTTATCCAACCTTATTAAAAAAAGAAAAGAAAAGACTCAAATCCATGCAATTGAAAATGAAAAGGGTGATATCACAACGGACCCTGCAGAAATCCAGAAGATCATCTATACCTATTTTGAAAATTTATATTCTACTAAGATGGAAAATGCAGAAGAAATGGACAGATTCCTAGATTCGTATGAATTACCAAAGCTAAATCAAGAAGATTTAAAAATCCTAAATAAACCAATATCAACCAATGAAATTGAAGATGTAATTAAAAACCTCCCAACAAAGAAAAGTCCAGGCCCTGATGGATTCACTGCCGAATTCTACAAGAAATTTAGAGAAGACCTAACGCCCCTACTTCTCAAACTTTTCAATGAAATTGAAAGGGAAGCAATACTCCCAAATTCATTCCTGGAAGCAAGCATTACCCTGATACCAAAACCAGAGAAGGACCCAACTAAGAAAGAGAACTACAGGCCAATCTCCCTAATGAACATAGATGCAAAAATCCTTAATAAGATACTGGCAAACAGAATCCAACAAATCATCAAGAAGATTATACACCATGACCAAGTTGGATTCATCCCAGGGATGCAGGGATGGTTCAACATACGTAAATCAATAAATGTAATACAGCATATTAACAGAACCAAAGACAAAAATCATATGATCATCTCAATAGATGCAGAAAAAGCTTTTGACAAAGTCCAGCACCTTTTCATGATAAAAACCCTACAGAAAATTGGAATAGAGGGTCTTTATCTCAATCTGGTAAAAGCTATCTATGACAAACCAACAGCCAATATTATACTAAATGGCCAAAAACTGAAAGCCTTCCCTCTAAAATCAGGAACAAGACAAGGATGTCCACTGTCCCCACTCTTATTCAACATAGTTCTGGAAACTTTAGCCAGAGCGATTAGACAAGAGAAAGAAATAAAAGGAATAATGATTGGAAAGGAAGAAGTTAAATTATCATTATTTGCAGATGACATGATACTCTACACAGAAGATCCCCAAAACTCCACTAAAAAACTGCTAGATTTAATAAGCAAATTCAGTAGTGTAGCTGGATACAAAGTCAATACTCAAAAGTCAATAGCCTTCCTGTACACAAATAACAAACTTACTGAAAGAGAAATTAGGGAAACAATACCTTTCACAATAACATCCAAAAAAATGAAATACCTAGGAATCAACCTCACGAAGGATGTAAAAGACCTCTATACTGAAAACTACAGTACTCTGAAAAAGGAGATTGAAGAGGATATCAGAAAATGGAAAGATATCCCTTGCTCCTGGATAGGAAGAACCAATATAGTGAAAATGGCCATACTTCCAAAATTGTTATACAGATTTAATGCAATTCCAATCAAAATTCCAACAGCATATCTCACAGAATTAGAGAAAACAATCCTAAAATTCATTTGGAATCAGAAGAGACCTAGAATAGCAAAGGCAATTCTGGGCAACAAAGGCAAGGCAGGGGGCATCACAATCCCCGACTTGAAATTATACTATAAAGCTACTGTGATAAAAACAGTGTGGTACTGGCAAAAAAACAGACCTGAAGATCAATGGAACAGATTAGAAGATGCTGAAACAACCCCAGACATACTAAGCCACCTTATCTTTGACAAAGGTGCCAAACACATTCGCTGGAAGAAAGATAGCCTCTTTAATAAATGGTGCTGGAAAAACTGGCTCTACACATGCCGAAGATTAAAACTAGATCCATATCTTTCACCATGCACTAAACTAAATTCAAAATGGATCAGAGATCTAAATATTAAAACAGAAACATTAAATCTGCTGGAAAGTAGGATAGGTAAAACCCTTGGAGACATTGGTGTAGGCAAAGACTTTATGAATAAAAACTCAACCGCACGGGAACTATCCCAAAGAATCAATAACTGGGATCTCATCTTATTAAAAAGCTTTTGCACAGCAAGAGAAACCACCAAGAGAGTGAAGAGACAACCCACAATGTGGGAAAAAATGTTTGCCAGCTGTTCCTCAGACAAAGGACTACTATCGAGAACATATAAAGAACTCAAAAAAATCAGACCTCCCAAATTTAAAGACCCACTCCAAAAATGGGCATCTGTGATGAATACACATTTCTCAGATGAAGAAATACTAATGGCAAACAAATATACAAAAAAATGTGCAACATCACTAGTCATTCGAGAGATGCAAATTAAAACAACACTGAGGTACCATCTCACCCCAGAAAGAATGGCTACTATTAAGAAATCAACTAATAACAAATGCTGGAGGGGCTGTGGGGAAAAAGGAACCCTTCTTCACTGCTGGTGGGAGTGTCGACTGGTACAGCCACTTTGGAAGTCAGTGTGGAGATTCCTCAGAAAACTAGGGTTGGAGGTCCCATTTGACCCAGCTATTCCCCTTCTGGGCATCTTCCCAGAAGAATTAAAAACATCGTACCACAGCGATATATGTGCACCCATGTTTATAGCAGCACAATTTGTAATAGCCAGATCTTGGAAACAACCCAAATGCCCATCAACTGAGGAATGGATAAGAAAGATGTGGTATTTTTATACAATGGAGTACTATTCAGCCATAAAGAAGGATAAACTGGAGACTTTTATAGGTAAATGGATGCAACTCGAGAAAATACTCATAAGTGAAATAAACCAGAAGCACATGTGTAAGCATCGTATTATCTCTCTAGTATGAGAAACTGAAAGAGTAAATAAGATCCAAAATGTACAATAGACATGGTGAATCAAAAAGAAACTGATCAAAAGGAAAGAGAGACTGGAATAGGGAAAAGAAAGAAGGGAAAGGGAAAAAAAATTGTATATATATATATATAAGATGGTTAAGATAGATACACTACCATTTTTACTTAGTTCATTGAAGAGTAAGGTTTGTGCCAATAATGTTTGGACAATTGAATGCTAATGTCTGGTGTCCTGAATAACTAACTTAAAGATAGTAATACGTAATGTATTAACCATTGTTACCCTCCTATTATGTTGATTTGAAAATTTGTTCTTCTTTTGATTTGTTTTGTTTTTTCTTCTCTTTAAAATAAAAAAAAATAAAAAAATAAAAAAATAGGATCAATAAAAAAAAAAAAAAAACAAAAAAAAAAAAAACTAAAGCACCATTACTAGGGATGTATAGTTTGGTAGCTTAGCTTAAAAGAAAGCCTAAATGTCAGAGAGTGGTATTTTTAGAGGGTACAGTAATGCTTATGATTGGGACACAGCTTTTTTTTTTTATTTTAAAGAGAAGAAAAAACAAAACAAATCAAAAAGGAACAAATTTTCAAAACAACATAATAGGAGGGTAACAATGGTTAATGCATTACGTATTGTTATCTCTAAGTTAGTTATTCAGGATACCAGATATTAGCATTCAATTGTCCAAACATTATTGGCACAAACCTTACTCTTCAATGAACTAAGTAAAATTGGTAGTGTATCTATCTTAACCATCTTATATATATATACACAATTTTTTTTCCTTTCCCTTCTTTCTTTTCCCTATTCCCCCATCCCAGCCTCTCTTTCCTTTTGACCAGTTTCTTTTTGATTCACGTGTCTATTGTACATTTTGGATCTTATTTACTCTTTCAGTTTCTCATACTAGAGAGACAATACGATGCTTACACATGTGCATCCGGTTTATTTCACTTATGAGTATTTTTTTGAGTTGCATCCATTTACCTATAAAAGTTTCCAGTTTATCCTTCTTTATGGCTGAATAGTACTCCATTGTATAAAAATACCACATCTTTCTTATCCATTCCTCAGTTGATGGGCATTTGGGTTGTTTCCAAGATCTGGCTATTACAAATTGTGCGGCTATAAACATGGGTGCACATATATCGCTGTGGTACGATGTTTTTAACTCTTCTGGGAAGATACCCAGAAGGGGAATAGCTGGGTCAAATGGGACCTCCAACCCTAGTTTTCTGAGGAATCTCCACAGTGATTTCCACAGTGGCTGTACCAGTCGACACTCCCACCAACAGTGAAGAAGGGTTCCTTTTTCCCCACAGCCCCTCCAACATTTGTTATTAGTTGATTTCTTAATAATAGCCATTCTTTCTGGGGTGAGATGGTATCTCAGTGTTGTTTTAACTTGCATCTCTCGAATGACTAGTGATGTTGCACATTTTTTTGTATATTTATTTGCCATTTGTATTTCTTCATCTGAGAAATGTGTATTCATCTCAGATGTCCATTTTTGGAGTGAGTCTTTAAATTTGGGAGGTCTGATTTTTTTGAGTTCTTTATATGTTCTCGATAGTAATCCTTTGTCTGAGGACCAGCTGGCAAACATTTTTTCCCACGTTGTGGGTTGTGGGACACAGCTTTTGGCAGGCTGATCAAGTTCTATTTCTTGACCTGAGTAGTACTGTGCAAGGATTATTATATTTTATTATACATTTTATTTAAAAGTTAAAAAATACTCCACTATGAATAATTCATTCTGTAATTCTACTTCATGTGTTAATTTATGTATTGCCTTTTATACTCTATGATCTGCACTGGTGAACTTAATTATGAAGGATATGCTGTCTCTAGGAAAGGTCGACATCCATCTTTCCCCATACAGAATAGCTGTTTTTGGACATTAATGTATATGGCACACTCAAGTCTTAATTTTATCAGTTCATCTAATTTATTATTTTTTCAGTAATTGCTAATGTTTCACCTTAGATACTGTCTCATCTCTTTGCTCTCGTTTAAACCAAATGACTTCAAATCATTTAAAAAATGTACCAATTTCTTCTTGTGCGTTATTTCAGGAGGGGCTTCATATCACCGATTTTATCTAAATTGTTAAATTCATTTCCTTATGCTTCAGAAGGGCTTTTATTTACCTATGTAGGAGAAAAGAGCTTATGTTATGTATAGAGCCTATGCTTCTCAACTTTATCTTCTGTAGGAGCAATTGGAGATACTAGAGCACGGGATTTTTCATTTTATTTACCTAAATTGTGATTGGGCATATAGTTTAGTAATATTACATTTACGATAACAAGAATGTAAAAGTTCATATACAACAGATTACATAGAACTTTAGGAATTATATTAGTCACCTTTTCATAGCTAGTATATAATATTTGGCACTCACAATTTAAAGGAGGAGAGGTTTAATTTGGCTCGTGGTTGCAAAGGATTCAGTCCATAGTTGGCTGGCTCCAAGGCAGGAACACCATGGTGGAAAGGTGTGGTGGAGCAAAGCCATTTATTTCATGGCAGTCAGGAACCAATGTACAAGAAAGAGCACCAACAAGAAATATTGTATGCCCTTCAAAGCCATGTATCAATGACCTACCTACAGCTGGGTCCCATCTCCTAACAGCACATGAGTGTAGCACCCCATGATCCAATCACCTATTTAGTCAAGTTAGTAATTAAGATTAATTGGCACAGGGGATGTTTAAATGCTCTGGATACAAGTCTTTTGTCAGAATGATGTCTTGCAAACATTTTCTTCCCCTCTGGTTATTTATTTATTTATAATTTTATTTTTTGCTGTGTGATTGAATCTAGGGCTGTGCACATGCTAGGCAAGTGCTCTGTCACTGAGCTATGACTCCAACCTACCTTTGTATTTTTGAATGATGTCCTTTGAGAACAGATTTTAATTTTTCTAGAAGTAAAAAAAATTTTTTTAGTATATGTTTGTAATACATAATAATTATATTATTTGGGGGAGTTGTTACATATACATATCACATCTTGATCATTTTTACTTCCTTTCTTACCCACTCCCCTTTCCTTAAAACTCCTTCTCATCTTCAAAAACTCTATCTCCCTGTTATCTTCCATCTCTCCTTTATTTTTTAAAAAATTTTGATGAAGTCTAAGATATCTATTTTTTCTTTATGAGTAGAGCTTCCAGTGTTCTAAGAAGTTTTTTCTAACCTCAAGGGTACAAAGATACTTTCCAATAGTTTATTCTAGAAACTTAATAGTTTTAACTTTCATATTTGTAATCCATCATGAATAAATGATTGCATTTGGTATGCGATACATGCTGAGGTTTAGTCTCCCATCTGTCAATGTGGATGTCTAGTTATTTAGTATTTTTTGTTGGAAAGACTTCCTTTCCCCATTGAAATACTTTGGATCCTTTGTCAAAAATCAATTGAGTCTGTATGTACCAGTCTATTTCTAGACGTTCTTATATTCCATTGAGCTACCTTTATGCCAGTGTGACACTGTCTTTATTACTCTGTGTGTGTATTCTCCAACTTTACTCCTTTTTAAGATTGTTTTGGCAGTTTTGATGAATTACTATATACATTTTAGGATCAAGTGATACATTTATACAAAGTATTCTTCTTTTTCTTTTAGACAGGGTCTAACTATGTAGTGCAGGCTGGCCTTGAACTCACAGTGATCCTCCTGCCTCAGCCTCCTGAGTGCTGGTATTACAGGAGTGTGCCACCACACATGGCTTACAAAGTACTCCCGAATTTTGTAAAAATTGTAGGGTAATTAAAGGATAATTAAAATTTAATAATATTGTTCATTCTCTAATTCATGAACAAAGTAGCTTTCTTCGCTTATTATATTTCTTAATTTTTCTTAGTAGTATTTGTAGTTTTCAGTGATGTTCTACATAGGTTTAAAATTTATAAGTGTTTCAGTATTTTTGACATTATTATAAAAAAGTAATTGTATTCCAATTTTCACTTATATGGTGTTTTTGTGGAGAAATGCAATGCGTTTCAGGATTTTAATCTTAAACCTGTGACCTTGCTTAGTAGTCATCAGTGTTAGTTGATGTTTTGTAGATTACTTACGATTTTTACATAAAAAGAATCATGTTGCTTGCAAATGAAGACAATTTGACTTCTTTCCTAATTTTATTGCTTTTATTTTTCTTCTCTTATCACACTGACTTAAAATTCCAGTACAATTCTAAATAGAATTGGTGAAAAGATACATTCTTACCCCTTGTCCAGTAATAAAGGAGAAATGCTCATCCTTCACCATTAATAAGTTAATGGCAGGTTTCCCCTAGATACCTTTGTTAGTTTGAGGAAATATTCTTCTATTTTTAAATTGGTGGTAGTTTTTTTTATAATCAATGGATATGCAATGTTATCAAATGTACCTTTTTCTATTGAGATAACTGCATGATTGTTTTCTTCATTCTGTAATGAATTACAGTGCTTGGTTTCTGAACGATAAATCTATGCTTCATGTTTGGAAAAATCCCAGTTAGCTGTGGTGTGTTGTCCTTTTCACATATTCCTGAATTTGTTTTGCTAATATTTTGTTACGGATTTTTTGCATTTATATTTATGAGAGATATTTGAAAAATTCTTTCTTGTATTGCTCTTATCTACTTTTGGTATCAAGGTTATGATGGCCTAAAAAATGAGTTTAAAAAATTTCTGAAACTGTTTGAGATAAATGTAAGTTACTTTTTGGTGAATAATTCTTGTAATGTATCTGTGAATCCTACTGTATTTTGAATTTTCACTATGGGAAGACTTTTATGAATTCAATGTCTTTAACATATATAGACTTTTAGAATTTCTATTTGTTTTGATATATATATATATATATATATATATATATATATATATATATATATATATATGTGTGTGTGTGTGTGTGTGTGTATTTTTCCCCCCTAGTACTGGGGATTGAGCTCAGGGCTTTCACACTGAGCTACACCCCCAGCCCCTTCTTAAATTTCTTGCTAAGTCACTAAATTGCATGTGCTGGGCTCAAATTTTTAGTCCTCTTGCTTCAGACTCTCATAGTGCTGGCATTACAGGTGTGCACCCCATGCCCAGCTTGTTGTTTTATCATATCGATTATTTATGACCTATAAGGGATTTTTCCATTTTATCTCAGTTGTCAAATTCATAGGTATAAAGTTAGTCATAATATCCCTTTCATATTTGTATTAGTCACTTTCCTGTTGCTGGGGAAAAATACCCAACACCTGAAAATTAAAGGAGATGAAATGTATTTTGGCACATGTTTTGGGAGATTCAGTTCATGATCAGTTGGCTCCAAGGTAGAAATGGCAGAAACAGTGGTAGGGCATGGTGGAGGAAAGTTACGCAACCCATGGCATCCAGGAAGCAGAGAGAGCAGGGAGGAGCCAAGGAGAAGAATGTGCCCTTCCATAACATATCCTCAGAGACCCACCAGGCCTGGTATGTATAGCACTCCCATGAAACAGTCACCTTTCAAAAAGCACCCCATCTGAACACATGAGACTTTTGGGGGTTATTCTAGATTTCAATCTAGGATATTAGCTAAAATCATACCTAGAGCAAAATTTATACTTCTAAATGCTTATATTTTTGGTGAAAAAGTTCTAAATTTATTATCTTAGCCTCTACATTAAGAGACCAGAAGTAAAGAGTGGTGAATTAGATCAAAGTAAGGAAATAGGAAATATAAAGACTAAATAGGATAAAATAAACAATAGATAATAATAGATGAAATTAAGTCATTCAGAAGCTGGTTCTTTGAAAGATCAATAAAGTGAAAAATCTTTACATAGAATGATCAGGAAAAAAAATTGGTATCATCAAGAATGAAAGAAAGACTATCACTATAGAGATTCCCCATATATATGATTGAGATTAATTTGGATTTTTTTAACACTGTGACTCATTAATCTTCTCTACCAATTGTGCCTCAATATCCTTTGCTATTTCATCAGTCCATCTAGTTATAGTGATAACCAAAAGAGGAACATGTGCAACTTTCTGAACTGCCCCTTATTCTACAAGTTCACAAATCATCCGTGGCAGGCAGGATCAACTCTTCATCAATAGTGAAGGGCTTCTTAACTTTGGCAATGCATTTAGCCACTGAGAATGATGGTCTTAGTGCAGAGACATTTAAGGAGTGATGGCCTTCAACAATTGCTTCTGGTCTTCTTGTTCATTTTTTTTTCTCTTGAAAAACTCTAAAGGTTTGTCCCTTAATACAGGGTACTTAGTCTCCAAGTGGAAAAGCAGCTTTGAAGGTTTCATGGCTTTGTTGAATAGCCAGTTGCCACATATTATACAAAGCGGGGTTGGAGAATATGAATCACCTGTTACAATGAACTGGAAATTTAATATGGACTCTTGGTATTTTCTTCTAAATGCAGCTTTGTTTTGTTGGCAGTCTTCAGAGTCTTCTGCTTTCTAATCATTGGGTCTTCTCCCCTTTTCAAAGAAGCTCCCCAGTAATGTTTGTTTTTTACTCATTTTGGCCAGGGTTAGCTTGTGGACTTACCAGAACTATGACTGAGACAGTGCACAGTGTAGGAAAGTAGTAAGTAAAATAATGGGCAAGCCATGTGTAGATTAAAATAAATGTCAGATTCTGACTTAAAGCTGCAACTAGATGCAGCTGTACAACTGAATTATATCAACTCACTTGCCACTAGAAATCCTGCCACCAGATACTGCTTAATTGTCACTTGCCCCTCCCTGATAAAGTTTTGATATGAGTCTGCAAGTAATTGTTTTATTATAGTCTCAGTACTGTCAAACCTCTCTAATAATGTTAATTTGCATTTTCAGCTGCTCTCCAGTGCTAACATCACTGCCTCAGCTTCACCTCAGATCCCCAGGCAATAGATTCTCATAAGAAGCATGTAATCTGGATCCCTCCCATGCACAGTTCACAGTAGGGTTCACTCTCCTATGAGAATCTAATGTCACCTGACACTGATCTGATAGGTGGTAATGGGAGTGATGGGGAACAACTGTAAACAAAATGAAGCTTTGTTCACTCACCTGCTGTTTACCTCCTTTTGTACAAACTATTTTCTAACAAGCCACGAATCTGTACTTGTCCATGGCCTGGGGCAGTGGGTGGGTGGCAACAGCAGTTGGGAATCCCTGATTTAGAAGATAAAAACAGGTTGAAAAAGTAGGAAGGTGGTTGAATTTCCTTTAATGAGGCGGATGTTGGCAGGATAGATAGAAGGGATAGTTTGGGTAGGGACAGAAACCCCCAGAGTTGAAAGCACAGGATGGTCTGAGAAGTTAAAGGAAATTAGAAAACTGGTGTCAGGGAAGGGACAGAACAATGGGTTCACCACTTTTGAGATGATTATATAAAAGTCAGAGATGCCCAAATTTAAAAAGTTTTCCTAAAACTTATGTTTACTTTACAATCTATTCTACTGCTAAATGTATTTATTACTAGATACCTACTTTTGTAAAATATTATTTGCTTGTTAGTTTGATCTTTTCCCACTCTCAAATTTTTGTTAGGTTTTGAAAAAAATTTGCTTCTCAGACTACTGCACAAATAATATTTAGTTTGTTCTGTGAGGAACGAACATTGCTTTTCATTCTACAGCTTTTATTACCACTCCACTCCTGGCTGTTGAATTCATCTAGTTTTCCTAAGCCTTCTTTAATGGTCCTCTTTGGATCTGACACTTCGTTAACTATAAAACTCCCAAACACCTGGCAGGGGCATGTCATGAGATAAATTCGTACCTAATAATAAAAATAATAAAAATTTTTTATTTTGGTACAAACTTATATTTGTAGAAGGGTTACAAAGATAGTACAGAGAGTTCCTGTATATCCCTCACAATATTATTCATTGTTAAGATATTATATTACCATAAGACATTAATCAAAATTAAGAAAGTGACATTGATTCATAAATGTTCACTGAACTCCAGACTTCATTTAGATTTAAGCCACTTTCCATTAATGTCCTTTTTCTATTCAAATCCAGATACCATTCTGCAGTTTTCATATCTTTCCAGTCTCCTCTGTCCCATGACAGTTTTGAATATATGCTTGTTTTTCATGACTTTTATAGTCTTGAGGAGTAATGGCCAAGTATCCTTTAAAATGAAGATCCCTTGATCTTGGTTTGTCTAATTTTTTTTAATGATTAGACTAAGGTTTTGGATTTTTCTAAAGGATACCTTAGAAGTAAAATGCTCTTACCATTATATCATATCAAAATAGGATATTTACATGATACTGATGGAGGTATCAACCTTCATCACTTAGGTTAGGTAGAGTTTGCCAGGATTTTTCTTTTTTTTTTTTGGTACTGGGAACCGAACTCAGGACCGTATGCTTGCCAGGCTGGCCCTGTGCTGCTGAGCTATATCCCTGGCAGGATTTTCCATTGTAAAATTGCTATTTTTCATGTTCTTTATTTTTCAGAAATCATTAAGTCTAGCTCATCCTAAAGAGCAGGGAATTAAGTGCCACCTCCTGAAGAGAGGGAATATATGTATATGTTATTTGGAATTCCTTAAGGAAACTTTATCTCTTCTCCTGTACCTTACTTATTCAATCATTTATCTATATTGATGTTTATTACCCTCATGTTTATGATTTAGTCACAGAGGCAGTAGCCTTTGGTTTTGGAGAAATCACTCTTATAGTGTATTGTTGATGATTATGTACATTTGTTTATGTAAGTATGAATTCATGCATATTTACTTTATTCTGTGAGTTATAATCCAATATTGGGCCATTTCGTTGCTCACAGTGTTTCAGCTTTGGCTATTGACAGTTTTTTTCATTGACAGCTGTAGTGTCACCTCTTTTATAGAATTTTCCTTTGTTCTGTATGCTCTGGTGACGATGTCTGTCAAAACCTATGGGGGAAAATGATCTGCTTTGTGAAATAGATAAGGTTGTAGTCAATAGAATATTGCAGGAAAATAAAGGCTTTTAATATAAAGGACACCTATAGGAGTATTTACTTTTTAGCTGAGAATAATAAATATGAACTTTATGAAGTACCTGTCATTTAAGCTAGCAAGTTCTTAAGGTTGTATTAACATAATTTAAAAAAATGAAATGTCATTTTTTGGACACAGCTTAATGGCACTGCTGTAGTACTAAATTCCTCATAGAAGATATGGACTTCTTCCTGTGTTGTGCACATGTTTTTCTTTTGAATCTTTTATAATGCTCTGTATGTCTGTGGCAGAGTCAAAAGAATATGTATGTATACTGGCAGCAGGGCTTAAGTTTCTACTGGGCTTGCACCTGAGCCAGCATCACTATTGCTATCTTAGACCACTTAGTTCTGTTTCAATGGCCTCCAAAGCCATGTTATAGAAGGGAGGAGATTTGTATTTTTTTGTTTTGTTTGTCTTTTTTAACCTACTTTAGGTTGAGAAGCAGGAAATAGTGTGGTGCACAGAAACAGAGTAGGCGAGAACAGAGTTCTCCTGCGAATATATCTTAGATCTACTGATGTTACATGACCTGAAAAAAGACACTCCACCATACCTTTGGGTCTCAGTTTCTCTATCTGCCATATTAAGACCTCATTATTTCTGGGCACCCTTAAAGTTTAACATTGTAGAGTATTATGGTGATTTGTTACCATGATATATAACTTCCATAAAGTTATAGTCAATAGTTTAGGAAGGTAATGGTTAGAAGCCATGGCTTCTTCAAGAAGAATCAATGGGTATTAAGTTATAGTAGATAGGAATAAAAAGTTTTGGTGTGACGTTGCACATTTAGATGACTATAGATTATGACAATGTATCATATATTTAAAAAATCTAGGAGAAAGGAGTTTGAATGTTTTCAACACAAAGAACTGATAAATACTTAAGGAGATACATGTAACTTGATATAAAGATTACACAATGTATGCATGTACCAAGATATCACACGGAATCCTATAAATATGTACAAGTTTTATGTACAAGTTAAAAACAAATCTAAGTTAAAAAGTAAGTATATAACTCATCATCATATGACAATACTGTCTATTATTTTCCTCTAGATATTTAATTGGATCTTACAAAGTCGCAAGAATCCTCAAATACCAGTTATTCAACTCCTGAGCTACACTTCTCCACTGTTGGTGGGAGTGTAGACTGGTGCAACCACTGTGGGAATCAGCGTGGAGATTCCTCAAAACACGAGGATTAGTGGTCCTATTTGACTAAGTTATTCCCTTCTGAGTATCTTCCCAGAAGAATTAACAACATCATACCACAGCGATATAGGTGCACCCATGTTTATTGTGGCACAGTTTGTAACAGCTAAATCTTGGAAGCAACCCAGATGCCCCTCAACAAATGAATAAATAAAAAGATGTGGTTTTTTTTTATATAATGGAGTGTTACTCAACCATAAAGAAAGATAAAACTGAGACATTATAGCTAAATAGATGGACCTTGAGACCATAATCATAAGTTAAATAAATCAGACACATGTAAATATTGCATTGTCTCTCTGGTGTGAGAAAGTGAAAATGTAAATAAGAATATAAATCTACAATAGATATTGTGAAATAGGAAGAAACTGTTTAAAAGGAAAAGGGAAATAGGGAGGGGGGAAGGGAAAGGAAGGAAGGGAAAGAAAAAAATAAGAAAAGAAGGATAAAATGAAAACTGAGCTTTGTGAACAGGGAGGGAAAGGGGGTTTGAAAGGAGGGGATGGGAATGGGGGAAAAAAGAGGAATCAAAATATATTATATACAGATACAAATTCCCTAAAATGAATGTGGTCATTATGTATACCTAAATTGTATCAATAAGCTAAAATAAAAAAAGAATGTTATAGGCAGTGTTTCACACAAAATATCAATAACTTGATTCTCCTTTGCCAATTATTGCCTTACAAAGGAGCAGGAGTGAGGGAAACCTTCATGGTAAAGGGGAGAGAGAGAGAGAGAAAAAAAGAGAGAGAGAGAGAGAGAGAGGAGAGGAGAGAAGAGGAGAAGAGAAGAGAAGTGAGAGAGAGAACAGAGAAAGGGAGAGAGAAGAGGAGAGGAGAGGAAAGAGATTTAAAAATAAAATAACTTACATATTTTTAAACAATGATTGTATTAATCACTGGTCAGATGGATAGAAAACACTGTGTTTCAAGTATACTAATACATTCAGAATTTGGGCAAGAACTTTAAGGTATTTGAATGTTCCTAGACTAAGAATTCTACCAGTATCTCTCTTTTTCTTTACATTAAAAAATTTACCATTTGAAATTACAGCTGAGAGCGTGTTCATGTACGGGGCAGTCTGGTGGAGTGAGAAGAACACACACAGGATGGGTTTCAGCACCAAGCAGGGCGCAGAGGGCATCAACGTGCATGTGTGGCCAGGCACTGAGTGTTCAGAGAATGAACACGTTTAAGGGGGCAGCACACCAACAAGGAGGGAAGGAAACCCTCCCCTTAGAATTTAGAAGAATTTTGTCAGATTTTTTCTTTTTTCTTGTATATTTATTGCTGCTGTGCTTCAGGAATGGAGCTGTAGATTACAACATCAAGACACAGTTTATGCCCTTAAGAAACTTAAGCTTTGGGAGTAGTTAAAAAGCTTCAGCTGGGAGTGACAGAAAACCCAATGTAAAATGACCTGAGGAAAAATAGGGAATGTATTGTTACACAATGAAATAGTCCAGGGATAAGACTGGTTAGATTAATGGCTTCGAGTGATTTTTTATTTCTCTATTCTTGTTCTTCATTTTGGGTCCATTCTGCAGCCTCCTATCATAAGGTAACTTGTGTTGTTGTTTTTTTTTTTTTTTTTTGGTAGGTACTGGGGGTTGAACTCAGGACCTTGAGCACCAGCAGGCGCCCGTGCTGCTGAGCGATATCACCAGCCCTTTTTTCGTATGCTGGTACTGGGAGTCGAACTCAGTCGAATTCTCCTGGAGAGAATTTGGCAACAGCTGTCAAAATTCACATGTTGATTTATTGTTTATAATAGCAGAAGTTTACAGAAGCAAGCAAAAACACAAAAATCTTCTAAAATCCTTTAATAGCAGACTAGTTAAATTATGGCATACTTTTATCTGTAATGTAATGCAATCATTAGATACAATAATGCAGTGTGAAATAATTTCCCCAATATATGAGAAAAAAGTGTGGGGGGGGTACAGAACAGTACATATAATATACCTCTAGGGGTGGAAACTGGTGACTGCAAGATAGAGGTGGGAGGGACAATGTTTTGTGTGTATATTACCTGCCCCAAAACATCTTTATCATTACAAAGTATGACAGGCCAACTGACTCTTTTCTTGAAATGAAACCACCTCTCTTATGCTCACATATTCCAGAGTCTATATGCCAAGTTATCTAATGAGATGGGTACACAAAACCCTTTGTAAAGTAAAAAACACTGAACACAAGTAATGAATAACTATTATTAGGAGTAGTCTAATATCTTGAATTACGTTAACTTGACAAGTAAAACAAGGAAAGGTTAAAGTAGAAAAATAGGTTTCCTTGATCCTAAGCAGACTTAAGCTTTCCTGTCTTCTGAGTATTTAATCTTTCCTTGTCAGGGTACAAACCACATCTTTCCAAAATTTAGTACAGTGCTTAGCTCACTGTGGGTGTTAAGTGAATGTTAAATAATAATAATAGCTATTTATGGATCATTGCACTGCTTGATAATACTTTTTCTCCATTGAATCATACCTTTTAGCAACCCATTTTTAAAATGTATTCTTAACTAAATTAAGGTGCGAGAACTCAGAGTGAGAATTGATATTTATATAAAAAAGAGAACTGGCACAAAACCAATGATTTGAACTGCAACTTTCCAATTCCTCCTTAGTGGCATTAATAATGGTGCCCTTTTGAAACATCTTTTCTTCTCTCAAATACCATATTATAATTGCGATGGGCTAGCTAGAGGGTATAGTCTTCCCATTTGCTGTTTCATTCTTCCTCTTGCTTTTATATTTTGTAATATGCCATGGGGGAAAGGCATCAAAGAATAATATCCTAATTTTAACCTGTAATTTCTCTTGCTCTTTGACCGTGTCTCTGGTTTCACTATCTTCCTGCTCATTACACTATTTCACTCCTCAGCTAAGGTACATGAGTACATGTGATAAATGACCTCTGAGGTCTCCTCCGACTCAGAAGCTCTATATTTTCTGGAAGAGAGGCACATTTTATGTGCCTTTCATTGTCTTTGGTTATGAAGAATTATATCTGTTTAATAAATTTTAATAGAACATTAACTATTTAAAAGAATGAAAATGCTTTAGGTCTTTTAAGAATATGTCCATGGAGCTGAATTTCAGAAATTACAGTGTAATGAAAATGCACATTTTTATCTCTAATCCTCACATATGTTGGTTATCCTTACCTGGAATGCTCTCTCTCTGCCTGGCAAACTCTTGTCTCAGCATTGCAAACTCAACTCCTATCTGAATCCTTCCCCAGCAAGGCAGAACAGGCTACTCTTTTCCCTGTGGCCACCCATGTTAGTGCTTCAGAGCTTCTCTATAGAGGGCTCTGTCACCTCTATTTCTGTGACTATCTCCCATCAGACTGTGAGCTCCTTTTCAGAAAGTGTGGTTCGCATTATTCTGTGAATCCTGAGTGACTGGAATACAGCAGGTGCTCCACAAATATTTTCTGAGGAAAAGTAAGGAGCCATGAGTTTTGGTTATGATTAGCTTTGCTGCTAATATGTAATCCTGAGAAATTGGACTAATTTTTCTAGATTTCAGTTTTCTCAAGTTTAAAATGAATAGATATGTTAGAGGCCTCTTTCAGTCTATTTAATGATTTTATATCTTAACTTGATTATTAATTCCTTTCAGCAGCAATTCTATATTCTGCATCCTGTGTGCAGCACTATTTAATAAATGCTTATTAAATTGCTTAGAAGAACATGACATAAATCTTTTATAAAAAGTAATCTTGTCAGTAACTGAATTTTGAGCAAATAATTGATACCACCTCAAACCAAGGGGCTGGTCCTTATGTCTTGTGAGCTGTGGAAGAGCATCCATCATACAGACTTTTTTTGTTCATATTCTTATGCATCTTCAAGCATGAAGGACAAATAAAGACACATAGCAGAGGTCAGATCTCAAAAAGACAATAGTTAATGGAAATATATGATAGCCATCAGCACAAATCAGTATCATTTATTGAAAACTTATTTTATACCAGGCAGATTACACACATTATTTCTAATTCTCAACACGATTTCACAAGGAAGAGGGTAGAACTAACCTTTGAAAAGTAATGTAGCTTGCTGGTCCAATCATCTATTGCTGTAACAAAAACCCTTAAAAACATGATAAAAAACAATGGCCACTTTCTCCCTCAATTCCTGTGGGTGAGGAATCGAGAAACAGCTCAACACTATGCTCCATGATATCAGGTTCTCCATTGGGATAATCCGAAGGCTGGGAATGCCTGATAGCTGGAGGCTGGAATAATTTAAAGTCTTACTCTGGAGCTGAACATGATGGTCAGTTCATCTCTGCTGAAGTGGCCAGCCAGAATCCCTACAGAGGCCTCTCTGCATCCTTTCATCATGGTTACTGGCACCTAAACGGGGCATCCCAAGAGGACCAAGAAAAGCTGTATTGGTCCTTGTGACCTAGTTTCAGAAGCAATGTTGTGCCAAATCCCCTGAAGTCACAGGCCCTCCCAGACTTAAACGATGAGGAAAGTAGACTGTACTTCCCAGTGGGAGGAGATTTAACCTTATATTGTAAAAAAGCATGTGCAGTAAGAGAGCTTTGTAGGATTCTTGGAAAATCTTCCTCAATTGTTCTGATCCCAGACCTAGAAAAAGGTAGAGATGAGATTCAACTGGTCCATTTTAGCTCAGTCTCTGTACACTTTCCCTTACACCACAGGGCCTCAGTTGTGTGATGATGCCAATAATTTGGTGGAGAGTTCCTTAGAAGGCTGTTAATTTAAGGAAGATTAACGTTCTTCAGAATCTTAGGTTTTTTCTTTTCTCTGTCTGTTACATAACTTTCCCCCCACCAATCCCTTGGACTCAATTACTTCACTCAATTTGTTTTCCTTCTTTCCTGTTCTTGGTAATATCATTGCTCTCCTAAATTCCACATGGCCAAGGCATTTCTTTTATTTGCCTTTTTTTCAGAATCTGAAAAATGATAAGATCACTTCATTTTTCACTTTTTGCTACCCTCTGATAAATAATTTATCAGTTAGAACTAGTTACAGGGGAAGACCACTTATTTAGGGTGTGTGTGAGCTGGGGACTCCTGGATGAACTGCCCTGTCTCAGAGAAGGTGAAGATGAGTTTATTTGTGAGGCAAGGTACGGTAGTGGTCCTCAGTATTGGCTGCACCTTAGAACTACCTGTGAAAATTTTACAAAACTCTGATGACTCTACCCATTCCAGAACTTAAATCAGAATCTATTCTTCCAAATGAATAAAATGTACAACTAAGTTTGAGAACTACTGCACTAAAAAAGCCTATTGTTTTCAGCTAAAAATTGAGACCTCTAAACTGGGACTGTTAAAAGACAGGAGAATGAAACAGATTTTATGCCAGGAAAGGGAGCTCATCGTCAGACAGAAAGCTCTGCTCAAGAGCATGGTGAGACTCTCAGAAGTGTCCAGAGGCAACGGTTAGGTTAGCTGCAGTCGGGGGAGCAGTGAGCGTAACCTGGGGTTGATGGAGGCGCCCTCAGGCAGCTCCATCAAAAGGGGGGGAGAGCTCCAGACACTGATCCCCTGGAGTCAGGAATGGTTTCCTGGCCTCCACAAGAGGCATGGAGTGACGGAGAAGTTGGCTTGCAGAGGCAAGGGAAATGAGGGAGAAGGTGACATTAGTTAAGTAGATTTAATTTCCCTGAACAACGCAATCTGGGGGTAGGTGAAGAAAATTAAATTTGCAGGATATGTTTCTGATGTTATTCCTTTTTATTTCTCATAATGCTACTATATATATCATTTATTAAATCATCAACTGTAACTTTATGTGAAAGTTATTCCTATAAATGACATAGTTCATTATTACAAAGCATTAAGGAATATAAGGATCCTAAAATAAACATTAGTTATTTGTAAGGATTTATTTTACTATTCTTTCAGTTAGTTTTTCATGGCTGTGAATCACTAATTTAAGAGAATTTGCTAAGAAATTTCAAAGGTCTTTGTTTATACTGTAATTACACTTGTGAAGAGAAGTTAATAACTTAGACAAAGCTTACCACTTTTCTATTGTGAAGTGAGGCATAACATAGATAAATCTAACCACCTATGCATGAAAAAGAATACCAAGGTTGAGGAAAGGAGAAGGAATTTACTGAAAACAGTTCTGCTCTCTAAGTGGTTTAGTACGCGTGATCACATTTTCCTTGTGTCTCTCAGAATGACAGCATTTTGCCACACTGAGTGTGAGTCTTGTGTTTATTGCTTGGACCATATATTTCAGCATATTTATTACTATATATATTTATAACTTAAAACTTGCACATTCTTGTATGTATTTCTTTGTGCACAACATGAAGAATTTTAAGGGATAATTTTAAGGGAAGAATTTTTAAGGGATAATTTTAAGGGATAATAATTACTTGGTTTGTTTGATAGTAGTGCAAACTGCCCCACACTCCAAGGTTTAAGCCCATATTATCTTATTCCTACAGGTGGTATCTGAACTTTGTTCAGAACTGCAAGACGATTTAGATTTTTGGAACTGGAGAGTTACATATTGTGAGGAAGGCATCCCTATTCTTGATTGCCTCAAGAAAGGGATCTTCCCCCACTCTATACCACCCAGCAAAATTCTAGGGTTTTCTAAAAATATGTCTTGAATTATAGAGCAATTTTTAGTTTGTCCTACTCCTGAAACTGCAAGGCCCTTGTAAAGGGCCCTCCATTATGTCTCCAGTGCATATGTTTGGCATGTAACAGGTGCTCGGTTATATGTGACTATATTAATGTCTTTATGTCTATGTGTGATCAGTTTTATATAGATGTTTAAGCTGATTTTCACTCAATCTCTGCCATTTCTGATTTAACAACTTCAGGCAAATGGCTTTTGATTTTTCTTCCTTATGTGCTCCAGGGTTGGGGGAATCACATTATAGTATCTTATAAACTGTTCCATTGTTCCTAAACAAGTAATTTTCTTTACTGTTTAAAGAAAAATTCCACCTGCTTTATGTCCCCTGCTTTACTGACCATAGTCTATAAACCAGTAAAAATTACATGAAAAAAAGATGCTCTCAGTGAGGCAGTTTTTGCTTTAAAGAGCAGCCCTGGGAATAAGCAGCTAAATAGGATGGGTTGTCAATTTATTCTTTCTGCACGATTGACTTCAGCTCAGTGCAGTTTTTGGTGGTGATAGTACCCTTCCTCATGGATATATTCATGTTCATGGATCTGTTCTACCACACACTTTTCAATACTAGTAGAAACTTAAGTGTATGTGTCTAAGCCAGGTATATAGAATGTACTTTAAGGGCAGAACAAACTAACTTACTGAGGGGCTTTAATGTATCAAAAACGTTTTCGGCATCTTCAACATAGTTGCCATATACACCATTTCAGATTTAATTTGTCTCCACTCTTAATTCCAGAAACTTCCAGCATCATACATTTAACACTTTTTAAGCAAATCTAACATTTTCCTTGATGCCAGTCTCAAGAATACGCACACTCAGAGCATGATCGTATGCCAGAAGTTCATGCGTTTGTTACTCATCTTTCCTGCTGTGGATGTCAGCCTGTAGCTCTGCTCTGACAGCTGAAGCATGTGAGTAACCAAGTCATAAAAGAATCTGGAGTAATTGGAAGGCACGGATTTAGAAGCAGCTACACAAGTTCTGCAAGGGAGTTGCATTTAGATCAGGTTAAAATGTGGAATCTGTTCTGATCTTCACTTGCCACTCATTTTTGAACTTAGCATGCATTCAACAACTTGTATGTCTCTGTGTGTGTGTGCACTGCAAAACCCAAGAACAAAATAAAGGTTCTAGTCATGCTCAGAGGCACGACCTCATCCCTCTTCTGCTTAGCATGCTGCTTCTCTTTCTTCACCCAGAGTCAGAGCTTCTTAATAGCCATGGAGACACCTCTGGCTAACAATACCTTGCTGACGCACTTGGCAAAAGAAGGGCATGGAGGTGAATCATTAAATCCAGTGATAAAGAGAAAATTAATTTGAATGACCAGGTGCTCAGGAAAGGAGTAATAAAATTTTACCCCAAGCTTGGGCAAATTAAACTCACACAATTGATTTTAGTCACACTTCAGTCTTTTTCAAACGGGACATTAGAGAATGGTAAAGGGTTAAAAGCTCATCAAATAATGAATTTAGAAAAAAATATTCTCTTTTGCTTAATATCTGATCTTACATTCAATAGTTTAGCATTACAATTAGGCATGACTTTTAATTGTAAAGGTATGAACGTACAATTTTAAAACAGATGAATCCATTCGACTTCCATAGCAACAAGGGATTTTCTGAATTAGCTGAACAGCAAGAATATTAAAAAAGAAAAACTGACTTGCCAAATATTTGAAGCTGATTTAAAGCCAAAAATATTAAAGAATATTAAGAAAGAATCTGGAAATAGGACCAGATTCTTGATAGTTCCTAGTTTCATTTCTATTATGGGCACAATATTGTTCTCTATTATAATTAGGTAAACATACAATGTGTGTGGAAAGCAATTCAGAAACTCTTTTCTTACTCATCACTGTGGGGAAAATAAATGCTTTTTAATATGAGTTTTGCATTTCTTTAGTGATGTAAAATGAACAACAGTAGTAGTGGATATTTGCAAGTGCAAAGGATGCTAGCACGTATTAGGCATTAGGTGAGGGGTCTAAGTCCGTTAATGCCAGTGAGTGTCTGAGATTAGAAGACTGTGATATTATAGGGCTGGGGGAGAATCAGAGAGGAAATTGAGACTCACAGTTAACTTGTTCTAAGTTACCAAGAGCCATATTAAAATCTGTTAGAGTTCAGGTTCCACCTCGCCTGTCTTTTCTTCCATTAACCCTCACTTTCCAGGAGTGGTTGCTCCTGGTCCTCTCCCTTTCCACTCACCTGCACCTCAATACAATTTAAACCCCTGTGATAACAAACCTCTGCTTGAGTTGAGTTCCAAAGAGAACCTAAATAGTGAATAATAGTGAATTTCACCAGCTAGAATAACATGAACACGAAACACAAGCTTTTCAAACTTACTTGCTCATGTGGCTTGAATGTGTTCTATGAAATGCATGTGTTGGACTTTTCATCTGTAAGGAGCCTTTTGGGAGATGATCACAAAGTCTGCCCCAGCCTTTGTGAATGTGTTAATACCTCTAAAAAGAGCGAGTGGGAGTGAGTTTGCTCTCTTCTGTTCTTCTTGTCTGTGAGGATGTGGAAAGCAAAGCCCTTAGCAGTCACCAGTGGCTGGCACTTTGACCTTGGACATTCCAGAACTGTGAGAAATAAATTTTTTTTTTAAATCCCCCAGTCTGTGGTATTATGTTACAGCAGCACAAAAAGGACCAAGACAAGAACTGATACCAGAGAAGTGGGTTGTTGCTATAACATACACCTAAAGATGACAAAGCATTTTGGAACTGGGTAATAGGTGGAGGCTGGAAGAAGTTTGAAGTGAATGCTTGAAAAGGCCTGAACTGCCACAAATGGAACATTAAGGGTGGTTCTGGTGATGGCCTAGGAAGAAAACGAGAGCTGTAGGGAAAACCTTGTCTTGCTTAGAAATTACCTCGGGAGCTGTGATAGAGAAGAAAGTGATTAGTTCTCAGACAGAAATGAGGAAATGGAAGTAAGTCTTGTGCTCTGTGTAACTAATTTGAAGATTATGATACACAGTATATTAACTATTATTCTTTTATTATTTTGTTATGAAATTTTATTTTTTCATAAAAAAAGACAATCAAATAAAGAGAGAAACACACACACACACACACACACACACACACACGTAAAAGATACTGGAAAGTGGAGGAAGGGCCATCCTTGTTACAAAGTGGCAAAGAAATGGGCTCAATGTTGTCCATGTCCTAGGACTTTGTAGAAAGCAGAATTTAAAAGTGATAAACTAGGAAGCTGGGCATGGTGGTGCATGCCTGTAATCCCAGCACGCTGGGAGGCTGAGGTAGGAGGATCGAAAGTTTGAGCCCAGTCTGGGCAACTTAGTGAATGAAAGCCTGCCTCAAAAACAGAAAACAAAAAACAAAAAACATAAAAATACAAGCAAGAAAGGCTGGGGATGTAGATCAGTGCAAAGGCCCTGGGTTTTCCTGCAGAGGAAAAAGAAAGAGTGAAAAACTAGGATATTTGGCAGAAAAATTTCTCAGTAGTAAAGCATTTTAGGGCACTGTGTAGCCTAACTGCCTATTTTAAAAATGTGAGAAGAAGTGATTTAAAGATGGAATGTATAATCAATCAGAAGGGAAGCAGAACTTAAATATTTGGAAAATTCTCATCATGGCTCTGTCAGGACTAAAAAAAAACCAATCATACTTAGAAGAGAAAGCCAGGTGACCTTCACAGGATTAGTGCAGGTAGAAGGAAGCCAGGTGATACTCAATGGGAGAATGACCCTAAAGATGTTTCGAAGATCTTCCAGGCTGTCCTTGACCCCATGCAGGCCCAGAGAGACAGATCCTGGTGGGGAGCCCTGGATTAAAGGGTGAGGCTCGGGGCACCTTGGGACCTTGGACTTGGGGTCCCTGGCAGCCTTGGGTCTCTGCTTCTCAAATTCCATGCCACCCTAGCAGTAGCTCAAAAGAACCAAAGTGCTACTTTAGCCACTGTTCTAGCAGGTGAAGTTATATGCTTTGGTGGTGCTCATGTGGTACCAGTTCTGTAGAGAAGGTGCAAGAGCTACAGACACATGGCTCCATCTACCTAGACCTCAAAGGATGTCTCTGAGAGCCTAAGGCCAAGGCAGAGAACTGCCACAGAGTTGGCGCCTCAGCAGAGAGCCCTTACTAGAGCAATGCTTAGTGCAGCTGTGGTAGCAGAATCACCCCTGGAGAACTCAGAACTGCATAGGTCAGCAGCAGGCGGCCCTGCCTGAGAAAGCTGCATGACTTTGATGCAAGAGTGATGAAGTGCAGGCTGTGCTCAGCAAAGTCAAGGGGCCCTAACAAAGCCAACAGGCTCTAACAGAGCTCTGAGGACAGGGCTGCCTGAGACAGGGAGTCAAAGAAGAATATTCTTTTTTTTTTATGTTTGCAGTACATGATGTTTACATTTCTTGTGTGCAGTTGGTACAAGAATATAACATGTCTTCATTCCCCTTTTCACCTCCTTTCCTTCCTTCCCTCCATCTTCCCTCCATCTACTGATCCCCTTTCCATTTGAGAAAGTTCTATCTCCCTGCTTCCTATTATCTTTTATTTTTGCTTTTCATTTATAATTTGGGTTTCTCGTATAAGAGAAACAATGTGACATTTAAGCTTGTGTCTGATTTATTTCACAACATTATGGTCTCAGGTGCATCCATTTTTCTACGAATGACTCAAGTTTATCTTTCTTATGGCAAAGTAATACTCCATTGTGTGAAAACACCACATTTTCTTTATCCAGTCATCTACTGATGAACATATAGGCTGTTTCCAAGGTTTAGCTATTATGAACAGTGCAACTATAAATGTGGGTATGCATCACTGCAATATGATGACTTTAAAGCTTTTGGGAAGATACCTAGAAGAGGAATAGCTGGGTCAAGTGGAATTTCTAGTTTTAGTTTTTCAGGAATCTCTATACTGATTTGCATAGTGATTGTACTAGTTTACATTCCTACCAACAATGTAGAAGGGTTCCTTTTTTCTTGCAGCCTCACTGTATTTATTATTGTTTGATTTCCTGATGATGGCCATTTTTTCTGAGGTAAGATGGAATCTCAGTGTTGTTTAATCTGAATTTCTCTAATGGCCAGCGATGTTGAGCAGTTTATGTATTTATTGGCTCTTTGCACTTCTTCTGAGAAGTGTCTATTCACTTCCGTAGCCCATTTTTTGATTTATTTGGGGGGCCTAATGTTTTTGAGTTCTGTATATACATTAGTCTTCTGAGGAATAGCTGGCAAATTTTTTTCCCGTTTTGTACGTTTTCTTCTCGCTCGGTTGTTTCTTTTGCTGTGTAGAAGGTTTTAAATTTGATATGATCCCATTTGTTGATTCTCAGTACTATTTCCTGTGCAACTGGGGTTTCATTCAGAAAGTCTTTGCCTATACCCATGTCTTCAAGAATTTTACCTGTGTTGTCCTTCAGCAGATTGTTTCTATTTTAACATTTAGATTTTTGATCCATTTTTATTTTAGTTTAGTACAAGGTTCAATCTTCTGCATGTGGATAGCCAATTTTCCCAGTAACATTTATTAAATAGGGTACCTTTCCTCCAGCATTTTTTTTTTTTTTTTGGCCACTTTCTCAATGATCAGGTAGCTGAATGCATCTGGAATTGTTCCTACATCCTGTATTCTGTTCTACTGATCTACGTGTCTGTTTTTGTGCCAGTACCATGCTTATTGTTGTTGTTTTTGTTGCTATTGTTGTTTGTTTTTTTAATCATGGTAGCTTTGTAATGTAACTTCAAATGCAGGATTGTGGTTTATTCTGATTGCTTTTATTGACCAGGACTGCTTTGGCTATTCTGGGTCTCTTCTGCTTCTGTATGAATTTAGTATTGTTTCCTCTGATTCTGTGAGAAGTGTTGTTGGTATTTTGATTGAGATTGTATTAAATCTGTTTATCAGTTTTGGAAGTATGGCCATTTTGACAATATTGGTTCTGCCTATTCAGGAACAGGGGATATCTTTCCATTTTCTGATGTCCTCATCAATCTCCTTTTGCAGAGTACTGTAGTTTTCTGTAGTACTTCTTTCACTGCTTTGGTTAGGTTACACCATATTAAATGGGGTAAAGTTGAAAGCTTTCCCTCTAAAATCAAGCACAAGACAAGGATATCCACTATCACCACTCCTGTTCAATATAGTACCCGAAAAATTAGCCAATGCAATCAGGCAAGAGAAAGAAATAAAAGGCATAAGTATAGGAAAGGAAGAAGTCAAATGATCATTATTTGCAGATGACAAGATCCTCTACATAGAAGACCCAAAAAGTCCCACCAAAATAATCCTAGAATTCATAACCAAATTCAGCAGCATAGCAGGATACACAACCAACACACGAAAATCAATAGCCTTCTTGTACATCAACAATGAACTCACTGAGAAAGAAAGTAGGAAAACAATACCATTCGCAATAGCATCAAGAAAATTTAAATACTTAGATTTTTTATTGTAGATGAGATTACCATTTAAACTAGCAGACTTTCAGTAAAGCAAATTACCCTCCATAATGTGCTGGCCTCATCCCATCAGTTGAAAGCCTTAATAAGTGAAGAAAGTCTGAGGTTCCCCCGGGAAGAGAGAATTCTGCATCCAGACAACCTTCATATCCAAGCTGCCTGATCAACTTTTCCCTAGGTCTCCAGCCTGCTGGCCTAATCTACAGATTTTAGATTTTGGACTAGCTATCATCCATAATTGTATGAGCCAATCTCTTAGAATCAATCTCTCTCTCCCTCCCCCATTGTTCTATTTCTCTGGAGAAACCTGATTAATATACTACCTCATACTGGTTGTGAGCTAGGCCAACAACTGATTGATAATACTTCCTTTTCAGCATTTGTGGCTACTGGGATCCTACATTGGGCAAATGTTGTGCCAGGCACTTGAAACAAAGCAGAAAGGCATATTTGGGATGCAGATGTAAAACTCGGGTGAACTCTTTTGTTGTTGTTGCTGTCTCTGCTCCTTTGGAGGTCTATAGCCTAGGACAATAGTAGAGGGGCACCTGTCTCATACATTCAAACATTTATTCAAATATTTCTTGAATATTTGAGGACATTCCTAATATCACAAAGCCTGCATTCCAGGCAAAGGAGAAGGCAGAAACACTTTTATAAGTTACTTTTGGATTATGGCAAATGATATGAGGGAGAAAAGGGAGGTAGAGACAGATTAGAGGAAGAGAGAGTTCTTCAGATAGAATGATCAAGGTCATGGGGAAGAGGTAATATTTAAGTATAACTCATGGGCTTTCCCCATGGATTTGTAAGTGAAAACTGCCTCTGTTGGTCAAAAACTACACCACCACCCCCTAAATTCAAAATTAAACAACGTGTGACTATAGCCTGAATGTAAAAATTTTCCCAATATGGAAGCATATGTAAGTAAAGGAGGTAAGCTCCCCTCCACACTCCACTCCTCTTCCCTCCATTTCCAGAACTAACCACTATATTCTCCACAAACTTTTGCCCCTGCATTTCCATGAATAAAAGATCTTGGTAGGCGTGTTATTCTTCATTCCACTCCATGCTTCCTCCAGTTTAATAACATTTATCTGAAATCTTCCCATGCAAATGCATAGAATTTTTCTTTTTTTCCACTGGGAAAATAATCTATGTTATTAAGAAATTGTAAAACACAGGAAAATACTACAACATTGAGATAAATTGCCTCAGGTGCTAAGTCCCACTGTGTTTTTCTCCTGTGCCAAGTGACTGAGACGGTAGGGCTCAGGTATCCATGGAGAATGGACACTTAAATGGTAAGAGGCAGGGTGAAAATTGATTGTGAGGGAAAGCTCATTTAAATTCTGAGATTTACTTTAACAGTGTTTCACAAGAAACAGATGGTCTCGGCCACCATCTGTGATAACAAGAAACTTTCAAATGTCAAAGCGGAGGTTATTTGACATAACTATTAAGAGAAAAAAAAAAGATGCTTTCCTTTATTGCCTTTTTAAAAGTTAAGATAAAAAATTCCTTTTAGATTTGGATTATTTGAAGATGTTGCCCAGGTAGTAACCTTAAAAGGCAGAAAATACTTAACCTGGAACAATGTTGACTACTTATTGTTTTAAAAAGTCAATCAATGCCAGCTTTATTTTTGCAAAAATTCATTCTGAACTGGTGCCTACGGTTGTCTAAGAACTCCTCAAAACATTTGCTCCTAAGACTTATTAAATTTTGGGGTGTAGGTTTTACTAAGCTGCTTCAGTGCCATGGAACTCCTCAAAACATTTGCTCCTAAGACTTATTAAATTTTGGGGTGTAGGTTTTACTAAGCTGCTTCAGTGCCATGGATTTGGTGGGTTCCAACAATGGTGCCAACTCTCACATTGTTTTACATACTGAACCACAAGGTTGACATGTAATAGAACCTGGCCCCTCAACTCAGTGAAGACCAATAAAGAATCAAACAAATACACAGATTCTACTTTATAGTCCTCTAGTTTGGTCAAAATGAGCTAAGTATACTCAATACTTTAATCATTTTATTCTCATAGGACTCTGAAGTTGGTGGGGTTGCACTTATTTAAAAAAAAAAAGAAAATGAAACAACAAAAACTAAATAACATGTGCAAAGTCATATGGCAAGCAAGTAGCAGCCAGACCTCCTGACTTAAAGAAATGTTTTAAAATGTATTTCATTTTAAAATGAAATGTACTTATTTGTGTTTAAAACTCATTGAATAAAGTTAGTTGTCTTAGAGAAGGAGAGCAAGAGGCCATGAAAAATATGTTTTCATTTTTAAGACTTATATTCTGTCGCATTCTCTCACTTAGGCCTATACACACTCATACATACTCAGGAGTCTATTATTTAGCATGTTAAAGATTGAGCGCCAAATTGGTTGTATATCGCTTTGTAAAAAATTACCACACATTTAGCCCTTAAGACACTTAAGTTTCTGTGGATGAGGAGTCCGAGCATGACCTGGGTCTCCTGTGTCAGGTCTCATAGGTGGCGGAGGTAAAATTCTACATGTTGTCCCTTATGTTTCTGAGGTGAGATTTTAGATCTGCACTAGGACACAGGACATAAATTGAACTGTGGATAATTTGTTTCACTGCCAAGCATCTGTGAGAGAGGTTCCATTGCTGTGCCAGACATACCTTGTCTCACTTGATCTTGATTCAAACACACGGAGTAACAGTTACAGAAAATACGTGACACCTGAATCCCCCCCCCACTGGGGATTAAGTCCAGGTCCTTTGCATTGAGTTATATCCCCAGTCCATTTTTATTTTTTTATTTTGAGAATAAGTCTTATTAAGTCATTAAGTTGCCCAAGCTGGGCTTGAATTTGTAATCTTCCTGCTTTAGCTTCTAAGAGTTGGGATTACAGGTTTACACCAACATGCCCAGCTTGAAATCTGAATTTTGGTGGGAGACAAGTTGACAGAGAGGCAGACCTGCTTGGTGTCTCAGGATTGGTAAATTCAGATTGGAAAATAACCTGCATGAGACCCATGTTCCCTTTTATTCATTCGGTAGAGAACGAGCAAAGCAAGAGACTTGTTTGCCCATACAACACCTGCAGGGAAACTGAATCTTTTCTGGACTCTAGAAGGTAGGAAAGTGTGGTGAAGTCCTAAGACACAGGACCAGCGAAGCTGCTGAAAACCCGAGATGTCAGATGGCAGAATGCTAGTTGCTCGTATTAGGAGTTATCATTTCCCAGATGCATCCCATGATGTGATCTGGACTATTTCTCTCATGAAAGGAAGTTCCCCTCATAAAGGAAAGGATCAAATTTTAAAAATCTTCCGCACATCAAATTTGACTTCTATGAAACATTGCTTGCAAACCTAAATGAACAGAGTTTTTACAGTTATTTTGGACTCAGAAGGAATAAAAGAAAATGACAAGCTTGTTTTCAATTTTTGTTACATTTGCCTGTACTGACTTGGTAACAATACATATTTCATGTGGAGAATTGAGTATTTAATGGCATGCAGGCTGTATCATTTGCACTGAAATAGAACGCATTGCCTGGGCCTCTCATCTTCTAGAAGTATTCCACCCTCTTCCACAGGGAGGGTTCCCAGCAACCCCATATCTATTCTGTGGCCCTCCACCCAGACCCAGTAGGTAGACTGGGGTGAATTGCTTCCCTCACGTTGGGGCAATTAAATCTTTTGTCCCGGAAATCTGGTGTTGGTGCTTGTAGATCATTTGAACTGAAGACATGCACATGGAAGAATCATGGAGCAGTCCTCTCTGGTCTTGTACACATACACATCAAATCAAGAAAAGAAAGTCATTGAATAAAGTTAGTTGTCTTAGCGAAGGAGAGCAAGAGGCCATATGAGAGGCAGGTAGAGACCCTGAATAAAAACAGACTCTGCCAGCCTTTCAGTTTTTAGTACCAGCTCCTCATGTTGTCTTGCTCTACACACAGTTTTTGACTTCTTTGAAAGTTCCTGGTTAAAGATTGCGGTAAGGTTCTTAATACTTTTGTGATGCCTATAATCAAGATGCACATCTGTTTCCTAAGTCCTTGAATCTAGATTGACTTTATGAATTAGTCTGACCAACAGAATGTGGCAGAAATGGAATTCCACAAGTTTTGAGTCTAGATCTGAAGAACTTTGGATATTCATCCACTGTTTTTTTTTCTTTCTAGGAATCCCATGTCTACCAGGGAAGATGCCTAGTTTAGTATCCTGCATGTTGAAAGCCCTGTGGTTCATTCCCTCCCTACCACTGGCTTTTTTGCACTAGCTGACAGCATGCCAACCCTCAGTAGTGTGAGAATACCCTAGATTATCTGGCCTGCAACTGACTTGCCAGCTGTTTGAGAAGCATGAGCAATCTTAGCAGAGACCAGACAAGGTGAGTCCGAGTAGAAAAACTGCCATTTTCCACAATTCGGTTAAATAAAGGGTACTTTAAAAAAGTCCAGTATATTTTGGAGTAATTTGTTACGAAGTAAAAGGTAACTGATATATCCCTGTACCCTTCCAATTGACTCCTCCCAACATATTTTCCCCTTAAGCTAACTTGAAGCATGTGGTTTTGTACTTGTGTATGTTTTTACATGTAACTAAAAGAATCTTGACCAAGAGAGAAGCTGCATCAAGAGAGAGGCTAAAATTAACAGAGCCACGGAGACACTATAGAACGGACTAGCTGAGTCAGTTAAGGCGTCATGCGACCTGTTAACTTTATCTGCATTAAGCTGTAGTGAAGCGCTCAATTAAGCAAGGAACCCACCCCAATACTAAAAGTTGCTCATGAAATATCCTACCCTTGACCTTGTAATACTCTTTCTGCTGGATGCACTATATTCTTTGGTCTGGTAACCAGTGTATGTTTTGCATTGAAAATTTTTGCTTTTGTATCTTTTTCTGAGTGGGAATGTTTGTGATACTTTTGAAAGCTTGCTAACTTTGATATAAATTATTGAGTTACAGGATAAAAATGAGTTCTGCCTGCACACGATGGAGCCTAGTCTAGAGGAACATTGGACTAATCCAGAAATCATTTGCTTTGAGAGGAGGGACCCACTGATGACTTTTTTTTTTTTCTTTTTGTGGGTACCGGGGGTCAAACTCAGGACCTCGTGCGCCAGCAAGCACCTGTGCCGCTGAGCGATATCACTGGCCCTTTTTTCATATGTGGGTACTGGGAGTCGAACTGAGGACCTCGCGCTTGCCAGGCAGGCGCTTATGCTGCTGAGCCATCTCACCGGCCTGACATTTTCTAATTCACTTGCTAGTTATACTGATTGGACTATCTCCCTTTAGGAAGAGACTGGAAATGTACTTTTAATATAAGATAGTAAAATCATGCATTGCAGGGAAACCTTTTAATAAATAGAAAGATATGGCCCTCTCTGTGTCTGTCTGTCTCTCTGTACATGCATGTGAACCAAAACGAAGACTAGAAAACTCTTGCAGCGTATATCTACCTATACACCCAAGATTCTACCTTTTATTCATATTGCTCTCATCCTGTGAGGACTAAAGTTCCAGCAGTCAGGTTTGCACTATATAACCTGACTCTGTGGCCATTGTTTTTTTTTTTTTTTTTTTTAAAGAGAAAAAATAAAAACAATGATACAGAATTTCAAAACAAGGTAATAGGAAATTAACAATGGTTGATACATTGTATATTGTTATCTTCAAAGTAGTTGCTCAGATTACAAAATAAAGGTATTCAAAACTGATCAAACAATATAAGCACTTATATTGTTGATAGTCAGGGGTAGATTCCCAATTCTCTTTTTTTTTTTTCATGGTACCGGGGATCTAACTCACGACCTCACGCTTGCCAGGCAGGCGCTATGACGCTGCGCTATATCCTCGGCCCAGATTCCCAATTCTTACTGAGCCAATCTGTTCCTTTTCTAGGAATTTGGAACTCAGAGTGAGAGATACTTGTTAGTTTTCTCTGTGAGTTGTTTGAACTTGGGTACATAAACTAAGGAACTGTGGGACACCAAATATCTTTGCATCTTCTAATAAATTCCTCTTATGATTAAGCTAATTTGAAGTGGGAGTCTGTTACTTATAATCAGGACAGCTTCAACAACCAAAAAACTCACAAGAGTGAGGAGGCAGTTACTAAGAATTTCTTAATAGTATGTAAAGATATTGGCCATGTGTGGCCTTATCTCATTTCTAGTTTATTTTCTGGTACTGATACCAGGAGTCAATCTGGGGCTAAAAATGTGTTCCACTTAAAATTCAGGTGACCTTCTTATCTGCATTATTTTACCTATAGAACAAAACATTTTTAAATTTCTCAGGGTATATTTAAATAAATATATGCATTATTGTTTCCTCTAGTGAATTGAGTTTTGAATATAGCCTTAATAAATCTACAATACATCTTCCCAAACTGAGTATAAAAATCAGTTAACACAAATGTGTTGTAAAAAAAGTATTATCATCAGTCTAAAACATTGTATCTGCTTAATGACTAAGGCTCCTTTATCCTGTCTTTTTCTCCATGGGTAATTCTTCCAGGAGTTTGTAAATCAGTAAAGCCACAATTGTTCACACAGGATATGAAAAAGTTGCATCTTTTAAAAAAAAATATCAATTTGGAGTTAATGATGTATGGAGGACTTCAAAAGTTTATTTTGAAAATAATGTTTTTAAATTAATTTATTACTTTGGAATATAGACAAAAAATAAAAAGAAAAACAAAAAAATCTTCCTTAATGTTAAAAACAATCTAGGCATGGTGGCACATGCCTGTAATCCCAGCACTAGGGAGGCTGAAACAGGAGAATTGCCACTAGTTCGAGGGCAGCCTAGGCTACACAGTGAGTTCAAGGCCAGCCCAGACTACATAGTGAGACCCTGCCTCAAAACAAACAAACAAACCCAAACCAAAAGGAAAAAAACAAATACTTCAAAAGCCTTGTTGGTAAACTATATAGTTAAGGGTTGATAAGGAGATTTTCACATTATCTTGATTAGTGGAGAAAACAAGACAATACACCCAATCAAATAATGTACCCTACCAAAATAATTGAGAAGAAATAATTTATAGTGGTGATACTCATTAACCAAGGTCGTCTTTCAGTTGATTACCTCTGTTATAAATATCATGAGCTCTTTGATTATGACAAAGATGCATTATGAAATCTGAAAGATGACAATAATAATTATTAAAATTGTCATGGCAAGGAAGATTCTACAATGGACCATTGAATGCTCCTCCTCAGTAGGTGAAGAACCTGAGCGCTGGGTGAATGAAAGTCATGAATAGATGACCTTGCTGTATCCCCTAGAGGATGATCAGTCTTGGAGAGTAGATGCAGCTAATTTCAGTGTGGAAAAGTAGGTTTGAAAAATTCTCCCAAGTAGGATTTTTTTTTTAAATCTAACACCTATAAGTACTGTTAGTATTTTAAACCTGAAAGCCTCTATATAGAGTAGCTAGTCCAATGTACTCAATTAAAAAATGGCACAACTGAGGCCCGGAAAGGTTGATAACCTGCCCAGGGATACAAAGGTAGTTTGTCAATACTTTAGAAACAAAATAAAGCAGGTCTCATTATTTTGTATGCTTATTAAGCACTAAGTACTATGCTAAGAGCACTGTCCACATTTTCTCATTTTGATTCTGGCAATCTTAACAGGTTTGTGTTATCATTGCACAATATTATTATCATTTTACTAAAGCAGAGAGTAGTTAAATATCTTGTTCAGTGCCTTGCAGCCTAAAAATGGCAGGCTTGTTTGCATTCTGACCCATCTGACCATCCTATCCCATTATCACTCCTCCACACACTCCACCTCCATCCAAACTTATAAAGCCTTACAGAAAAGTTCTTTAGCTGAAAAGAAATAGTCTGTGTTTTAATTAATAACAAGCAATATAACTATCTGAAAATATTCTTTAATAACAGAAGCTAAAAGTCAGCTTAATCTGCAACAGGATGGCATTAAATGCCAAGGAAACATTTTCAAGTAGGATAGTAGATTTTATTATAATTCAATGGAATGACCTGACTCTTAATATGTAACAATGATTATGAACTTGAACATAACATTCTTATTTAGAAAGTGTTTTATTCACTGTGCTTTAGGTATTAGCTAATTCTCAATGGAAAATTTCACCAGGCAGCTGTGTATTCATATGCCACATTCTCTCTGAACCAGACATGATGAAATTTGATTTACGTTTGGGAAAGACCAGCTGCCTCCTCCAGCTAACACTCACACAGCATTAGTATAGGTAATGTGAACTTGCTAACCAACAGCTGAATGAATGATTTGAGCATTCTGGAAAAAGCAGCTGGTTTCGTAGGAAGCTATATCTTATTCAAAGAATACAACTCCATGAAAGACAAAAAGCATTTTTTTTTCAGTTATTTGTTACAATATAAATTACAGTAAAATGAATTTCAATTAGAATGAAATTAAGTAAAAATACATTTAATTAAATTTATTATAATAGTCATTTTTTTCAGTAATAAGTTATAATAACTTATAGTCTTAATGGTAGGGTCAGGTCATTGGTAGTAAGATCAACTATCTTGTGGGCTTCAGACCTTCCTCAAACCTTTTTTTTTTTGTGTGTGTGTGTGTAGCAGGGGTCAAACTCAGGACCTCGCGCACCTATCAGCAGGTGCCCATGCTGCTGAGCGATATCACTGGCCCTTTTTTCGTATGTGGGTTCCGGGAGTCAAACTCGGGCCCTCGCGCTTGCCAGGCAGGCGCTTACGATGCTGAGCTAACTCACCAGCCCAAACTTTTTTTTTTTAACGTGAATTTTTTTAGTTACAATAAAGACACTTTTTTTTTTATTAGTACATGTTTTGAGTATATGAAGATTACATTCATTTTACTTTTTTTTTTTTTTGGTACTGGGAATTGAACTCAGGGCCTTGTGCTTGCCAGGCAGGTGCTTGTGCCACTGAGCTATATTCCTGGCCTACATTCATTTTATGGAGTAAGTGTATATACACAACACAGTGTGAGTCCAATGTATGGACAGAAACCTTTAGAAAGCTTAATGTACAGATTGCGGTCATAAAGCTGATGATATGCTTACATTTTGAGAAGGAACACTGAGCAGAGAACACCTGTTTGACATTTGGCTTGGCAAATAAGTCTCTGTGTGAGTGAAGTAAGTAGTTAATTCACACTCCTGTGTTTCACTTTCCACCTTCAAAATAAAAACAGCAGAGACAGTGACACAACTATGTAGCACTTATTATGTACCAGGCACTGTTTTAAGCACTTTCCACAGATTAACTGATTTAACTTTTTGAAAATCTTCTGATATAATGTCTGAAATTCAAGCTAATAAGATAAAGATGATTATATTGCAAAGAAGCAATTATATTTCAGTATCACATACACATTGTAAGATTCTACTAGATATATAGAAACCCTCTTTGTGTGTTTTAAATCTGGCTCAGTTTCCAACAATGCTATTTGTATGTCACTTTTCAGGAAGGCATATCTAATATACCATGCATGATAAGATTAAGTTATATAAAATTATTGATATTCTTATGAATTAGGAATAAAACAAATAAATGGCTTTTCTAAAGTCATATACACAGAGAGCTGTAGAATAAAGATCTCTTTCTCTCTCTTCCCTCCCCCTTTTAGGTACTGAGGATTAAAATCAGGGCCTTGCACTGACCTACATGCCAAGCCTTTAATTTTTTTTTTTTTTCTGAGACAGGGTCTTGCTAAGTTGCCCCGGAAGGCCTAGGACTTGTGATTTTCTTGCCTCAGTCTCCTGAGTAGCTGGAATTAAGTTGTGCACCACCATGTCCAGCTCGAAGTCAGGTATCTTAATCCTTTATTTGGTGTTCTACCTGCAATATGGAACTAAAATGTTAACATTAATAAAAGTAACATAATCTTGACTTTGCATGGAGTTTTTTACTTCGCAAATTCTTTTACGTAGATTATCTAACTTCAGTATAAGAATATTATCATTATATATATCTAAATTGTACTAATAAACTTAATTTAAAAAAGAATACTATCATAAGATTACAGTACCAGATGATAGTGAATTTTGGGTCCTTGTTATTGTGGCCAATAGCCTCTGAGCCCCTAGTGCCCTGGATCCCCCTGGAATTCATGCCTTTGTGTAATCCCCATCTTTCGAGTGTGAGCTGGAACTAGTGACTTGTCTTAAATATCTAGAATACAGAAGTGATGGGATGTCACTTGGTGGCTTGTATTTTGGAATCTTTCACTCTCAGCCCTTGCTCGGAGGAATGTACCTACCACATCCAGGGAAAGTGTTACAGTTTTGATCTAAAACGTCTCTCCTTCCTGGCTGCCATGGGCTGAGCAGCTTTTCCTCCAGGTCTTTCTGTCTTGCCATTTCTGCCTTTGAGCCAACCAACCATGGGCTGAATCTTCTGAAAACTGTGAGCCAAAATAAACCAGGGCAGTGATATCGCTCAGCAGCATAAGCGCATGCCTGGCAAGCGCGAGGTCCTGAGTTCGACTTCCGGTACCCACATAAAAAAAAATAAAAAATAAACCTCTCTTCCTTTAAGTTCTGGATGTCAGGTATTTTGTCCCAGTGATGGAAAAGTGACTAATACAGGCAGAAGCCTGTGTTGTTAATAGCCCTACAAATAGGGACATGTGACTGTGAACTGAATCTCCGGCAACAGCCAGCCAGGACCTGAACAACAATGACAACCACACAAGTGAAGCAGACGTTTTACCTTTCTTCAGTCAATGCTTGTGATGTTCTTAGTCCCATCTGACTCTTGGCACCTACGAGACCTGAGCCAGAGGACCCAGCTAAGCCATGCACAGATTCCCAGTTCATAGATATTGTGAGATAATAAAAATTTGTTGTTTTAGGTTATTATGTTTTGGGATAACTTATTAGGTAGCAACAGATAACTAACCAACTTATTTAATTCTCAAAACAGCCCTACGAGGTAGTACTATTATGCAAGCCCTATCTGACAAATAAGGAAATTGAGGTTTAGAAATGTGCAGTAATCTTCCCAAAAGCAAGCAGTTAAGTGGCAGAGCTGGGATATGAGCTTGGCTTGCTGGACTCCAGAACTTGGGGTTGAGAACTGTGCTGTGTTGCCTCCTTGGAGTAAGATACAAGATGCGATTTGACTTAACACAGGTGATAATGAATCCTAACAGCCCGCTTTGATTTGAATATCCCTAAAAGAAGGCTAAGGTAGGCAGAGCAACTATTACTGTCTCTATTGTAATGATGACAGACTATGTAGGTCACATAGCCAGGAGGGCGGGCATTAACCTGAGCCATGCCTGACCCCAAGTCTCTGTTCCATGCCTCCTCATCCTTAGGTTCATGCTTGTTTTATTAAACAGGCAAAACAAATGCCACAAATATCATGTATTTTAATATAATGGTAATGTGTAGCAATCATAAGAGCTATAATCTACACCATCAATTATTAATTAAATGTATATTAATAGTATATACATCAGAGAAAGAGGCATTCGGCACAATTAGTGCAAGGTGAGAGATTATCCAAAAGCCAGTGGGACCTGGCTGGGAACCTTTTTAGTATAAAGGTATAAATTGCGACAGATGTGCTGGAGAAAACTGCTCCATCTGCAACACAGGAGTGTTTCTTCTGTCATCAAGATGATAACTAATAAAGTCTGTGAGACTTAAGACTATTGTTTCTTCTAAAATCACTTGTCCTCCCTTCTTGGAAAAATGCTTCATTTATGTGTAAGCCACCAAACCCTGGTGTCAGTACATTTTGGTCATCCACCATGTTAGGCATAAAGTAAGGCCTTCAGTAGCCTTAGAATTGTTCTTGTGTTGCCAAAAGGTCAAGAAGATGACATTTCTTTACCAGTTTGTTGTCCATGGAATAAAATATGCTTGCCATTATGAATGGATCTTGGAAATGATTTATTTGCTAATGACTAATTAAAATACATATTTAATATCTGATTTTTTTCAAAGCATCTGTGTAAGGAATTAGGCTTGAAGGGACAAAATGAGGGAGAGAATGATCAGAAAGTTAAAACAGTTCAGATGAAAATATAAAAAATGAAGCCCTCCTTCCTTCTCTCAGTGTCTACTTAAATTATATTGATCTATATGGTGGAATAATATTTATGGATTACTACACTGTCAACTTCTCATGCCAAGTGACAAACATTTCCTTGAACAGGGTACAGTTCAACATTAGAATCTGTGTTACATAAAACGTTTAAGATGACAGCTACTTAGGTGTGCAATTCATTTTTTTTTTTTTTGTGGGTACCAGGGGTCAACCTCAGGACCTCGCGCGCCAGCAGGCACCCGTGCCACTGAGCGATATCACCGGCCTTTTTTTTGTATGTGGGTTCCGGGAGTCGAACTCAGGGCCTTGCGCTTGCCAGGCAGGTGCTTATGCCGCTGAGCTATCTCACCGGCCCAGGTGTGCAATTCTTGTTCATCTAAAATACAGGAAAAACTTAATCACAATGACATACTATGTTGTCAGAAATCATGGAAGGATCAATATTACTGATTCAAAGTGGGAAGTTTTGGAATGTGGAGTCCTTTCCTGCAGGATCCTCCTCCCCATCTTCTCAGATGAAGTGGGCTTTCATTTCCCATTCTTCTTGGACTCCTACAGCATCCAATTCACCTTTCAGGGCTGTTTTCTGCCCAGTTCTGTTCAAGCTTGGTACAAATACCCATGATTATATTGCTGCTAACCAGGCAAGCTTTTGGACTTTGTACATTTTATGACCAGCCAACTTATTAAATTTTCTTATTCTTTCTAATGGAAGTTAAATTTATTCACTAATTCTTAGTAGTAATCATGACATTTGTACATAGCATAAATAGTAATACAGCTTCTTTCTGACCAATATTTATAACACTTCCTCCTTTCTTCTCTTCTTTTCCTCTACTACACTGGTTAGAACATTCAGATGAATGTCATATAGTGATATTCAGTAATAACAGGCCTCCTTCTTGTATCCCTATGGTGTTTTCCCAATAATATGATATTGGCTATTCTTTGAGGTGTCCTTATTGTCAAAAAACTGTTCCTTTCTATTTTTTGTTTACTAAAAGTTTTTTAAAAGTTATGAATAAGTTCTGGGTTTTATAAAATTTGGTAAGTTTCAAGATGACCATTGGCTCATTGATGTGATATTCTTGTTCACTTTAAAAGGCAGTTTAACTTCTCCATAAAATATCTCTGGTAATAAACTATTTGCAACATGCAAACCATTTGTAACATGTTTCTCTTCTCCCCTCCACTCCTACTCCCTCCTCTGGTTTCTTCTTTGTGGTACTGGAGACGGAACCAGAATCTCTGTGCTGAGCTATCTCTCCAGTCCTTTTTTATTTTTATTTTTATTTTTATTTTTTTTTTGTGGGTACCAGGGGGACGACCTCAGGACCTCGTGCGCCAACAGGCACCCGTGCCACTGAGCGATATCACTGGCCCCTTTTTCGTATGTGGGTTCCGGGAGTCGAACTCGGGCCCTCGCGCTTGCAAGGCAGGCGCTTACGCCGCTGAGCCATCTCACCGGCCCTCCTTTTTTATTTTTTTGGAGGCAGAGTCTTGCTAAGTTGCCCAGCGTGGGCTGGAACTTGCAATCCTCCTGCCCCAGTCTCCTGGAGTGCTGGTGTTGCAGTCATGTGCCATCATGCCTGGATAGTAACATGTTTTCTTGCACAAAGATTTCATGTTTATAATCAGAGCTAGTTCTTTCGGAGCAAGTTCCATTATATATTTGTCTGTTTCTTGTTATCCAAAGTGCAGTCTGGAGACCAGCAGCATTAGCATTACCTAAGAATTTGTTAGAAATACCAATTCTTGGCCTTCCCCCATGCTACTGATTAGAAGCTTTGCAGGTGGGGGTGAGGAATTCAGAGATTTAATATGCTTTCTCTATTTCTGCACACTAGGGCTTGAGAGACATAACTACAGAAGGCCTATGACTTTGGTTGCAACTGCAAACAGAACGCAGATGCAAAACCTGGGACCAGTACCTTCTCCTGCCTATGTAAAGGAAGGTTCTGTTAGTGGATTCAAAGTTTAAGGTTTTAGTGATTGAAAACAGGAGCACCCAAGGGCATTCTCTTTGACTTGGGGACATACCTGATCAGAGGGAATGTTTAGAAATCAAGAGAGAACAAATTCTTGTCAACAGGCTTTGGGGTAGTGGACTTAGTATGGGTCCATCTTACTTTATGTTCTAGAATACCAGCACCACACCTTTCACCTAAGTTTCAGCCAGGAGTATTTCTACAAGTTCTCTCACAGCAATAATATGGAAGATAATAATTATAATATGCCTACTATTTCTTCACAGTCTATGCTGCACAACACTCCCTTTACTCCACATATGTCCATAAGACAGGGTTATTATTACCATTTTAGAGATGAGACAATGAGGTGCAGAGTGGTTAAATAACTTATTTTGGGTTATAATAAAAAGAAAATGAGGAGGAGCATCAAATGAGAATCAAGAAAAGCAAACTGGAAAATTGGAATAAGAATGTTATAGAAAAGAAACACAGTGAAGATCAAATAGCCAATGAAACTTTCTTAAAAGCCTGTGCTTCTTTTATAATGATGCTTTTGCTACACCAAAACTATTTCTGAAAGGACATCAAGGCGAAAGGAAGCAAATTACACCTAGGATTGGACCTGGGATAGACGCACAAAAAGGGAATTTAATTCTGCCCTTTCTAGACCATAAAATCTTTGTGGAGTTGCTCTTCCTAGAATCCACACTAAATAGAACTGGTGGGAAGCTGGGACCAGCAGTGCCAGCAGTGAAAGCAAAGACAGAATGAATCACGAGGTCAGAGGTATCATTTTCAGCTAAAGGGCTGCAATGTCTGATGTAAAGAAAACGTTTTTCAAAAGTCTGCTCTGAGACAGCAAACTGCTCCCCTCATGAGCCAGGAAGCAAAAGAGAAAGAGAAAGAGGCTGGGTCCCCAATCTGCTTTAAGGGCATGTCCCAATACCTAAGGACCTGCCATTAGTCTCCACATCCTAACTGTTGCATCACCTCCCAACAGTGCCACTCTGGAAAACTGTCTTCAAGCTGATATATGTCAGTCAGCCCGTTTTCAAAATTGCACAACATAAAATCTCTGTGCAAGAGGAAGTAGTAGTAAGGGGCGGTTTTTCATAAGCAGTTTTTTTTTCTGTTATATTTCAGTTGTCATGCAAATCTAGTCATACAAGAGCAGTTTTATAGTATCCTATATCAAACATTAAATACTGGTCTTTCTGTCTTTCTCTCTCTCTCTCCCTCTCCCTCCCTTCATTCCTCCCTCCCTCTCACACATGCATGCATATATACACAGTATCTCTTTATAATCATCTAAAAAGTTCTACTGAAGAAAGTTGGCAACACACCAGTATACCCTCTCTACCTTCCAAAGGTCTTCATTGCAGAGCCAATGTAAGTTTATAGGGATCCCTGCCTCCCACCTACTGAGTGGTTCAAGTAATATACCTGAGATGGAAGGGAGAGAAAGATTAAAGTGAAATGGCATATTATTTACAATAATTTATAAATTCTTCAGTGGCTTAGAAAGTTGGGTATAATGAAATGAGTAAATGCAGATCTCAGAGTTTGACACAGCCTAGAATGTTATCTAGTTTAATGCTCTAGTTGAAGTCCATGCTAAAAATTCCTAAGGGCTAGGGGTACAGGTCAGTGGTAGAGTGTGCATTTAGTATGTGTGAGGATATACACAGAGATACACATTCACATCTGTCCTTCAGGAAAAAGGGCACATCCCAGCTGCTGGGATAGCTATCAGAATAGTCTTGTCTTTCATCCCCTTCAGCCATAGAGAGCTGCCTCACCCCTGATCATGCCTAACTGGGGCAGAACATATTCAATGACTGATGGGAGAAAGGCAAACCTTTTGGTAAATCTTGGGACAACTTTGATGGATCATTTTAGCTCAGAGCTCCCCATGAAGTTGACTGAGACTGCTGTGGGGTTCATTTTACAGCTCAGTTCCCTCTGCTCACTCTTGTTTCCTTCCTTCCTCTTGTGTGGTTCCCAAGATCATTTGCTATTAAACATCCCATACATCATCAAACCTTATCTCAGAGTTTGTTTCTTAGAGAACCCAGCTCAGACACTGGTTAATCACTTCCCAAAGATGCACAATACATAATTCAAAGACAGTTTAATTGCATTTTCAGGTAGTGTTAGAAAATTCTTATGTGAACTATTGAAATCTGAGTCTCTGTATATTTTGTTAGCTGGGTGTGTCCTTCTGAACTACCCAGATCATTACTAGTCCATTCACATTCTACTGCTTTGATCTCCACTCACTTGCCCTTGTCTTGTAGTCTGAAAGGTAGAAGAAAGTTTTAGCTGATTTATCACCATCTTCCCCCCCCTTCCTTCTTTCCTTCCATCCTTCCTTTTTAGTACCGGGGAATTGAACCCAGGGCCTTGTGCATGCTAGGCAAATACTGTACTTTACCAGTGAGCTACATTTCCAGCCTATAAATGGAACTTTTCAATGAATGAATGACTGGACAGGCTGGTAATCCTTTGCAGTACCTTTTTTTTTTTTTTTTTTGTGGGTACCGGGGGGTCGACCTCAGGACCTCGTGCGCCAGCAGGCGCCCATGCCGCTGAGCGATATCACCGGCCCCTTTTTCGTATGTGGGTTCTGGGAGTCGAACTTGGGCCCTCGCGCCTGCCGGGCAGGCGCTTAAGCCACTGAGCCATCTCACCGGCCCTGCAGCACTTTTTTTTGAGCATTAAATAAAACAATATATATTCAGCTCTTAGCAGTTACTGAAACATAGCAGATACTCAGGATAAATTAACTTCTTCCTCCTTGCTTTTCTCTACAGTGTAGATGAATGAATTTATAATATTGAACATTAATAATTGCCTATCAATTTCACTATCCTTTTGTTGGAACCTACTCCAAAAAGATACTCTGATTTTCTTCTATTCCCAAGAATTTAATTTTTACACAAATTAGACTTCCTTGGGTAAGATGCCCTAAAAAATCCCATACTGTAATGGTCAAGTCAGATTTTTCCCAAATCCTTTAGAAATATCACCACATTGCCATAATTTGATAAAGGGATAAAGAACTGCTGTTTCTAAATAAAAAATATTTCATGGAGTCTGGTTTTATCTTATTTGGGCCCTCAGAGTAGCAGGGGTCATTTGAAGGTTTTGAGAGTCTTAAGCTGCAAGTTTCTGCTGCTGGTTATTATTTCTCAAAATACTATCTTTTTGCTATAAAAATGCTATCTTTCTCATGCCAGATTTCATTAAGACCATTCATTGGTCTGTACTAGATACCCATTTCTTTTACAACTTGTAGTTTAAAATCATCCAGACAGAGAAGAATTGGGTGTACAGCTTCTTCCAAAGGATTTTGTCTTCCTAATCCTTTGACTGTACATGTTGTGTACTGATCAACAACAGAGTTCTAACAACCTATTAAAAGGTTCCACTGACTATGTATTTTTCATTTGAGCTGTTTTAGGAGAATACAACAATGAAATGTTCAACCATGAACTCTATTAAAGCAAGGACCACAGTAAACATAATAATTTACAATGGGTGAGAAAAAATAAGAGAGCGAATGTGAAAATTAAATGTGGCAACATCTCCTCCCCTTTATTTAATTTTGTTTTCCATTATTTCAGCTACTTGTTGGTAACTGTGGTCCAAAATATTAAAAGGAAAATCCCAGAAGTAAACCATTCATAAGTTTTGTCATGCATGCTGTTCTGAGTAGTGTGATGAAATCTTATACCCTCCTGCTCTATCCTACCTGGGACATGAGTTATAGCACTTTGTCCAGCATATCCATGCTGCATATGCTACCTGCTAGTTAGTTGTTAGTAGTCATCTTGGTCATCAGATCAACTGTTGTGGAACTGCAATGCTTGTGTTTAAGTAGTCTTTATTTTACTCCACAATGACAAAAAAATGCAAGTGTAGCAATACAAAGGAGGCACTAGGGCATAAAATATGGCAGAACAGATTAACTCTGGTATTGTGTGGCAATGCGCTATCTGCAGTGTCAGACATTCACTAGGGGGATTTTAGAAGGGGTGGGGGACTACTGTAGAATCAAACAGTGTTAAGAGTATAATTCTCAAGGAATTTACTTATTTGTCCTGATTCAGGAATATGCCACCTGACTGAATGAATAATTTCTATAAATTCTGGTTCTTAGATTTTTTTTTAGGCTTATTGGTACATTTTAGCAATACATAATGATTACACTCATTATAGTGAATTAGTACCTGTACATGATATAACTTGATTCTTTTTTTTTCCCCATTCCTCTAAGGTTCTTAGATTCTTAATCCAATAAATGAGGGAACAAATACTTTGTGAAAATTAGATTGGCTATTGATAAAATCCCTGTATTCCCAGGAACATAGATATTGGTAAGCTGACTGCCCTGGGCTTCAGATTTTAAGGGTCACAACACTGGCTCGAGAAATGGCTTGGGGATGAGCTTTTGCCCCATTCCAAATCAAGTGATTCCTCTTTTGCTCTTCAGTGTTCCCTCATCTTTCTCTCTCCTCACCATATAGCATTTTTATTGTGTGTTTCCCTAAAGCTAATGCTCATATAATTTCATACATATAAAAATGTGGCAAGTGGAGAAGAAAGGAGCATAAAGCACAAGATGCCAGACTCCCTGCTGCCCTTAAATGGCCTTGATAACATATGGTATGAACAGTAAGTTCCTATTTGGGTGAAATTGCACTCTCATGCAGCCTCAAGCTTATTTTATCATGTAAATAAGCCTGCAGAAAATACGGGGAAGGTGTCCCTATATTAAAATATTAGATGTATATCTTTTAAAGTGAAGTATACAGATAAAATTTCAAGAAGGTCAATAGAAATATGAAAAAAAAAATGTCCTGTGTGTAAAGGTGAGGAGTAGAGAACTGGATGGTTGAGTGTTGGGAAGATGAACCAAAAGTGCAGGGTTTGTCTGAGGATTTTTGCAAAGAGATCCACTTTCCATTTAAGTCTTGGTATCTTGGTGGTGGTTTAAGTGGTGGAGTAATAAGTATGTCAACATGGAGGTGTATGAGCCAGGTAGGGACAAAGTGCTGCTAGTATCATATCTTATTTCCATTCCCAATAACAATTCCAGTGCCTGGGATGTAGCTCAGCGGCACAGCGCCTGCCTGGCAAGCGTGAGGTCCTGAGTTTGATTTCTGGTACCAAAAAACAAAACAAAAAACAAAAAACAAACCACCACCACCACCACCACCAACAAAAACCCCCCAAAACCAGAAAACAATTCCAACAAACAGCAAGGAAAGGAATTGTACTGCATTGTCACCTGGACTAGAGATGTGGCTTGGATTTTGACTTTTCCTGGATACCACCTCTGAGAATCCCTCACTTGGTTAATCTCCTTAAAAGGATTGAAATTTGTTAATGTGCTTGCTTCTTACCAGGCATGCAGAAGAAGAAATAGCAAATATTCTGTATAGGCAAAGTGGCTAACAAAGGTGTCATCAGGACGAGTTGTAAAGAAGGCTGTGTCTCCTGTCTCAACACTTGCTCAAGGGAAAAGAAGGTCCCGGAGAATACATATTAGCATTTGGTCTGGGAATGTATCTCGAGTGGAATTCCCATGGGCAGACAAAGAGAAAGAATATAAAGTCTAGTTTACAGTGTTTGTGATGTTGATTTCTACAGAATGTTAAATGTCAGTTGGTGGACACACATTGTTCATTTGAATACTTTTTATTGTAAAAGTGATCTGTGAACTGTATATACATCTCTGGAAATTTTCACGAACAGCTACTTAAAAGAGTATTTCACCATACATATACCTAAGGGCCAGAATCAAGGCTACATTTTTTAAAGCTCCTTTCTAGTTTTGTCATTATGTCTCAATTTATAAAGATCTGTAGTAGTCCTTGGGACTTTTACAGCCCCTGTCAGGTGATGATGACATGATACTTAAATTCTATCAACAGTGACAAATCAAGATGTGAATAAGGTTCGCTTTATAGCTCTCTCAGCTAATAAAATTCCTGGGCTCAAGTACTTCTCTTGCCTCCGTGCAGCAAAATGGTCAGTTGTGAGGTAATATGCAATTTTAGAAATAAGCAACACATCTTGTTTTAAACATGATACAGAAACAGAGCTGAGCCCTACTTTGGAGGTCAGCATCATCGTCACAGCTGTGGGCTGGAGGCTAACGTTTTGAAAGGAGTAAAAATGTGGGTAGGCCTATTTTGTTCATTTGTTAAGTGAGCCTCAAATGCCTCTGTTCATTTATTTCTTGAGCACAGGGTCATCTTATTTAATTCAGCAGGAAACAAATGCACCAGTAAGAGAAGAAAGTCTCATCATTTCCTGTTTGTATTTCAAAGGTATTTCAAATATCCTCCCCCATGGAAGAGGCTGCACAGGGAGCCAGACCCAGACGCCTACTTTGTCCTTCAGGCACAGGGTTAAATCAGGCAAGCCCGTGATTTACAAGGGCAGCTGGGTGTTCAAGGTACTGCACATTTTGTCCCAACATACAACTATGGTAAATGTATATTCTGAAGCAATGTCAAGTTCAGACCAGTAGCATGTACTGCTTGGGATTTTGGGAATACATGGGAAGGACGGTAAATGAAGGCTTAATTATTTGGAAAAAACCTCACTTGATCATCTATTATTCCCTCCAAGACCCCTCCCCTTACGGAAAGATTTGGTGCAGGAGGCAAAAAAAAGACAATAAGGAAGGTTAGGAAGAAGCACCCTGTGATTCTGACACCTCTACTTCATCCTTTTAACTCAAGGACAAGGTCTTTGTTGGGTTAAATACAAGGTCCTTTCCAGAAACGATGCGGGCAGAAATCCATCAAAGTACATATATTTTAACAATGCAAAACCATGTATGTTAGCATCCTGTGATGGGAGCCAGGATCTCACCTTACGGTATTGGGTGGAATAGCTTCAGATCAAACTTCTCATCTGAAGCCACACTACCAAGCTTTATTTTGTAAAATACCCCACCTGGGTATTTTGGATATCCCACTTGGGTATTCTATTTATCAGGACTGAGTGCATCATTATTTTCGGAGGGCTGAAGGGATCCTGCAGTCATTTCTAATCAAAGGTTTTTTTTTTTTTTTGTGGGTACCAGGGGGACGGACCTCAGGACCTCGCGCGCCAACAGGCGCCCGTGCCGCTGAGCGATATCACCGGCTCCTTTTTCGTATGTGGGTTCCGGGAGTCGAACTCGGGCCCTCGCGCTTGCAAGGCAGGTGCTTACGCCGCTGAGCCATCTCACCGGCCCTAATCAAAGGTTTTATAATCAATATTGGCTTTGAAATCACCTCGCCCTCCCGCGGTCCCCCAGAGCACCCCATCTTCCTGTGCGGTTTCTACTCAAGTCTTTTTTTCTTCTTTCCTTTCTAGCATCCCTTCCAAAATAATCTTTAAACTGCCTTAAATGCTTTTGCACGGAAGCAGGATAAAATTCTTAAACCACAATCCATACTCAGGTTCGCAAATCCGAGGGATTGTTTGAAGGAGAAACGCGTTCCGTACTAAGAACTCAGGAGACACGCACAGACCACTATAGTCTTTCTCCCACACCCCGAGCCCGAACTCTCGCCACCTTTGCACCTCAGAGGGAGCGAAAATCCCCAAGCTAGAGCTAGAGCCCCTGCCCCGGGGTAGGGCAGACAGCGAAGCCCCGGAAGTTGTGCGCCCCTCACCTTGCGGACGGTGAGTACAGCCGCGTCGCACTGGGCGAACTGGGGCGTCCCGCTGGCTCCAGAAGCCTCACTCCGAACCGCTCGTTTATCTCTCGAGCTTTATGTAAGCGCCGCTTCTTTACGCCGGGCTCTGGCGTACAGCGAGCCTCGGGCGTCCTCCCCTCCGGCGTCCTAGCCCGCCAGGGCCGTTGGGCTGCGGCGAGACGGAGCCGGGAGCGCGGCGCGGTGGGTGGCACGCGCTGCGCTGCGCCCAGCGCGGCGCTGGGGCAGGAAGAGGAGGAGGAGCAGGAGCAGAGGGCAGTCTATTAAATCAGCCGCGAAGGTTGCAGCCACCCAGGACAGCGCTGGACGGAGAAGAGGGTGGGTGGGATGAAAATGTGAACCCGGGCGCAGTGCGGGGTGGTGCTGGAGCAGAGCTGGGTCGGAGCTCCAGGATGCTCAAGGGTGCTCCAGGGCTTGCTGAATTCCGGAGCTGAAGTAATCCTCGGTTCTCGGTTGCAAACACTAGAGGGCAGCGCTGTCCGTGCTATAAACCTGGCTTATAAAGCTGGAGGGGTGGACAAGGTCCTACCTCCATTGGCCTCAGCCCAGACCGAGAAGGGCCATTTGGTGCGACAGAGACAGACTTTGTTCCCCTCTTCTTTGGAAGGCTGCGTGGGGGAGGGAGAGTAGAATAGAGGATGGCTCCTCCACGCAAACCTTCTGGAGGTGAATTAGCGTTCCTCGGAGGGGAAAATTATAGTCAAAATCCACAGGATCCATTAAACATCAGGTTGAGAAGAAAGGGAGGGGAGGGAGAAGTGAAAGAAATTGAGGGTGCGTCAAAGTGGAAGGGGGTAGAGAGCTGGGGAAAGCAGTGAAAAGGAGACGGGTATGGGTGTGGGTTGGTTGAAGCTGAGCGACCTGTTGAAACAGATGGGTTGTTTTTCTGGTGTGAATTCTCGGAGGGTTGGCATTTCAGGTTGGCCAAGGACTTTGTCCTCTTCTTATCCTTCCAGGAGCACTTGGTTTTGCCGTAAAGTTTTGCCGGAGAAGTTAACCTGGGAGGGACTTTATAGAATCCTGGCGCGCTGAAGGAACGTTCCTTAGGGGCTGATTAGCTATCCCAAGTTTCTTGTCTCCCGGATCCTAGAATTTAGTGAAAGACTGATTCATACACTAGCAAATCTAATCCAGAGTAATAGTTTGGGAGTTGGGGGACAACAGGATGCACAAAGGAGGCAATCTGATCCAGCCTTTGGTGGTGGTGGGATGTGTAAGTTTAGGAGGAATGTTGTTGGTAGTGCTGGAGAGCAGGAAGTGATGCACAATGGCTCCCCTGCATCCCCCAGATTCATTCTAATCACATTTGTTAACCTTTTGTTTGGATGCTGGAGTCCCACTGATATATGAAGAAGCAAGAATGCTTATCTACTTTCTTACTAGAGGTTAGATTACAAACTTTGTGAGGCAGAGACTGTGTATGAGTTGTTGATCACACCAGTACAGAGAAGTGTCAAGACCCTGGCTGGCGTCATCTGTGGTTTCCTACCTCCACTGTGGAAGTGGAACTAAACTGGGAAGGGAAGGAGATAGAATGGAAAAGGTATTCATATTTATTAAGTTCACACCATCCTAGGTGGCTCTCCAAGCATTATCCCACAAAATATTCCTAATAGTCCTGAGGTTCGTATTTCATTCTCCGTGTTGTCTGTCATGTCACAAGGCCAGAAGGAGAGTATGGAGTGTCTCCAGAGAGGTCCCTCCATTTGTCAACTTTCAGCAAGCTACGCTATGGTAACAAAGCATAACCCCCAAATCTCAGTGGCTCATTACAGAAAATTATCACACTCACAGAACATGTTAACTCTAGATTGGCTGTAACTTCACTGCATGTGTTTATTCTGGGACCCGGACGGATGGAACAAGGCCATTCTCAAGGTGAAAGGGAGAAGAATGGTGGAACATTACAGTGGCTTTTAACATTTTTAACATTTCTGCTTAATTATATATTCTGCTCACATTTCATTTGCTAAACTAAGTCACATGGTTGAGCTTGATGTCAATTGAATAAAAAGTAGGAGAGAGTCCAAGGAGGAGCTTAGTAGAGATGAACCTAGGAGTGATAAAATATTGTGAACAAATCATTCAATTGGTCACAGTCTCTAACAAGTCTTTTGAATGAAGGCATTTTCTCTTTATTGGTTTGAGCCTATTTACTAATTGTGTTTAACAACTTCAGTATAAAGGGAGCAAAATAATGATTCTAGGTAAATGAATTTAATTGATTAGAATATGTCCACTGGGTCCAAATTATATAGGGAGCACTTGGCAAGTTGGACTTGCCCTAGGAAAATACTCCATATGCTGGTCACCAGCTGGTTCTTCTTCTGTTGGCACATGTGACTAACTATTCCTGGGAGAAAATAAGAAATGTAGACTAGATGGAACAAGATCTCTAACTCCTGTGGTTTTGATAATGCTTCAAGATAAACACAAATTTTCACCAAAAGTAATGGGGAGAAGATCTTTCACTGATGAGTAGTCATAGGTGATCTATTGAATGCCTCAAACTTGGAAGTTTGAAGGCTATGTAGGACCTAGTCCCTATCTTCAAGGAGTTCAACATTCCAAGTAGGTGAAGGCACTTACATGGATTCCTATATGAAGAAGCTGAAGGAACAGAAGAGCCTCTGTGGAGGGACTGAGGCTAAGCTAGCTTGGGGAAGGAGCATAGAGTGGAGTAGACCTTCTCTCTGTGGCACTAATCCTATCTTCCTGTCCTTGGAGGCATGCTTCTATGTACTTAAGAGAGTTGTTCAAGGGTGGCAAGCATGTGGATCTGGGAACTCTCCAGCCTGATACTTTCCAGATGGACAAACCAGAAGTCACATGCTATGACTGTGTGTTCTAAACAATTATGTTCTTTTGCTCCTGTTTTTTTTGTTTTTATTTTTGATTTTTATTTCAGGATGGCCTCACATCCTCTTGCCTCAGCCTCCCAAGTCCTGAAATTATAGGCATGTGCCATCATGCCTAGTTCTTTGCCCCTGTTTCAATAAGTAAATAGCTTGCAAGTGGAAACTGTGAAAGCACAGCCCTCCCTGCCACTCAATGTGCAGACTGAGTTTTAAAAACTGGTATAAAGGAGATGATGACCACCTGTAAAAGTGATTCACATATTTGTGCATATGTCGTTCTATGTTGTGCTTCTAACATGGAGAATTCATTTGGATTTGCTCCTCCTGAGTTCTGGACAAGGCTGGGAGTCCTTGTTCTGTGCTCACAGAAGGACTTTGGTGATTTGGGACCCCATGTTATGGCAGCACCCTCCTTGCTTTTATTATCCTATGCGACAATATTTAGGCTATTGCCAAGCACTCTGACTTTACACTCTATGATTCAGATTCCAGCCCCAGCCCTTATAGTAGAGTGATCTTGGGCCAACTTCTTATTTGACATTCATTTCAGTTTCCAAATCTCTAGAATGGGGATGATGACATACTAGACTCAATGAAAGATTTTCACATGGGATGATGCACAGTGGCTGACCCACAATAAGTGATCAGTATTAGCTATTAAAATATTTCTGTACTTTTTCTTTACTATGAGGGAGGTTCATTTATTAGATTTATTTCAATGTCTGTGCCTCTGGTTTCTGAACCCTTTCTTTTAGCCTTCAGATGAGGATATTCTCTGTCCCAAATATTCCTTATAATTGAGTTTTTTCTCTCTTTTTCTTCCTTGAAAATATCTTTTTGTCTTTACCATCACCATTTAATTTTAATTTTAATCTTTGCAGTATTGGGTATTGAATCCAGTTAGACCTCCACCACTTTTAATTTTTTTTTTTTTAATTTTTGAGACAGAGTGTTGCTAAATTGCTAAGTTGCCAAGTTGCCAACACTGGAATGAACTTGCAGTCCTCCTGCCTCATCCTTCCAAAGTGCTGAGATTACAGGCAAGTGCCACTACACCTGGCTAGCATTAATATTGTGGAAAGAAAATGACCCGTGCTCAGCATTTCTCATTCTTCAACTCCCACTCATTCTTTACTGAACTGAATATAGCTTCTGACTTTGTTATCCTATCAAGACTTCCCCTGGGAAAATCATCAGTGACTTTGTAATTACCAAATTACAAAGAACTTGCTTTTTTGGTTTTTATCCTCTTTATCAGTTTTAGCACTGCTGACCACAAGTCTTCCTTAAACTTTCTCTGCTCTTGGCCTTAGGGACACTTCTCTGCTGGTATTTCTGTCTCTATACTATCATGTACAAGTTTCCTTCCCCGACTTTTCTTTCTTTGAGTGTCCTTTAGGTATTGTTGATTATAGGCACAATTTTTGGTATAGAGAATTAAAAAGTGAACTTGAGTAAGTGGAGATACATTTATGTATTTGGATAAGAAGACTAAAGAATTTTTTTCTTTTTTGTGGGTACCGGGGGGTCGACCTCAGGACCTCACGCGCCAGCAGGCGCCCATGCCACTGAGCGATATCACCGGCCCCTTTTTCGTATGTGGGCTCCAGGAGTCGAACTCGGGCCCTCGTGCTTGCCGGGCAGGCGCTTAAGCCGCTGAGCCATCTCACCGGCCCAAGAATTTTTTTTCTAATGGAGAGAATTTGACAAAATATTATTATACTTATCTGAAATTATAAATTTAGTAGAAAAGCAAAGACTTTGAAAAAGACACTAACTGGAGGATAATTGTCTTAGGTAAAATAATGTAGCCAGTTATAAGGCTAAAATGATTTTTAGAGTGAATACTGTCATAACAAATACATTTAAAAAGAATAAAGAAGATAGCACAATTAGGGACCTTTATATATATATCTATTAGAAAAGTATCACATACCGGTAAAAAATAATTACTAAATAAAAATATTGAGAACACTGACCACAAAAAAACCACAATTTGAAATCTTCACATCATATTATAGATCACAATAAAGTCCAAAGAGATTGAATACTTAAATGTAAACAATTCAAAAAAAGAAACACTTAAGTTATGTATTCTCTGATATGTGGATTTTTAAACACTGGGCTTAGTGTTTAAGGGCATTTGGATTAGTAACTCTCTACCATTCCTTAACACACAGAGCTATAGAGTTTCAGTCGTATTCATTATTATCTCAAGCTAACCACACCAGAATCTTCTTTTTGTTTACACAAATCTCAGGCCTTCCTGCAAAGTTCCAGTGTAGTTGTGTTGGATTCCCTTGTCTCCCTAGGTGGTAAGGCAGGAAATGTTCTTACTCTTTTGGTGTCCACATCATCTGCCTTTTCTAGATCCTCACTCTGGCTCTCTGCTCACGCTGGTCTTAACAGAACCCTTCATTATCAGCTCTCACTTTTCCCCTCATTCACATGCACCAATGCATCTCATTATACTACACCTTTTACTACTTGACAGAGTTCTTGGTGTACAGTAGGTGCTTAATAAATAATGAATGAACAACTTTCAATTATAATTTTAAGTCACTTTCTTTAGAAAAAGGCTCTTATCTATTATTCTTCAAACTATTCTTTCAGTCATGCAATGATGGAATGCTGCCTTAAAGTAATGGTAGCAGATATCAGGAAAAGGGTTAAATATAATTTCTGATTTAAACAATTGGATAGAAGAACTACTACAATTATGTTCCAAATCTGTTAAATTTGAGGATGTTGTATGCGATTAATAGAGTTTCTGATCAGTAGTGGGAGCTGGAGATAACTGTTTTGGGGGTCACCAGGCATTGGCATTTATGTACATCTTTTGGGCTAACTACTCAAACTGCATGTGTACATCAGTGTGCTTATCTTAGAATATTCTTTTGTTCATCTCCCAGAGATTCATTTTTCTCTAAGATATTTAAAATTTTTCTTTTTGGACCTTACTTGCACATCTTTTCTCTTTAATTTATTACTCACCCAAGGCTATTCATAAAGTCAGAGAAAGGAAAACATCCTTTTGATCTTTAATCCCTGGCAGCATTCTCTAACTGACCTTCATGAGAAAAGAACATGCCCACTCTTTTTTTCTTTATCTTGGAAGCTTTTCCTTTTGCATGAAAAAGGAGACTTGGGCATCACTAAGACTCTTTTTATCAGGCTCCAGACTTTAGAAGCTGTAAGGACCACGCGCAGTGCACTTTCTTGCCAAAGCCAAGGAAGACACCTGCTATCCATCTGACCTGGCTTCTGCTGGAGGATTATTGAAATCCTATCTTTAAAATTTTTCAACACATTGGATACATGATGAATATTAAAATACTAAGAAAAATCCTCGTTTTTTTTCCACAGCAGAAAAACCGTGTTTAACATGTACATAGCGCTTTGTATACATCATTTGATCATCACAAGTGAAATAAGATTAGGAGATAGAGATTATCATCACCAATTTATAAACAGAGAAAAGGAGGTGTTGTGGTCATAAGTGGTCACAAGTAGCTAAGCTAAGTTGAACCTGTGACCAGATCAAAGGGTTGTTGTTTTCTAAACCTTTGGAATGTGTTCCAGAGATGGGCTAACAGAGCTCTAAGAAGAGCTTGGTTATGGAAATGACTGGTCTACATGGAGCAGAAGGGTAGGGATAGAGGACTCAGGACCACTACAGCAGGGAATTCCTGACAGAGGTGTACCTGACAGGGGTGTGTGTGTGTGGGTAGGACAATCACAGAATGCTTTAAAACATGTTTATTCATTTTAATTAATAATGTTGTTAGTATGCATAGAAATTTATAATTTTTGAAGTAATTCCACTGTCATCAAAAGATCCAGCAGTTTCAAATCGTGTTAAAAAAAAAGAAACAGGTTAACGAAATAACACAGTAGCTAATAATACTTCAACTTTACATTGATTTACTGTTTTCTAAATAGCTTAGTATGATTTATATAACATAAAATTCACTCATTTTGAGTATACAACTCAATGATTTTGGTAAATTTTTAGAGTTAGCAGCCACGGCCACAGTACTGTTATAGAAGATCTCCATCACCCTGAAGAGTTCTCTCCTGCCTGCAGTCAGTCCCTGCTTCCATCACCAGTTCTAGGCAGTCACTGATCTGCCTTCTGACTTTGTATATTTGCCTTTTTTAGACATTTCATATAAATATGCAATCTTTTTGTGTCTGGCTTCTATTACTTAGCAAAATGTATTTGGATTTATATGTTTGACTTTGTACCAGTAGTTCCTTCTTTTCAGTTGCTGAATATTTTTTCACTGTATGGATATGCCATATTTTAAAATCCATTTAAAATTACCTACTAACTTTAAATAATACAACTTACATATCACTCTGACATACATTATTTAACTGATCCTCAGGAGTCATGGGAAGAAGTTATGGCAAGGGTCTTATGATGACAATAAGACTGGCAATAGAAGGTGACATTTATTGAGCCCTTACTATTTGCAAAACTGCTTTAAAAATGTTCTATGTATTAACTCATTTAATCTTGCAACAGCCTTATGAGGAGTGAATTATTATTATCATTATATTTTAGACCATTGGTAGACTGGTTTAAACAGTTGAAGTAACATTCCCAATTCTTTGCAGCCTCTAAGTTGCAAAACTGAGTTCTGAAACCAAACCAGGTAATCTGGAATAAGTATTGGCCTAGAGAAATTAGGAGATGACTTAACTTGTTGGAAGTTATCCTCACTGTCTTTCTGATGTCAATTTATTTTATACGTTTATAACATAAATATGTGACATAAATTTATTTATCAGATACCAGGAAAGTTTAGATACATTGGATACCTTAGTGTAACTCTTACAGATTGATGAGATGTAAGCTGAAAAAATAAAGAAAAATATATATGTCCTTCTCTAAAATTACACGTCTGGTCAGTGATAGAGCCTGGTAGTTTCTGGTAGGAACTGGATTAGATTCCAGTTCTCCTGACTGTACAGTCGGTGCTTTTGTCATTAGTTTCCTCTTTAAGCCTCATATGATGGGGACATTTAGGATCCTGGAAGACAGGGAAAGGATGAGCTTGTTATGAGAGGAAGAACACTGAATTGGGAAGTGAAAGTATGAAGGAGACATAATTGCTTTTCTTTGAATTTGGGTGAAAAGAATGCATGTCTGACAGGGTCTACTCTAGTCCTAGTAGTCTAGAATAGTGGAATAGTCCAATATTTTGGATTTTTAAAAGAAATTACATGTTTTATTTGGGAATACATGAAAGGATTCATTTATCCTGAGAGTATACCCATAACTTTTATTCTAGTAATCTCCTGCATTTATATAGAACTTTAAGATGGTGAATTTTGTATGCATCACATGAATGATAAGTGGCCGAACAGGAACTCCAATGCAGGAATTGTGATGCTAACTCTGGGTGTTTCCTCAATGGTTCCAGATTACACCTCATCAGGAAAAGCTATACACACATACTCTTTTGATTCTTGAACTAATTTCACAGAGTTATAATATAGTTTTATAATTTGTTTAGAAATCAAAATAATCATTTTGTAATTTAAGTAAAAATATTTTAAATTATCACAAGTAAAGATTATCTTATGAATTTCTTTTTAAAATTGTTCCTTTTTTTCCATTCTCTTTTCAAAAAAATTTTAGTTTTTATCAGTACACTGTTCCAGTACATAATAATCACATTCTTCATGGGGAGCTGGTGCATGAACACAGCACATCTTAATTATTTTTTCATTCTCCTTCCCTCTGCTCTCTCCCCACTCCCGCCATCTCTTGGTCTGAATTACTTTTTTTTTTTTGTGGGTACCGGGGGGTCGACCTCAGGACCTCGCGCGCCAACAGGCACCCGTGCCTCTGAGCGATATCACCGGTCCCTTTTTCATATGTGGGTTCCGGGAGTCGAACTCGGGCCCTTGCGCTTGCAAGGCAGGCGCTTACGCCGCTGAGCCATCTCACCGGCCCTGAATTACTTTTTAATAATAAACATGACATACATGTATCAAGATTGTGTTCTCCCTCCCCCTTCTTACTTCCATTTCTGGAACTTGAAACATATAAAAATATAGGTAACTAAGGAGAATTTTTTTTCTTTTTTTGCAGTGCTCTGGATCAAACCCAGAACCTCACCTATGTTCAAGTGCTCTACCACTGAGCTATGCCCCAGGCAAGAAAGGCTTTTGGGAAGCAACTTGAAAAGTGCTGAAAGCAACTTGAAAGGTGCTGAAATGGGAGCAGAGGCTACCTTTGGTGCCATATCACAAAAGTAAACAGAGGATGTAGCAAGAGAAGGTCTGCTTGCACAGTGTGGAGGTTCATTTATCTTGTAAATAACTCAACCTGAACTAGATGCCAATGGAAGCTCCGTCCTGCCTCCTCTCACCCCATTTCTGTCATGTCTGGGTATCCAGAAGAGAACCCAGATGGGCAAAACTTTTTTGTAAAACCAAGAAGAGGGAGACAGATTGACCTTTGTGCAATGGTGAGCAAAAGGAGGTAATTGGATTCTAAGATTGATTGAAAGGGAAGAGAGTAAGAGGTATAAAAAAGACAATGACTTACTGAGGATAAGGCTGGCCATTTGAAGTGGCTCAGAGGCTCTAAACTAAAGCTGCCTTTCCTGCTCAGCCTGTGGAGAAGCTTCCAGACCTTTGGGTAATATGGAGAAATCCCTCCTAAATACTGCCAGGTGCTTCCACATTGAAACATAAAGATTAAGGGCTATTCTTTTGGACTTCTTCTTCTCTACTTATCTACTGTTTATCTTATTATGTATATATTTAGGTTAATAGTTGAGACCACCACTCTTTCACTATTAAATTTATCATATGGGTTTACATATGTAAGGACAAGTTCCAACTTGATCCTATTAGTTAAGGAGTCAGCTCTTAACTCTTTAAATTAATTCTTTAAGAAAAGAAGCATGATTTTTTGAAATGGATTTTATAGTGACATGTTATGCTTGGTTTAAAATACTGACTGAAATTTAATTATATGTTCTGATCTAAAAAATAGATCCTAAACACTTTCATGAGCAGACGTTGGGAATCTTGCATTTGTGTTTAAAAAAAAATCCACTCCTTTGTGTATATATATATATATATATATATATATAGTTTTATAATTTGTTTATAATTTTGTGTGTGTGCATGTGTGTCTTGGACTGTAATCATGACAGAAGGAGGGTTAGGCTGTAAAGTGCAATCCTTTTCTCTGCAAACAGCTCAGTGCTGGTGAGACTGGTCATTTCTAATGTAAGGAACCAAAACAAATTTAATATAACAATATTTTCTTTTTTAAACATTAGCTTTTGTTGTATTATAGGTATTTTATGAGAATTTTGGTTCAATATATACAAATTATGCATTTGGTAAGATCAATAACAATTTAGGACCTTTTGAGATATGGTGGCCGGTTGCTCTCAGTTGGGTGAGAGAGTGACTGCCCAGTGGGGGTCATGCTTCACTGATCCTCACCAGTCATCATTTGTGTGCACTTGAGAGGATTCAGGGGCCTTTAGGAAGTTCTGCTTTTAAATACAAAAATTTAAATAATTATTTCTAAATCTTTGAATTTAGGAAAAATAATAATAGAAACAGATATCATGGTTATCTTCACATCTTTAAGGACTGGAAGCCCCAGAAAAACTTCATGAAAGGGAAAATAATGAACTTATAAAATTTGTGATTTTGACACTTGTAAGATGATACTCAGTGTTTTGTGAGGCTGGAAATATATTAATCATGACAAATTCTCAGTTACTTAATGCTTGGAATAGGTAAAAGAAGTATCAAACAAAGCAATTGACACTTGTATTCTAATTGTGTACCACTTTATGTGGAATTTTTTTCATGTAATTTGTCCAAGGACTCCCAGAGGAAATTCTTATTTAAGGCTAAAAAGATTAATATGTTACCCAAGACCATATTGCCAGTATTTACAAAATGAGGACCCTGGTCCCCTTCTGAGTCACTTTGTTAAACTTCTAAACTTCTCAAGCTGACACAATGAACAACATTCTAGAGTGGTAAGGATATGTCCTCTACACTATAGTATGTGGAACTGCTGAGTTACTCAGTTAAGCTTCTAGACTTCTCAAGTTGACACAATGTATCAACCATTACAATTCACCCCTTATCAACTTGGCAACCAGACACATTTCTTTAAACTGGTTTCCAGATACAAAGCCTTGCTTATTTTTATCATTTCACACCTCGATCATTGTAACACAGGTTTAACAATCCTTAAGAACCAGTACTAAGTCTATCAACATTATATTACATTAGAACCATAACATTTTACCCCTGGCCCCCCAAAGACTCATGCACATCCCTTTATGCAAAAGGCATTTAGTCCATTTCTAAGAGTTGCCACAGTCTTAACAGTTCCAGCATTGCTGAAAAGTCCAAGTCCCGTGTCTCCTCCAAGATGTAAGGCAAACTCTTAGCTGCAAGCCCCTGTACAAATGAAAAGTTAAACACTTCCAACAGTCAAGGGCACAAGATAAACATTTTCATTTCAAAAGTTACAAACAGGAGGATACAAAGGATTGGCACCAAAGTAAGTCCAAAATCCAGCAGGGCAAACATTAAGTTCTGTAGTTCCATGTGCAGAATCTGAGGCAATCTGTGGCAAATTGTGAGCTCCAAAGGGCTTGGATGGCTCCACCTCTACGGTACTTCCAGTGGTAGTAGCTCCCATGGCTTTTCTCTTGGGCTGGCTTTGTTCCCTCCTTGCAGGTTTCCTCAGAAAATCCACATTCCTGGGTTTTCCAAACTTCTGGGGTCTCCATTGCACCTTTGGCTTTATCCTCACAGCTTCACACGTAGTCCTCTCAGGAGCACACTGCTTGGGCTCCCAGGCCTTCTGAAATTAGAGTGGAAGTCTTCTTAACCCCGCAACTCTTGCATTCTGCATGCACCTAAAACCAGCAGCACCATGTGGATGCTGCCAAGGTCTGCTGCTAGCTGGAGCAGTAGCCAGGCTTTCCTCTCTCTTGGCTGTAGGGGTTGAGTGCCTGGATCACTGGGCACTCTGAATCCAATTTTGAGTAACAAATTTTCTCTGCTGCCGCCATTCTGGAACATGGTGCTCTGCGGCTTTTGCAGTTTTGAGTCTGAGAAAGGTGGAGACTTGTTGCTTCTTGTGATGCCCTCAGGCCATCTTTTATATTCTCCTGTTCTTTCTCAGCAATCGAGATCTCCTCAGCTCTGTCTGTGCAGTCCACATCTTTACTGAATGTGGAGCTTCTCATCTGGCCAAACTCACAACATTTTAAATCATTCTGCTGGGCTCTTTGCTCTTGATTCTTAACATAGATCTGGCTAAAAGCCCCCAACAGCAGCCATGTCACAGCCTCAATATTCGACTGCCTTGAAATTTCTTCTACAAGATTAGTTAGTCCACTGCCCTTAATCTCAGTCTCAGGCAGTCTCTGAACATGAGCAAAATGCAGACAAACTTTCTGCCAAGCCATAACATACATCATCTGGAGTCCAGCAGCCAATGCAGTCCTTCTTCCCAGCAGAAACTTCCTAAGCCTGGTCTTTATCTGCTGGATTTCTATCAGCCTTCTGGTCTTCTGAGCTCTGACCAGAATCTCCCATACAAAACAGCCTAAGGCATTCCAACTCTACCCTTTCATGCGACATCTCTGAACCTTCCCAAACTCTTCCCACAAGCCATTCCCAAAGGCTCTTAAACCACATGGTCAGGTATAGTCACAGCAATGACCCCATTTATCTGGTACCAAATTCTGTCTTGGTTACTTTTCTCTCACTGCTGAGACAAAATACCTGATGCCCAAAATTAAGGAAGGAAAGGTTTATTTAGCTCACAGTTTTGGAGGTTTCAGTCCGTAATCAGCTGGCTCTAAGGCAGGGTGGCATGGCTGAGGGGCAACAGTTCATGGCAGCAGAAGACAGCAAAAACAAGAGCAAAATGGGGGAAGAGCAAGCCTGTTTTCCTCCCTTATATTGTATGCAGGCTCCCTGCCCTCGGGTGGGTGTAGCACTCACATCGTCTCTGCACCCTCCTCTTGCACATGCTCAGGATATTTATAAAGTGAGGACCCTGGCCCCTGCCGAGTCACTTAGTTAAACTTCTAAACTTCTCAAGTTGACACAATGAACAACATCTTAGAGCAAGGGCATGAACACTACACTCTAGGATGTAGACCTGCTGAGTTACTTAGTTAAGCTTCTAGATGTCTGAAGTTGACACAATGTATCAACCATTACAGCTAGAAAGTGGAACACACAGTTTCCAAATATGGTAAATATTACAACTCTAGAATATGGGTTCTGCCCTTCTAAACCCACATATTGCTAAATATGTAAGTAAATTTTGAATTTTGTTGAGTGCATTATATGTCTTGCAAAGGGCTTAGGCAAAGTTCTGGTTGTATCACTTATTGAAAGGTGTTATTTGTGAGCAGGTCAGCAGTTTTTATACTTCTCTTGTTTCCTTGGTACTCAGAGCTTGGCCTGGGTACAGCTGGGCTCACTGTGGAATCATGCCACTGTGGAAGAGTTCCACCTCCCATTACTCTACCTTTATGATGGGGCAGAGTAAGAGTAGTCTGGTAAAGCAGGAGGCAAACAGCTATTTAAGGCATATGGGGAGATGTGATCTGCCCAGTGTCTATAGACTGTCTGTCCCATAGGAAGACATCTTCATCTAGAGTCTCTCCAGCTGAGAAAAAGGGAAGCCATTGGTTCCAACTAATTCACTGCCTATCGTATTAGTTTCTTAGAGTGCTATAACAAAGTAACATAAACCAAGTGGCTTAAAACAATGCAAATTACTTCTCTCACAGTTCTTGAGACCAGAAGTCTAAAATCAAGGTGTTGGAGGAATGACACTTCTGAGACTTTGGGTAGAATATTTCCTTGCCTCTTCCTAGCTTCTGATGGTGACCAGCAATGCTTGGTGCTCCTTGGCTTTCACTACATCGCTCCCATATCATCCTCTGCTGTCACACAGCACTCCCCCTGTGTAACTCCATCTTCACCTGGCATTTTCCTCCTCCTTTTCTTTTTTGTATGTGGCTTTTAATCTTCTTATGAGGACTTTATTCATATTGGATTAAGGTCTACTTTACTCACCTTGTATTAACTTGATTACATCTACAAAGACCCTATTTCTGAGTGAGCTCACATTCAAAGATACTAGGGAATGGAACTTCATATCTTTTGGGGGGATGCAATTCAAACTATAACATCTGGCAGACCAGTGAGAGCTCCTAGAGTCGACACCAGACAATTTTCTTTGTCTGCACATTAATATAGTAGGCCAGGGCCAGTGATAAGCACCTGCCTGGCAAGTGCAAGGTCCTGAGTTTGACTCCCGGTACCCACATAAAAAATATATATATAAATAAATATATATATATATATATATATATATATATATATAGTAGGCCAACCCATTGAGGAAACTTCCATTATTTAGATGGCATTGCAATGTAACAAAATATTTAAATTAAAAAGAAAATATTAGTTAATTTCTGCCTGGTGACCATGTATAACTTTTAGTTGTAGAAAGTATGACTATAGACCCTTCTTATCCATGGTTTTGTTTTTGGATATTTCAGTTACATCTGTTCAGTCATAGTCTGCAAATATTAAATGGAAAACTAGAAAAAGCAATTAATAAGTTTTAAATTCATGCTTTTCTGGGTAGTGTGATGAAATTCAGCACTGTAGCTCTATTCTGCTTGGGACAGGAATCATCCTTTTGTTTAGGGTATCCATACTGTGTAGGTTACTTACCCACTAGGAATTTAGTAGCCATCTTGTTTATCATGTTGAGTGTTGCAGTACTGCAGTGATTGTGTTTAGGATTGGGCACTGTCTTTGGTTTTAGGCATCTACTGGGGTCTTGGAACACAGCCTTTGCAGATAAGCAGGGATGACTATATTTTGTGAAAGAAAAGACAGAATTTCCTCTTTTTTTTGTTTTTCTTTTCTTTTCTTTTTTTTTGGAGGTACTGGGGATTGAACTCAGGGCCTTCTCATTGTTCTACACCCCTACTGTCCCTTTTTTAATTTTTATTTATTTATTTTTTCTTTTGTGGGTACCGGGGGGTCGACCTCAGGACCTCGCGCGCCAGCAGGCGCTCGTGCCACTGAGCGATATCACCGGCCCCTTTTTCGTATGTGGGATCCGGGAGTCGAACTCGGGCCCTCGCGCTTGCCCGGCAGGCGCTTAAGCCGCTGAGCCATCTCACCGGCCCTTAATTTTTATTTTGAAACAAGATCTTGTTAAGTTGCCCAAGTGGGCTCGAACTTGTGATCTCCCAGCCTCAGCCTCCCGGAATGCTGGGATTACAGGTGGGTACCACCGCTCAGGGATTCTCACTTTCTTTAGCTTAGACCAGGCCAGTCAAGCTCCTGAGTTCAGAGGGTTTTTTTTTTTTTTTTTTTTCCTATGACAACAGGGACACAAATGCTGAGATTATGGAGTTAATTTTTTTTTAACAGTATAACCTTGAACACTGATCTTGATGGTGCCACTGAAAATAGTTTTTTTCCTTGCTTTTATCAAGTTTCTGCAGTGTGCAAAGGTTCCAACAGAACAAATAAGATGCTGTCCATCTTCAAATGACAGTGATCCTTGTTTTACCTTCAGAGGTAGAAAAATGCCAAGAAAAACTACCTTTGCCCTTGAGGAAACATAATTTGAGAGGATGCACTGTGCCAAATTGTAGAGAGGGAAAAGAGAGAGTGAGTGTTGCAGACAGAAACTGTAGCAAATGTAATAAAGATAAACTATAGTAAATTCCTATTGCACTCATGTTAGTATAGCTCATTCAGTTACTGAGAGGTTAGATAATTAATAATGTTTAGATAATTGTTGTATTGATTTTTAGTACTCTTTTATACTTGAATCCCATTTTTTGCTTTAAATCCCTTTTCAAAGCAATTTCTGATATTCTTTCTTTGACCCAGATTCACGAACTTGTAGATCAAATTTGTAATCCATAGCTGATGATTTATAGGCTGAGTTGGCTGTACTAGTTGGCTATCATGTTAGTTTACTAAATCACCTGAGATTATAACACATTTCAGGATCACACTGTCCAAAATTCAGAGAAATTCTAAGACATTGCCAGAGAGGGTAACGTGATCTGATAGACATAAATAAGACTAAAGACAATGTTTTATGTCCTACTAAGGTTTATAGAGAATGAACAAACTGATGGCAAGTACTCAAAGTTGCTTATTAAGTCTTGGATTTTTTTTTTTTTGTGGGTACCGGGGGTCGACCTCAGGACCTCATGTGCCAGCAGGTGCCCATGGTACCGAGTGATATCACTGGCCCTCTTTTCGTATGTGGGTTCCAGGAGTCGAACTCGGGGCCTCGTGCTTGCCAGGCAGGCACTTACACCACTGAGCCATCTCACCGGCCCAAGTCTTGGATTTTTTAAATGTGGATAGATGAGAAGGAAAAATTTCCCAAGTGCTAAAGACAATCCATGATGTGCTACGTAAGTCCCCAAATTAGTATTAATTTAGTTCTGTAGAAATACCAATGAAAAAAAATTTTTTTTCACAAACAAGCAGAGTGGATGCTGTTTTAACCCTACCATCACTATTTGCGAATGCCAAAAGGGTTTGTTAGTTCAGCCATCCCATGATTGACTTCATTTTGTTTATTCATGCTCCTTAGTTTAATTTGTGCTATTTTTGTCTTTTGGGCCTTATCTGACTCCACAGTTTGGCTTTGGGCATTGTACACAACTTTTACTAACACAGTGTTTACAACCATTAACCATGGTTTTCTAAAGACTCTTGTTGTCCACAGGACAAGTCCAAATGTCTTAGCTTTGTACCCAGTGCCCTTTCAAATGTATCCCTCTACCTGTGCCCGAAGCGGTGGCCATCCAGCCCATCCTTCTATGGACAGGCCTGAGACTTGTCTTCCTCAATGCTTTGTGTATGCTGTGTTTTCTGTTTGAAGTCATTTACAGTTAGGTTCGATCTATCCTTCAAGTTTCACTTCCTTCATGAAGTCTGTAAGGGATATCTCTTAAATTTAGCTTTGTGATTACCTAACCTAGGGAATTTATTTGAAAAAGGCAAAGCAGTCTTTAGTCTTTGCATAGATCTCTGCTTATGTAAATTTTTTCTTTCCCTGAAAAGAGTCAAAGGCTAGCATTCAAATATTTTGGCTCAAAAAGTGTCAAGGATTATGGGATAACATTGAATTTGTCAGCAGGCCCTTCTGGGAGAATGTTCTGATTGAGTGGAGTTGTCTTTAGTTCTGCCAATGGCAGCTAGGCCTCCTTCGGAAATTGAAAACCAGTAAGATTCCTCCCTTGCAGCACTTCTGTGAGACAGATATCAAGGAGGCAGGAATATTTTCCAAGGCTACATTCTGGGCTGCTACAGTAGCATCATATACATTTCAAAAAGGATGACACTACTTTGGCTGTGCCATAGATACAAAATTCTAAAACCTGCAGAATGGCTTTGGCATTCTCTTCAACACTTTCCCTCAAATTCATGGCGAACATCTTGAGGACATTTGAAATAACAAACCCAGTGGGAAGTCACACTGTCAATCTAGTCATTGCTAGCAAGTTCACCTTCTCTCTTAAGTTTTTAAGCCTGCAGTTTTACAGGCACCTCTTATTGTTGCTGTAGCTGAAAGTGCAGAAGCCATGGTTGCTCTTATAGTTTGGAGGCTTCAAAATGGGCCTCTCATTCAGCTTCAGTTGCAGACCTCAGGTGGAGAACATTTTAAAAATGTTTCTCTTTAATCTCAGTTTGTGCATTTGATAGCTGTGATCTCAGTTTATTTCTTCCTTGTCAGTTTTGCTAAAAGTGACAAAGGGCTGACATATGAACACTGTGTTTATCTCAGCCATTCCCCCCAGCGCTGGCATCTCTGCTAGCACTTAGACATCCTCCCAAAGTAGAGGCAAGAATGTGACTCAGGACTTTGCTACTACATTATAAAGAACAGCAGTTTTTTAGTTTATCTATCTCACTAGTCCATGGTGTATTTTTGCTTATGTTCTTGTTAACACTCTACTTTTAGTACCAGCTAAAATTTTATTTGGTATATAGCTCAAACAATATAGGGAATAAAAGAGTTTGTTTCTTTTTCATGTTAAAGAAGTCTGGAAGTAGGCAATTTGGGGCCAGAACTCAGTCTTCTATTTATTTGCTATGTCAGCACTTCATCAAATATTAAAAAGTTATCTATTCAAGATACAATTTATGAATATAAAACAGAAATGTATAAAACTACTCATGGAAAAATTATTTGTATTAATAAAATACCAAAAACGACCTAAAACTCACTCCTTTTTTTTTTTTTTTGGTGAGTACCGGGGGTCAACCTCAGGACCTCGCATGCCAGCAGGCGCCCGTGCCGCTGAGCGATATCACCAGCCCTTTTTTTGTATGTGGGTTCCAGGAGTCGAACTCGGGCCCTTGCGCTTGCCAGGCAGGCGCCTACGCCGCTGAGCCATCTCACCGGCCCCCCTAATACTCACTCTTACAAGATTATTTGAATGGTCACAAAATGTGGTAATTTGCTACCATAGAAATGATGAGGAAGATCCTTGTGAAACTATATGGAATGATTTTCAAGACATATTGTTAAATTAAAAAAAAAAACAGGTACAAAAAGGGATATGTAGAGGACCACTGTTGGGGTAATAAATATGGGAAAATAAGAATATACGTACATACATGTTTTGTTTTTCAAAAAAAATATGCAAGAATGATAAACTAGAAACCAAGAAAAGTGGTTATATAAGAAGAAGAAATAGAAGTAGGAACTAGAGTTCACTGAATGTACTTTTCAATAGTTTTGACTTTTGTAATATTTTACATGTTCGTGCATTCAAAAATAAACATAAAAATGATGAAATGAAAATCAAACAAATAGTAAAACTGAATCCAAACAAAAACACAAACTACCCTTACAGTATATCAAGTTAAAGCTACATGGAAAAAAGAATTAATTCAGGTAACTGTAACTGTTTAGAATTTATTAATTTATAAAACAACACTGAGATTCCACCTCACCCCAGAAAGAATGGCTATTATCAAGAAATCAACTAATAACAAATGCTGGAGGGGCTGTGGGGAAAAAGGAACTCTTCTCCACTGTTGGTGGGAGTGTAGACTGGTGCAACCACTGTGGAAATCAGTGTGGAGATTCCTCAAAAAACTAGGATTGAAGGTCCCATTTGACCCAGCTATTCCCCTTCTAGGTATCTTTCCAGAAGAATTAAAAACATTGTACCACAGTAATATATGTGCACCCATGTGTATAGCAGCACAATTTGTAATACCCAGATATTGGAAACAACCCAAATGCCCATCAACTGAGGAATGGATAAAAAAGATGTGGTCTTTTTATTCAATGGAGTACTAGTCAGCCATAAAGAAGGATAAACTTGAGACTTTTATAGGTAAATGGATGCAACTCGAGAAAATACTCATAAGTGAAATAAATCGGACGCACATGTGTAAAATCATATTGTCTCCCTAGTGTGAGAAACTGAAAGAGTAAATAAGATCCAAAATGTACAATAGATATGGTAAAACAGGAAGAAACTGGTCAAAAGGAAAGAGAAACTGGGCTGGGGGAATGGAGAAAAGAAAGAAGGGAAAAGAAAAAATTATATATATATATAAGATAAGATAGACACACTACTAATTTCGCTTAGTTCATTGAAAAGAAAGGTTTGTGCTAATAGTGTTTGGACAATTGAATGCTGATATCTTGTACCCTGACTAACTAATTTAAAGATAACAATACATAATGTATTAACCATTGTTACCCTCCTACTATGTTGTTTTGAAATTTTGTTCTATTTTTTTCTCTTTAAAATAAAAATATTTGAGAGATCTATCATACAAAAAAGAATTAATTAATTTAGAATTTACTATGAAATAATTACATTTAACTCCCATGCTTTTTCATTCTAAGAACCTCCTGACATTTCTACTTAATTAGTATAATGTCTGCTCTCTCCAGCTAGAATGGGCTCCACGGAGCAAGAATTTGGTTTCGACCACTACTATCGTCAGCACCTATGATAGTGCCTAATACCTGCAAGATGCTGAAGAAAGGAAATATCTGCTGCTTAAAAGTAAAAGAAAATATGTTCAAGAAATTAAGCTGAAATTATCACAGGCTGAAAGTATACTAAAGTATCTATGGATCTTTTCTTAAATGATCCAAAATGACATAATCTGGCACAAATGTATTGGCAGGTACTGGACATGTGGAAGATATTGTTCATATAGACACTTCTGCTCTTTATCTCTGGGGAATTCTCAGTGTTAAAGTGTGAAGCCTCAATATTTAAAACTGTAAACATAAAAATTTAACATAAAATACGTATTAAATTTTTTCCTTGTTTACAAATCACTTGTAATGAAAACTAGCAATCCACTGTTTGCCAAACCCAGAAGCAGCAATCATTTTGAACCCTTTTATTTCCTTTACTTTTGGTAGTTATATCCTTATTTGTAATTTTATGCTTATATAATTATATTTTTATTAATCAAGTTGAGAGATTCCTATTGACTTTCTGTTTTGACTGGCATTGATTTATCTCTTTTTGGAAATCTACCTTCCTTTCCTTAGTCTTCCCAGTATAGACATACCACTACTTCAGGTCATCACAGTCAATACTTACATTGGTATATTTGCTTATTATACAGTTTCAATTTTTCTACTATTTTAAGGTGTTCTTTTCTCTTTTGCCCAATTTCTATATACATCCCTTTATTTTTTCTAGATATTTTAACATATTTTGTATCTGTGCTCCTCCTCTTCTCCAGATGACCCTGAAGTCAACTTGGGGTAGTGTCTTCCTTTGCTTTTGATGTTTTTGCTTGATTGTTTTCCAGACATGTCGTTTAGCCTACCTTTGGAGACTTACTTCCCTGATTCTTTTTTTTTTCCTTTGGGTAAACCGTTTCAGCTTTCCTTACCCTTATTTTCTTGGTTACCTCTATTATTTTGTTGCAGTGTATTGTCAGGTAGAACTCTTAGAGTAGATGTGCCTGAGGAAAAATTTATTAGAATTTATGTATTTGCAAAAATGTCTTCATTTTATTTCACATTTGAGTGATAATGTTGAGGAGTAGAGAATTAATTGGAAAATAACTTTCCTTTATATTTGAGGCTATGGTCTACTGCTCTGTAGCAATGTCTGCTGAAAAGCCCCATGTCTTTCTTATATTTTTGGTAGATTAACTTATATTTTCTCATTTAATCTGGTGTTAAAAATTTTAAATTTATTTTATTTAAATCTGGTGTTAAAATCCAAGGGGAACAAGGAAGGGGAGAGGGGGAAGTGAAGGAAGGGAAAAGGGATTTTAAAAAAGAAAATGGAAGGGAAAAATGGAAACAGAGCTTTGTTAAGAGGGAAGGAAGAGAGGTTGAAAGAAGAGGAGGGGAATGGGAAAAAAAGAATTAAGATACATTATGAACAGGTACAAAGTCTCTATGATGAATGTGATCACTATGTATGGCAAATATGTACTAATAAAACAAGACAAATATTTTAATAAGTGTCATAGCTATTTAATTGTTTTTATTCTGTATGTTGGACACTCAGTGGGAATTTTCAATCTAAAGACTTACATTTTTATCTTTAGGAATGTCTCTAGTATTATTTTTCTGACAGTTTGTGACTCCCAGTCCTTTTCTTCACTTTGAAATCTCCGTTCAGCTAGCTAGGATAACCAACACCCAATTCTTGTCTTATGTACGCCATACCTTTTGACTATCTAAGGATTCCATGGTCTTTGAGATCATCTTTTCCTTTGAAATTCTCATTTTACCTTGAGCGTGTGCCCTCTGGAGAATGGACATCTGATTCTTAGGATTTTCTATGTAGGCTGTGAAAGGCAATGGGGAACATGAATGCCTTCCTCAACTCTAGCATTTTCTGAATCTGGCACCTCCAAGAAGTAAACATCTTCAGAGTTTGAGGAGTACAATGATCTCTTTTCTAATCTCTATACCTTCGGTTTGCAATTTAGTCTGGTTTTCTCCATTTTGATTAATCATTTTCTGGAAACTTCAAACTACTTTTCTTTTTTCAAATATATATATATATATTTCAGGAGGATTGCCATGAGTTTGAGAACAGCCTAGGCTACATAGTGAGTTCAACACCAGCCTGGAATACATAGCAAGACACTGTTTCAGAAAAACAAAAAGAAAAACAAATTTACTGGTACCCAGTTTTTGTCGTCTAGCTCTTTCATTATATAATTCCTTTACTAAAAGTTTAGTGGAATCTGATATTGATATTATATTTTGAGTTATAATCTCATACTATGTTATTTATTTTGTTACTCAAAGTGTTTCAGCTTTAGTCATCAGGAGCTCTTTTATGTTGCTTCTTGCTTCCAAGGTCAAGCACTGTGTGAACTAACTGCTATTGGAGTGTCTTTGCTTTTAGTCCTCTCTGGAGACAGAGCTAGGAAATATATTGTACTGCTGACCCACATACAGATATGTGCACACATATCTAAATTGTTAATATCTATCCACTTGCTTTTATGTTAAGCTAAACGTAAATTCCTACTGGTATCAACTGACTCTAGTGCCAATCCAGTTCACTCTAGTTGGGGCAGTTTTCAAATAGTTAAGGTCATTAAACCATTGTACTCAAAGCTCCTCTAAATTTCAAGATAACACCAAACTTACTGTTAATTAGCAGTTTAAAATTAATTCTAAATCTATTTTATTAGCCGTAAGTTTTATTTCACATGTTTCTGCTTTGAGTATAGTATTTAACACGAACAAAAATTTAGGTGCATTTCGTATTTTATGGGACTTAGGACATGTTGATTATTTAAACTTATGGAATTTATAGTTTATAGTTGTTAATTTAAGTGAGACAATTATCCTTAATTTTTTTTTTTGTTTAAACAAGGAATATGGTAGTTATAGGTTTTAATATCTTCCTGCTTGAGAGAAAAGAGCTAAGTGCTAGTAAACCTCTTTTGACATTACCAAAAAATTCTCATGCATTTATACTTTTCCAGGACAATGCTGTCAGTAAAGGTGATTAAATCTCTAGATTTATCCAGGATTGAGGATTTTCCTGAGATGTGGGACTTTCAGTACTAAAACAGTTGCTTTTTGTCTTGTCCATTTGATACTGTGAAAGTCCTGAGCAAATAGGGAAGAGTCTGTGTAAATATTATCCAGGAAAATAAACGTTTTAGGCAATCAAATCACAATTACAGATTATTTAGATGTTAAAGTTTAATTTTACAGGGTATAGCAATTACCTTTGAAGTCCACGTGTTTCAGATTATGTATTTGTTACTAATTACATATCTAAGCTTAGCTGTTTAGCACAGAATTAATAGGTAGAATGTTTTCCTTATTATTATTTGAGTTTTATTTTTAGAAATTCAAATAGTCTATAGTTTTGAAGTAAAGTGCTAGAATTCCACATTAGTGAAGAAGGAAACTTCAATGCTGTTTTCCATAATGGTTCTACTAATTTATATTCCCATAAAGAGTATGTTAGGTCCCCTTCTTTTATATCCTTCCTTATTTGTCATTGCTTGATAATAGCCATTTTAACAGGCATGAAGTAGTATCTCATTGTGGTGTTTATTTGCATTTCTCTGGTGATTAGTGATTGTGAACATTTTTTCATACAGCTGTTGGTGATTGTATATTTTCTTTTGAGACATGTCTTTTCAGGTCCTTTGCTCATTTTTAAGTGGGGATATTTGGTTTTTGCTCTCAAGTTGTGTAAGCCCATCATATAGTTTACATATTGCAATGCTAATACAAGCACTGGCCTAAAGGGAAGAAAATATTGTGTATGGTATAGTTTAAAGTACTGTAAACTCTTTTTTGTACATGTAATATTATATACTATTCTCTGCTATGTCCTGCAAACATATATATCACACATTATTTCATAGGGTTATATACTCAATACTGTGTCCGTAAAATACAGCCTACTTTGACTAAATTAGACGTTCACTTTATATTTTTGAACCCATAAACTTTGCTGTAGATACAGCTCCATCATCTCACTAGTTTAAAGGCATTAAACAAGTGACTTTCCATATATACAGCTCTCATTTTAAGGTAAATATGGATAGTAAGATGTTTACTTGTTTGACTCAGGTGATCTTCATTGTAACACCTCAGTCTTGTCCATTCAGTATTGTGTTAATCTTGTATGGATACAATAAAACCAAGGAAAAACCCAAAAAACATTATGGCAGAAAAAGCCAGCCTAAGAAGTTTAATGGTATAATATAGAAGGAAAACAGGGCAAGGCAATCTCTGCATCAGCATTGTCCCTTCATCACACAAGTTGGTCATCTATGTGGTTCATTTAATGCTGATTCCTTAACAGATACTGAGCACTTTATCATTATCTTGTCTTGGGCTTACAGCATCCTTTTTGAGCTTGTTTAATAATGTATTTTTCCAAGATCATACAACAGAAAAATGACAACTATTGACATATTTGTATATTCAAACAATTCATCAAGTTATATTTTAATTTAAAAAAGTTATTGATTTGAATCCATCTTGGACATGATAGTGAGGAAGTTTTCACAGAGAGATGATTGTATCTCCTACAAGTGTGGAGGAAAAACGGATACAGGAGCAAGCTAAAGGAATTAAGTGTAGGAACAGTTCCTTTCTCCCTTTTTGAAGGTTATGAGGATGGTACAGTACCTGAGTCTTGGCGAACTGCTTTGTGTGTAGTTTATCTTTATTATTAGTTATATAGTCTAGTGGACCTCATTTTGCCATATTCATACACACATGTAATATACTTTGGTCATTCCCCTCTCATTACTCCACTTCCCCCACACCCAATCTTCTTCCTTTTTTTTTTTCTAATAGTATCTCTGTTATGTACATAAATTTATGTGACATTCTGTGTTTCTTTCCTTACTATTTCAGAGTCTTCAGTAAAGTCTTGGTGAATGTTCCAGTTTTTTAATTTTGTTCTTTTAGTTATCAATGGTGACTAATGCTTGCAGCTAGTGAGGTGGTAGCAAGAATGTTCAAAGGGAAATCTTGAGATAAGAGCTGGGGCTCCATTGGTGAAGCACTCCTACCCCAAGCAGATAATCCTTCTGTTGTGAAGTTTTTAGCACCTGGCCATTTTTAAGGGAAAATCATAAGCTACCAATATCGTTCCAGATGGATGTAAGTGAACAGTCTCAGTTTACTTATGTACATGAAATAAGGCTCAAAAGAGATGAACATCTTTACTTCTAATACAATAGAAAAATTTGAACCATTGAAAATAACTTTTTTGTCTTCGGTTGCTATAGAGCTGTGATGTTCTTTAAAAAATATCCTTTCACACAGGCAATAGTGAATGATATGTTTTTTGAAATTAGATTCAAGTCAAGCAGCCAAAAGTACATTGTGATTAGAGGGACAGCTTGGCTGTAATTACTTTGACCTAATCATTCCTTCTTCCCTGCCATGGAATATTTCATAATTAATGGTTCCTACCCAAATAATATTAAAGAGAACATTTATGCATGCATTGTTACTTTCCTTAGAGAAAATTTTTAAGATCTTTGACAAAAAGAATTAAATAGAAGGAACTTAAATAAAAGTATACCACAAGTAACTTGTATAAAAGGTAACATTAAAAAAGAATAAGATTTTTATTGCTTTTTAAAATTAGAATTGGAAAATCTGAAGTTTCAGAAAATACCTGAACCACTTCAAAGTGTAAAAGAGAAGGTAAGGATTTTGAGGACATACCTTGTATGTAAGTTCCAACACGAGTATCATCTACATTAAGAATCTTCTCTGAGACCCTGTGCTATATAAGTATTCGCTGTCCCCGCAGGAGCCATTGAATATTATCCGTGCCACACAGACACTTTTCACTATCTATTCCTTCATATAATTATTTATATAAATTTTTTCTCTTCTTACCTAAATTGTAAGTTATTTGAGGTGAGATCTGTGTCTTAATCATCTTTTTTTTTTTTTTAAATTTTCAAAACAACATAATAGGAGGGTAACAATGGTTAATACATTACGTATTACTATCTTTAAGTTAGTTATTCAGGACACCAGACATTAGCATTCAATTGTCCAAACATTATTGGCACAAACCTTACTCTTCAATGAACTAAGTAAAAATGGTAGTGTATCTATCTTAACCATCTTATATATATATATACAATTTTTTTCCCTTTCCCTTCTTTCTTTTCCCTATTCCAGTCTCTCTTTCCTTTTGACCAGTTTCTTTTTGATTCACCATATCTATTGTACATTTTGGATCTTATTTACTCTTTCAGTTTCTCATACTAGAGAGATAATACGATGCTTACACATGTGCTTCTGGTTTATTTCACTTATGAGTATTTTCTCGAGTTGCATCCATTTACCTATAAAAGTCTCCAGTTTATCCTTCTTTATGGCTGAATAGTACTCCATTGTATAAAAATACCACATCTTTCTTATCCATTCCTCAGTTGATGGGCATTTGGGTTGTTTCCAAGACCTGGCTATTACAAATTGTGCTGCTATAAACATGGGTGCACATATATCGCTGTGGTACGATGTTTTTAATTCTTCTGGGAAGATGCCCAGAAGGGGAATAGCTGGGTCAAATGGGACCTCCAACCCTAGTTTTCTGAGGAATCTCCACACTGACTTCCACAGTGGCTGTACCAGTCGACACTCCCACCAACAGTGAAGAAGGGTTCCTTTTTCCCCACAGCCCCTCCAGCATTTGTTATTAGTTGATTTCTTAATAGTAGCCATTCTTTCTGGGGTGAGATGGTATCTCAGTGTTGTTTTAATTTGCATCTCTCGAATGACTAGTGATGTTGCACATTTTTTTGTATATTTATTTGCCATTAGTATTTCTTCATCTGAGAAATGTGTATTCATCTCAGATGCCCATTTTTGGAGTGGGTCTTTAAATTTGGGAGGTCTGATTTTTTTGAGTTCTTTATATGTTCTCGATAGTAATCCTTTGTCTGAGGAACAGCTGGCAAACATTTTTTCACACATTGTGGGTTGTCTCTTCACTCTCTTGGTGGTTTCTCTTGCTGTGCAAAAGCTTTTTAATAAGATGAGATCCCAGTTATTGATTCTTTGGGATAGTTCCCGTGCGGTTGAGTTTTTATTCATAAAGTCTTTGCCTACACCAATGTCTCCAAGGGTTTTACCTATCCTACCTTCCAGCAGATTTAATGTTTCTGTTTTAATATTTAGATCTCTGATCCATTTTGAATTTAGTTTAGTGCATGGTGAAAGATATGGATCTAGTTTTAATCTTCGGCATGTGTAGAGCCAGTTTTTCCAGCACCATTTATTAAAGAGGCTATCTTTCTTCCAGCGAATGTGTTTGGCACCTTTGTCAAAGATAAGGTGGCTTAGTATGTCTGGGGTTGTTTCAGCATCTTCTAATCTGTTCCATTGATCTTCAGGTCTGTTTTTTTGCCAGTACCACACTGTTTTTATCACAGTAGCTTTATAGTATAATTTCAAGTCGGGGATTGTGATGCCCCCTGCCTTGCCTTTGTTGCCCAGAATTGCCTTTGCTATTCTAGGTCTCTTCTGATTCCAAATGAATTTTAGGATTGTTTTCTCTAATTCTGTGAGATATGCTGTTGGAATTTTGATTGGAATTGCATTAAATCTGTATAACAATTTTGGAAGTATCGCCATTTTCACTATATTGGTTCTTCCTATCCAGGAGCAAGGGATATCTTTCCATTTTCTGATATCCTCTTCAATCTCCTTTTTCAGAGTACTGTAGTTTTCAGTATAGAGGTCTTTTACATCCTTCGTGAGGTTGATTCCTAGGTATTTCATTTTTTTGGATGTTATTGTGAAAGGTATTGTTTCCCTAATTTCTCTTTCAGTAAGTTTGTTATTTGTGTACAGGAAGGCTATTGACTTTTGAGTATTGACTTTGTATCCAGCTACACTACTGAATTTGCTTATTAAATCTAGCAGTTTTTTAGTGGAGTTTTTGGGATCTTCTGTGTAGAGTATCATGTCATCTGCAAATAATGATAATTTAACTTCTTCCTTTCCAATCATTATTCCTTTTATTTCTTTCTCTTGTCTAATCGCTCTGGCTAAAGTTTCCAGAACTATGTTGAATAAGAGTGGGGACAGTGGACATCCTTGTCTTGTTCCTGATTTTAGAGGGAAGGCTTTCAGTTTTTGGCCATTTAGTATAATATTGGCTGTTGGTTTGTCATAGATAGCTTTTACCAGATTGAGATAAAGACCCTCTATTCCAATTTTCTGTAGGGTTTTTATCATGAAAAGGTGCTGGACTTTGTCAAAAGCTTTTTCTGCATCTATTGAGATGATCATGTGATTTTTGTCTTTGGTTCTGTTAATATGCTGTATTACATTTATTGATTTACGTATGTTGAACCATCCCTGCATCCCAGGGATGAATCCAACTTGGTCATGGTGTATAATCTTCTTGATGATTTGTTGGATTCTGTTTGCCAGTATCTTATTAAGGATTTTTGCATCTATGTTCATTAGGGAGATTGGCCTGTAGTTCTCTTTCTTAGTTGGGTCCCTCTCTGGTTTTGGTATCAGGGTAATGCTTGCTTCCAGGAATGAATTTGGGAGTATTGCTTCCCTTTCAATTTCATTGAAAAGTTTGAGAAGTAGGGGCGTTAGGTCTTCTCTAAATTTCTTGTAGAATTCGGCAGTGAATCCATCAGGGCCTGGACTTTTCTTTGTTGGGAGGTTTTTAATTACATCTTCAATTTCATTGGTTGATATTGGTTTATTTAGGATTTTTAAATCTTCTTGATTTAGCTTTGGTAATTCATACGAATCTAGGAATCTGTCCATTTCTTCTGCATTTTCCATCTTAGTAGAATATAAATTTTCAAAATAGGTATAGATGATCTTCTGGATTTCTGCAGGGTCCGTCGTGATATCACCCTTTTCATTTTCAATTGCATGGATTTGAGTCTTTTCTTTTCTTTTTTTAATAAGGTTGGATAAGGGTTTGTCAATCTTATTTATTCTTTCAAAGAACCAACTTTTTGCTTCATTGATTCTTTGTATTGTTTTTTTATTCTCCAATACGTTAATTTCTGCTCTGATCTTTATAATTTCCTCCCTTGTACGGGCTTTTGGCTTAACCTGCTCTTCTTTTTCTAGAAGCTCGAGGTTCACCCTTAAGTTGTTTATTTGCGCTTTCTCTATTTTCCTGATATAAGTATTTAATGCTATAAATTTCCCTCTTAGGACTGCTTTCATTGTATCCCATAAGTTCCGGTATGTTGTACTGTCATTATCATTCAGTTGTAGAAAGTAACTAATTTCTTCTTTAATTTCATCTGTGACCCATTGGTTGTTCAGGAGGATGCTGTTTAATTTCCATGTGTTTAGGGAGTTTTTGTGGGATCTTTTGCCATTGATTTCCAATTTCATTGCACTATGGTCTGATAATATGCATGGGATAATTTCAATTCCTTTGCATTTACTTAAACAGGTTTTATGAGCTAGTATGTGGTCTATTTTGGAGAACGTCCCATGTGCAGCTGAGAAAAATGTGTATTCTGATGTTGTGGGATGGAACACTCTGTAGACATCTACTAAGTCCATTTGTTCAAAAGTTTGGTTCAGTTCTACTATTTCATTATTGATTTTCTGTCCAGTTGATCTATCTTTTTGTGACAGTGGAGTATTGAGATCTCCCAATATAATTGTATTAGTACTTATTTGATTTTTCATGTCCTTTAGTACTTGTTTTATATAGCTGGGTGCATTGGTATTTGACGCATATATATTTATGATCGTTATCTCTTCCTCTTGGATTGTTCCCTTTACAAGGATGTAATGACCGTCTTTATCTCTCTGAATCCTTCTTGGCTTGAAGTTCACTTTGTCTGCAAAAAGAATAGCTACCCCTGCTTTTTTCTGGGTTCCTGTGGCATGGAGTATTGTTTTCCATCCTTTGACTTTCAGTCTATGAATTTCTTTCTGAATTAAATGTGTTTCTTGTATACAGCATATTGTTGGATCTTGCTTCTTGATCCATTTCGCCAGTCTGTGCCTTTTGATTGGTGAATTGAGACCGTTAACATTGATGGTTAAAACTGATATGTATTGACTTGTCATGATATTTTCCTGTTGTTGGTTCCCACTCTTTGTTTTTCTGCTTTCCGGCTATTTAATTATTTGCCCTGTCTGGTGGATTCCTTCTGTTGGGGTTCCTATCTCTTTCTAGAATGTCCTTCAGAACGTTTTGGAGTGCTGGTTTGGTGGTCATAAATTTTCTCAGATGTTCTTTGTCATGAAAGTATTTTATTTCTCCATCAATTTTGAAAGATAGTTTTGCAGGGTACATCAATCTGGGCTGAAAGTTATTTTCCTTTAGAGCTTGCAATACATCATTCCAAGCTCTTCTTGAATTGAGGGTTTGTGCTGAAAAGTCAGCTGTGATTCTGATGGGTTTTCCTTCATAAGTGATTTGTCTCTTCTCCCTAACAGCTTTTAAGATTCTGCACTTCTGTTGAATTTCTGGGATCTTGATTATAATGTGTCTGGCTGAAGTTTTTTTTTGATCATGTCTAGTTGGTGTTCTAAAAGCTTCACTTATAGGGGTGTCAAATTCCTTTTCTCTTCCAGGAAAGTTCTCCCTGATTATGTCTTTGAACAAGGTTTTAATGTCGTTGATGCTATCTCCTGCTTTTTCATTTATTCCAATTATTCTTAAGTTGTTTATCTTTGAGTCATCTAGCAGCTGCTGAATTGATTTTTCATGGTCCCTTGCTATTTTTAAGAATTTTTCCATTTCATGATCACTAATTGCAAGCCTGTCTTCTATATCTGAGATCCTGTCCTCGCATTGGCTTATTCTGCTACAAATACTTTCAATGGAATTTTTTATCTCTTGGGTATCTGCTTGAATCTGCCTTATGGATTCCATTTCTTTCCTATGCTGAGCATTCATGGTTTCTATAGTTTTCTTAAGTTCATCTATTTTTTTGTCTGTATCAGCTATAGTGTCCTTAAGCATGGTCTTCATTGTAGACATTATCTCTGCAGTTATCTGTGAGATTATTTCTGTTTTAATTTTTTCCAGAACCTCATTCAGTTGCTTTGTTGTTACCACTTCAGATAGGCCAGGTGGGTGGCTTTCGGATTGTCCCACCTCGTTGCTCCCTAGGTTTGCCTTTGGTGAATTGGATGTGTGGGGTTGCATCTTGTTTAAGTGTCGTCTCATTTTTTCTTTCTTTAATTCCTGGGGTGATGTTTGCAAATTACCTATAGTAGGTTACTTTATTGCTAGTGTTTAAGATCTTTAGAAGATGACTACTTCTCTGCAGTATCTTCCAAGTGGAGCTTGCTTTTAGGTTTTGAGCTTTCTGCCAGATCCTACCTCTTCAATTCGTTGGGTATGCGAAGTTGCTACCTGTTTGGCCCAGTCCTTGATTCTTTGGTAGTGTGCCACTGTATTTTCTGTGTCCCTTAGTCAATCTTAATCATGAAATATCAGGAAGGAAAGATGTTTAGAACAATTATTTCACATTTGGCTATAATGTTAACTAAAGCATCAAACAGAGCCTAGAAAATGACAGACTGAGCTAACCAGTTATTTACCACTTTTAGCTGTATAGAGTTGCGATTATATAACAAAATCTAAAACACACCAGAAAAATTATATGCAGTATACAAGTCCTGTGTATGTCAATTTTTCCCCTGAGGAGTTTAAATTTAAAATGAGTTAAGGAGGAAATAGAGTATTGGGAGAAGAGGAAGGAATTAGATGTAAGGTTAGAGGACCAAGAGGGATCCCACTAAAATTGGGACACTAGTGCAGAGGACAGGTGGTAGAAAGAGAAGGAAGGGATAAAAGGAAGAACAGATCACAACCACAATCAGAAAGAAGTTAGAGGCACTGTTTACACTCATATAAAAAACCAGAGAGAATAATGAAGGAAAGAGCAAATACACATACAGAAACAAAAACGAAGATAAAAACAATAAAACAGACAGATCAAAAATAAAACCCCACCAAAAAACCAAACAAAACAAAACAAAAACAAAAAAACCCTTCGCCAGAACAAAAAACGAATCAGTGAGAAAAAAAAATAATAAAAAATAAAAATAAAAATAAAAATAAAAAAAAATAAAAAGAATCAGTTCCAGGTGTTGACTCTGCTGTAGGCAGTTACCCTGTGGTGAGAGAGTCCTGTTCTGTGCAGGTCCGTCCCAGTAAGCCAGGAGCGCCCTCTGGCGGGCGGTGAGCAGATGCGCGTACTTTCAGGCAGAGACCAGTCTATCTCGCCTCCGCTCTCAGCGCCCTTTCACGATCCCTGGGCCTGAGAGGCTCAGCGCGCTGTCTGGAGCGCGGGTTCCCTGCACTGGTTCCCGCCGCTCTGGTTTTTCGCCACGCCCCCCACAATGGCGCCGGGCCAGTCACTCTCTGGCGCGGGACAGGTGTGGCTGAGAGTCCAGTCTCGTTCGCCTGCTGACCTCAACACACTTTCGTGGGCCTGAGAGGCCCCGTGCTGCCCTGTCCGGAGCACAAGTTCCCAGAGCAGTTTTCGAGCCGCTCTGAGTTTCGCCACACCCCCCACAATGGCGCCCATCCGGTCGCTCTCTGGCGCAGGGCAGCTGTGGCTGAGAGACACTCACTGCCGGTCTGCGCCGTTCTCCGCCGCTCCCCTGCCCCACCGCTGTCTCAGGATCCTCCGTGGGGGCTCCCTGGGCACCAGCTGCCACCGTGTGTCCGTAGATTTGAGCTTCCGCGGCGCTGCAACTCCCGGGATAGTAGAAGGTGCACGCGCGCGGTCTGCTACTTCTTTCCTTCTTCTTTGTTGGAAGTCACCCGTCACTGGTGCCGGGGGTCCCAGATTGCGCTTCAGAACTTCTCTGGGTTTCGGGGAGGCATCTCCCCCCCTCCTGCGCTTTCCGGGTCACTATATTCCCGTGTTCCAATGGTAACTTTTAGAGAGAGTTTCACTGCCTGCTTCTTACTCATCCACCATCTTGAGGTCCCCTGCTGTCTTAATCATCTTTGTTTCTCCCTTCATGTAGTTGACACTAAAAAGATATTGAATGATTGAAGTAACAATTCAAACAACCTGTTTTGTAGAAGAGAGCCTCATAAACTTTCTGTAAAGGGCTATGGGGATAATTTTATGTCATATAGCCTGAGTCTCAACTGTTTAACTTTGCCATTATAATGTGAAAGCAGCTATAAACAAAATGTAAATGAGCTGTAGGACTATGGGCTGTAGTTCACTGATCCCATTGAAGAATGGAACAGTCATTGGGTCTCAAACAGGAAATGTGGTGACAATTTTATAAAATAGTTTTAAGTCCTATATTTCTGCTTCCCTTAGTTGTAGTGGCACATTTCTCGCAACTACTTTCTACTGGGAGGGATCACCGATATAGTGAATTGGAAGCTGTGTGTATGGGGGAATGTCATCGGGGAATCTGGGACAGAATCTTTACATTTTTCTCTTGCGCTGACCAGATTCCCCAGAAAAGAATCTTCCGAACTCTTTTATGAGAAGTATAACTCTCACTGTTGCAGTTCTGAGAAGCAAGTGAGGGAACAGGACAGGTTCTCTCAGCATCTGTTCACCGTTTCCCTCTTTTCAGTCCTCTGTGCTCATAGACATTCTCGTGGTTCTGCCATGTGCAGCTGAGTCTTGGGCCAGGGTAGGACATAGAAGCTTCTGTTAGGAGCCCACCAAGGTCTCCCTCTCTCCAGGTCAGACTGTGATGGGGTAGCCAGTTTCCACATCTGCTCTTCCCAATCTGTCATTTTTGACATAAATTTTAGGCCCTGATTCCTTTAAGAGTTATATTGCTGAAACCCACAAGCCCACCCTCCTACTGCCCAAATGCATTTTCCTCATTTTCTTGGAGCCTCATTTCTCTCATAGGCAGTGATTATTACTGACTGAGAGAAGTTCAGGGGGCATCAGTAAACACAATGAGAGACTGTGGTAAAAGTCTCAAAATATGCTGACTTAATCCTTATCACACGGCAATGGAAGATCCCCATTTGGTTCTTCTTCTTCTTTACCTTGATACCGTAGCATTGTGCGAGTATAAACTATGTCCTTTTCCTATTGTGACACCATTGCCTAGCACAGTGTAACACTCAGCACATGTTTGTTGAGTGACTGGAAAACATGAGGCTGGAAGGGACATTTCTCTGCTTTCTGGCTATTGGAAACCCAATGTCTGATCTTCTACCATGTTTCCCCATCTTTCTTAGAGCGCCAATAGATTTATACTTCTTACATCGATATCTTCTTGTGGAGTTTGCCATGAAAGGTTACAAAGTCCATGAGAAGGAAAAGAAATAGGAAAAATAATTATTTAAGAAAAATACTGGTTTATATTTATTCTTACATTAATTTTTAAGTATTGTCTTTTTAATCAATTGATTGTCTAGAACCTTTTACAATCATTACTTGGTATTAATTTACGTATGCACTTTAATTTACTTATGCAGTTTCTCTTCTATTATTAAAGATTACTTAGTTCAATTATGTTTTAACTAAATGTCAAATCAAATGGTATCTTAGCGACCTAGTTTGGATATTTGCTAGACATAGATAACAATGTTATAGGACTCAACCCGCACCCTTCTTGAAATAATAGAATCTAGATTGAGGAAAAAAAATCTCTTAACTACTACTCGGCTGATTATTTTACTAAGTCATAGGAGATATGATATATATTCTCAGAATCTGATTTTCTACAAGAAATGCTTTTTTCCTTATCATTTGACATTTCTCAAATTGACTAGATAAGGCAGAGAATAAAGGTGCCCTGGATCTAGTCTTCTGGGCTTTTAAAAAATAATACAGCCTCAGATTCTTAGTTGGGCAAGTGGCTGCCTCGAGACTCTGTTTCACAGACTGTCTTGCAGACACATGGCAACTAATTCTGAACAATGAACAGGACCGGTGAGAGTAGAAGTGATGTGTTCCACTTCTAACTCCTGCTCCTCAAGAAGGAAATTGCTTGCTTTCCATGTCCATTTCTTTCTTTTTCTTGTTCTACTTCCTGAAATTAGATGTGAACATAATGCAGCTGAGTCAGTTCCATCTTCAGGGGTGGAGAAGCAACAAAACAGAAAGAACCTTGAGGACTTTGTGCTGTTACTACAGGAAATAGAAATCAACTTCTACCTCTTTGAGGCACTTTTCTTGGGGTAGTCTTTCTAACGAGGGATTTTCCTATACAATAACTCATAAACATAGGTGTCAATTTTTTTTTTTTTTTTTTTGTGGGTACCGGGGTGTCGACCTCAGGACCTCGCGCGCCAGCAGGCGCCCGTGCACTGAGCGATATCACCGGCCCCCTTTTCGTATGTGGGTTCCGGGAGTCGAACTCGGGCCCTCATGCTTGCCGGGCAGGCGCTTAAGCCGCTGAGCCATCTCACCGGCCCTCAATTTTTTTTTTTGAACTGAGAATTGAAGTTAGGACCTCACGCTTGCCAGGCAGGTGCCATGCCACTGAGCTATATCCCTGGCCCCTAGGTGTTAAATTTTGTAGATGTTCTATTCAAGGAAGTGTACATGAGCGTTTCAAGCACTTTAAAAATTATGTTATCAGTTACTTGTGTCAACAATGTGCTTGTGAAAATTGGTTTTGATCTTTTATTAAGGAGTTTGTAATATTGTTTTTTTGTTACTTCAAATAGTTCTAATTAATAATCTGAAAGTTCTTCAGAACACATGATATAAATGTTTGACAAAACAGGCTGACTCCATCTTAGTGAACTATTTGGTGTTCTTTTACAATCATTATAATATATTCAAATATATTTCTACGCCATGTTGTGTGATTTCATTTTTCCTTTCTTTTTTATCTGAGTTGTAGTATTCACATAACATAAATTCTCTTCTGTATTTGATTAAAAGAGAACAGTATGTATGCACTAATATTTGGTAAATAATAAGGATAAAGTAATGGGTACATATACCTATTACATGTAGTTTCATTCTTACTGGATTTATATGCTAAAGGTCTTATACAGAAGTCTACTAGCGGTAGATATTGTGGTCTTTTATTAAGTCTGTATTAGTCATGCCAAAAAAAGAAATACCTTTTCAGGAAATACAAACAAACAGCTGGCTGACTACATTTGAAAACAGGAATAATAAAAGATAAATCTGTGAGGTATGCTAAGCAGAGTGAATGAGTGCCTATCCAAGTGGAAATTAAGTCTGTAGCTTTATCTTTTGAAGTCTTAGTAAACAAAGTCTGAGTGGATTAATAGACGTTATAAGTGACCAGTAGTGGTGCTATGGTTTGGATATGGGTTCAGTGTGACCCCTCAAAGGTTAGGTGTTGGAGGCTTGCCCTCCAGGGTGGTGAACTATTGGGAGGTGGCGGGACCTTTAAAATGTGGGGCCTAAAGGGAGGTCCTTATGTCAGTTTGGGGGGTGCTTTCCACATGGATCATGGGACTCAGCCTCTCTTGCTTCCTATCTGGCATTGTGACCTATTCCTCACACGTGTACCCTTGCCATGATGTGACAAAGATAAAAGGATTTTCACCAGAGCTTAGTTGATGCCAATGCCATGCTTCTGAACTGAAAGCTAAACTCTTTTCTTTATAAAGTTGTTTAGCCTCATGTACTTTATTGTAGTGACACAAATTGGACTAATGCAGTGGGATAATTTTTAAACATGAATAAATAAAACAGAAGTGACCCTGAGATACTTTTTTCCTCTAAGTTTGACAAAGGTAGAAAACATTGTTGCTAAGCAGATGAACTGTTTTTCACTTTAATTTTTATATAATGTGGATAATTCTTCTACATGCTACATTAGAAAGATAGTCAAAGGCATCTTTTTTACTATGCCTGACAGTGTCGCGTGTGTGTGTGTGTATACATATACACGCATGTGTGTGCATTTCTGGGGATTAAACCCAGGGCCTTGTGCATGCTAGGCAGGTGCTCTATTACTGAGCCACATCCCCAGCTCTTCGTACTTAGCAATAGTAAAGTTAGACCTATATTAAAAATGTGTCTTGTTTTGAGTGATGCAATGGTTTAAATAAGGAAAGAATTAATTCCCTTATATATTTATAGATAGGCAAGATTTTAATGGATAGTTTTCTGTAAGTTCCTCTAGCATACACTGCTAGTTATTTTTCAATATTGTTACCTTCTTCCACTGCTATCAATTTATTTACTGGCACTATGACTAAAAATAATGGCCCTATCTACTAGCTTCTCTTGCAACAGAGTGAGGTCTGCTGTGGGTTGAATGTGTCTCTTGAAGTTCATATGCTGAAAACTTTGCCCCTAATGCAACAGTGTTGAGACATGAGACACTTAAGAGGTGATTAGATTGAGGGCTCTGCTGTCATGAATGGATTAATGGTGTTATTTCTGGAATGGGTTAATAATCACAGGAGTACATTAGTTATAGTGTGACTGGGTTCCTGATAAATGGATGAGTTTAGCCCCCTTCTCTTCCCCTTCCTCTCTCGCCATCAAGCAAGAAGACCCTTTCCAGATGTGGGTCTCTTGACCTTGAACTTTCTACCCTCCAGAACTATAAGAAATAAATCCCTGTTTCTTATAAATTACTGGGCTCTAGGAGGGTAATTCTGTTATAGCAGCACAAGATGGGGATAAAACAATGGCCATATTACTATGTCTGGTCAATAAAATATAAAGAAAAATGTTTTGCAGTAGGTTTTGGGAGACTTCCTTAAAAGATTCCATACCTTTAAGCCATACTTCCTTTCTCCATCCTGCTGACTGAAACATGGATGTAATGGCTGCTGCTTTGAATATGACAGAGTGTGGCTTCATCTTAGGCTGGCAGAGTGGTGAACTGAAGAGGCTGGTTCCCTGAGGATCTTGAGCAGAGCCCTATATAGTTCTGCACTTCTTTTTTTTTTTTATGTGAGTACAGGAGTCAAACTCAGGACCTTGCACTTGCCAGGCAGGCGCTTATGCTGCTGAGCTATATCACCAGCTCATAGTTCTGCACTTCTGACACCACAGTTTTATATGAGATAGAAATAAAATTCTATTATGTCATTATTTTGCATCTCCGTAACTTGTGGGAAAACCCAACTTCTAATAATAGGCTGACCATACTCATTGAAAAAATTCTACCTAACAACAGAATAGAAGGCAAATTAGTGCATTAAAAACAATGAAAATAAATTCTGAATAAAAATCTGAGTATTTAATAATGCTAAATGAAGAAGAATTTGGAACTTCCCAGGAGGGAAATGTAACAGTGTGAGGAGTTAATTGTTTTTCTTCTCAGGGACTTGTTTTTCTATCCAAGAAAAGATCTCTGAAAATGTCAAAAGAATGATGCCCATGTGGTCATGATGTTAGCACTTGTGTGAAACTATCATACTCTAATTAGCTAGGGAGCTTAACCTCTAGGATGCCTATGATTTTCCTGCCCAACGGGGGGCCTGCAATTAGAGAGCTGAGCCAAAATTGTCTTCTTTTGACCTCTCCAGTTCTATTCTAGAGCCTCAGGACTAAGTCCTGTTAGCTGATTTCCCTCATTTGACAAATGACCATTTCAGCGTCATTTACCACCTCCTCATTCTAGTGTAGAAGAAAAGGGCATGGGAGCGTCCTTCTAGACAGAAAAGCAAAGCTTTCTTATAAACTCTGAAGTCTTCCTCCTATATTGCATTGGCCAGAACATTGTCATATGTCTCCCTTAGCTGTGAAAGGGTGTAGTGAGTATTTGCTAGAAACTGGGTTCATTGCTGTCTTAAAGAAAACTAGAACTTATTTGCAAAGAAGAAGTGGGGAGATGGATGTCTGTCACGCTTGGTTTAAGAGCATAGAGAAAGGCAGGGACTGAAGTAGTGACTGTAGGGTACAAGCTCCACCCAAAGAGGGCTAGCTGCCTGTATTCTGTCACAATCATACCTTGGTACTTGACTGCTTTGGAAGTGTCATGTTTGGTACTTGACATATTTCGATGTGAAAATTTTGTCATCCTTTGTTTGGTACTGGACATACAAGCTAAAACTTGACATGTCTAGTACCACGACTGGCTACTTTTTCCAACCAAAACAATTTGTTTGGTACTCTTCATTTTTGGTATTGTTGTGCCTCCCAGAACCAATTAATGATGAAGGTATTATATGGCTATACTAAGTTTTCCAATGTTTTTAGAGAAGCCAGAAATCTAGATTTTCATGAGAAAATTTCTGATCTCCACAACATGCAGAACAAACAAAATGTTTTATTGGTCAAATACAATGAGCATGTGCTTTGATTTAGGTCACTTAGCCTCAGGATTATGAATTCATACCGTTATTCCCAGTCTTCTCCTCCCCATTGTAGTCTAGGATTTTGAAGGATATGGATTTTGAAGTTGTCTGCCACAGCCACAGTACTGGGCATTTAAACTACATGTGTAACAACTAGTGCATCCCCAGCCCATCTTGCTTAGGGAGTGGCCTTTCATTTTGACACTTGCCATCCATCTGGACACCATTTCTGCGATACACTCTAAAAAAATGATGCAACCTCTTTGTTTTCAGTTCCAATACCTACTAGAAGGCTTGACTTTTTTTTTTTTTTTTTTTTTATGTAGGTACTGGGAGTCGACCTGAGGACCTTGCGCTTGCCAGCAAGCACTTGTGCCGCTGAGCGATATCACCGGCCCCTTTGTTTTTCCTTTATGTGGGTACCAGCAGTCAAACTCAGGACCTCGCACTTGCCAGGCAGGCGCTTACACCACTGAGCCATCTCACTGGCCCTTAACTATCTTTTTAACATTTCAAATAGCATTCTGGTTCCTGTGTGTACTTAACCAGTTCTGAATCTCTGCAGATCAGATTACTGACATTGAAATATAGCAAAGGCCTTGAGGTAGTCCTAACCTGTCTGTCATTGATTTCCTTCTTCATCCAGCGATCTTCATTTCCTAAGAAATATTAGTAGACTACCAGATTCTTTAGCTTCTATGCACTACACTCATCAGGAATTCTTAGGGGACTGTCCATCCCTTACTTTTGGGTCTGTGTTAGGAATGGTTTCCTTATACTCTGTATTCTGTAATTATAATTTTCTTCTGCCAGAGGAAAAGTGCTCTATTTGCACAAATATGAGGTGATTATTTTGTCTGAGGCCAGGTAAGTACTGAACTTCAAGTCCCAAATCTCTAATGGTAGCTATCCAAGTATAATACAAGTAAGGCCAAACCTTAAGTCTTACCTTCAGAGAAGTCTGGCATTCTATGGGAAAACAAAAGTTTGACTGCCTTCCCTTGAGGAAATATAAAGCCATTATTTCATGTATTCTGTCCATTTGTCTAGTTCTTTATGACAGGAGGATGAATCCAGTCCTTATTTTTCCATCATGACCAGCACAATGGTCCAGACATGGCCTGCCTGAGGCTATTTTTTTTCTTTTACAATAGTGATTCTTTCCCTCCCTGAAGTAGCTCTGTTAGTCATACTTTAAATATCATTAACATCTCTAGATTTTCTTTTTCTTTCTGCTACCTTGCTCAATACCTCCATAAGCATACTATAAAAAGCTGAACACTACCAGGCAATACAGGCACCTTCATCATAGTGGATAGAAGCAGCTGGGACAGGGGCTGTGGGGGGAGGATGGTTAGCCTTGGAAAAAACAGGTAGCGAGCACCATTTAATATTTTTTTCTATTACTCCTATTATTCTTGTTTGCATTTGCATTATTTGTTTACTTCTGTAAACTGAGTGTTTTGCTCACAGAAGGAATCAAACATATTCTTGAATGAATATATCTGGTGAGAGAAGCGAATTAGCACATGTGAAGGAAGAAAACTTTGAGAACCATGTGTTAATGATTTTTGGAGTTTTTTTTTCTTAGAAGCACTACAACCCACAGACTCAAACTTGTAATAATAGTTCCTGCAATAAAAACATTTCTGGGCCAGTGAGATGGCTCAGCGGTATAAGCGCCTGCCTGGCAAGCGTGAGGTCCTGAGTTCGACTCCCAGAACCCACGTATGAAAAAGGGGCCGGTGATATCGCTCAGCAACACGGGCGCCTGCTGGCACGCGAGGTCCTGAGGTCGACCCCCGGTATCCACCAAAAAAAAAAAAAAAAAAAAAAAAATTCTAAGTTAACTGTTGTTGGAATATGATGTAATTTCTGATCTTATTGCAATTATCCACATCTTTCTGCTGGTAAGTGTTTATGTTAATTACCTTTGGTAAATAATTAACATTTATTTGCTCACTAGGGAAGTGTTTTATAAGGCATCACAGATTTTGAGACTTTAGTGACCTAAAAGAAGTCTAGCTTGTAATTATGGAATAGGTTGGATTCAGGGAGACTCAGGCTTATTATCTGATAGTATTAGGAATTGTATATTAGATTTTGAAACTCTAGTGACCTAAAAGGATGTCTAGTTTGTAATTATGGAATAGCTTGGATTCAGGGAGACTTGGGCTTATTGTCTGATAATATTTGTATATTAAACTCTGATTTTGGAGGGGAAAAACAGAATTTATAAAGAAAAGCAATTTTGCTATTTTTGGTAAGTAAATGAATCTTAGTGGATATGAAAAATCATTAGTTTTACAAAAATCTAGTGAACCCATAAATTTCCTATAACATTTATTTTGCTTGTTTGTTTGCCTTTTGTAGAAGAAGAACCTAAGATTTTTGCATCTTGTGTGGCAGATTATGTTATTGGTCACTACCTGCTCCTTTAGATGTTGGTGTAAGTGAAATTAATTTCCAATGAAGAACAATATTACAAATGCGTGGAATATCATAATCAAGCAATCACATTTGACTTTCATTAGTGTGAAGCAGGCGTAGTGTAGTAGAAATTGATGCCTTTCTTAAAGAACTTGCATTCTCATTTCCTTTCAAACATGGCATGGGTAAATGATAAGTCCTCAAACTTGCCAAATAAGCCCATATTTAAGAATGTTTGAGACTTTGTGGCTACTAGTATTCAATGAGTTTAACAGCAACCCTGTCTTTTTCTTCTATTTGTCAGTTAATTTTGTACCTTTTGCCTTCTGTCTAACACTGGAACTGGGCCTCTCTTTGCAGAAAGACTAGATCCATAACGTGGGATTACAGCATGCTTGTGCTAGAAGGGACCTTAAAGGTCATCTTGTATCATCGCTCTTCGATAGATGGGGGCCCTGAGGCATCATAGTTCCTGGCAAAGATAAACTGCTTCTTTACCCAAAACAGGTTCTACCTAAACTGATGCTTTTCTTGTATCTCCCTTCCCTGACAAATAACGACAGCTTCTAACCAGACACCAAGATCAGTCCATTTTATACTCTACACATGTATAAATTCTGTATTTTCTTTTGTTGCTGCTAAGTTTTGTCTTGATCAAACTCTGTCTTTTCTTACCTGCAGCAAGCAAAGAGCTCCTGACTAGTCTCATATAAAACCTTTTTGTAGCTCCCATCATCTACAAAATTAAATTCAAGCCTCTTAGCTTGTGAGGTCTGCGAGGCTGCATGCAGTTCCCCTCTTCTGCTTAATGTCTCCCACACCTGAAACAGCAGGATTAGACGACATGTGGTTTTCTGAAGGAATCCTGCAGCTCTGGTCTCTGAGTCTTGCACATGCTAATGACCCCTCCTCATCTTTCTGGCAATTCCCTATACTTCCCAATCCTGTATAGATTCCAGGTAGAATTAATTCTCTGGGGAGGCGAAAAACACAGGTCCAGCAACTTTCTTCCTCCTTTGTCAAGTTCTATACCTCCCACATATATATTATGGCAATTATGATGCTACCTTATAATATTATAGTGATAACGATAATACCTATGATTTTTTGCTTACTGATGCTGCTTTCTTCAGAGTGTAACTATTCTTGAGAGGTCCCTAGGAAAATGGAATAACAGATAATCAGTACTTGTATGTTCTTTGCTTAAAACTTTATGTCTTAGGTGGTGTACAAATGTCACTTTATGTCCAAATACCTAGATAAGGAAACATAAAAGTCATGACATAGTTCATAAGTTAGGCATTATTTTAGCTAGAGGAAGGGTTGCTTGATGATAAGTCAGATTCTGACCATAATGAACTATCATTATGGCTCAACAATGGAGCTGTATTTTTTTTAATTCTGTAAGAGAATTGGTGACAAAAGATTATACTGGGGATAAGATATGTGGTAATGAAGAAAACTGGTTACCAAAATCTATTTAGAAAATATCCTACTTCATTAACTTTGGAATTATAATTATATTATAGATGTCATTTAATGTAACTGTAGAGATGTATTTGTTAAACAGATTTGCCAGGAATACATTTATTACTGATTATGGTAGTTTACACAAAGTTCTGTTCAATTAATTTGGATGGAGATAAAATAATAGATTTCTAATGCTGATGAGCAAAATAGAATCGACAGACTTATCATTAGATACTTTTATAGACTTCTAATATAAACAGTAGAATATTCATTTCAGAATTTTAAGTGAATCATACTTTGGAGCAGTACAGTTTTTAGTATGTCAAATAGCCCATAGCTATAAAAATATGGTAAATTTTCCAGTAAAATGTAATAGAACACCATTGAAATTTGAAAATATTTATCTCAATTACGTAACGGTATTTAAGCATACAGAAATTTCATCACTTAATGATGCTAATATGTAAAATAAGGACTTTTACTTAAAATATGAATAAAAATCTTAGTATTTTTTTTAAAGGTACAAAAGTTAAAAGGATGAGTGGATAGCTAAGTTAGAATTTAAAGAACTGAAAACAGGTACTCAACAAATACATGCACATGCATATTTATAGAAGCATTATTCACAATAGACAAAAGGTGGAAATGGCCCAAATATCTATAAACAGATGAATAAAGAAATTGTGGTAAATACATACAATGAAATATTGATATGTAAAAGAAACAGAGTTCTGTTACATACTAAAATGTGGATGAGGTTGGACATGGTGGTAATCCCAGCACTTGGGAGGCTGAGGCAGGAGATTGCTCTGAGTTTGAGGCCATTCTGGGCCACATAGTGAGTTCAGGACCATCCTGGACTGGACTACACAGTAAGACCCTGTCTCAAAAAGCTTAAAAAAATTTTAAAAATGTAGATGAACTTTGAAAACATTAGGCTAAGTGAAGGAAGGAGACTCAAAATTCTCTTGTATGATTTGATTTGTATGGAATATGAAGGAAGGCAAATTCACAGAGTGACAGTGCGGACAGGGGTCATCAGAGACTGGGAGAGAAGGGCACTGCTTAGTGTGTACAGAATTTTCTTTTGGGGGAATGAAATGTTTTGGAACTAAGTAGATTGTGGTAGTTGTATAACATTGTAATTGTACTAAATACCACTGTATTTGCTCACTTGAAAATGATTAATTTTATGTTAAGTGAATTTCACTTCAATTTAAAAAAAGACATTTCCTAAGCAGTTCAAAACAAATCAAGGTATATCATGTACAGGTACAAATTCCCTATGATGAATGTGATGATTGTATTTATAATGATCTAAATTGTACCAATAAACTTAATTAAATTAAAAAAGTGTTAGTGGGCACCTAGTTAAAGGACGTAAATACTTTGGGAATAATTATAAGTGACATTTTAAATTTGCTGTGTTATTTTAATAGTTCAACCATTTCTATTTTTTCACTTGCCCTAAGATTGTATTAGTCAACTTTTGACTGATAAAAGAACATAATTTTTCATGTGGACAGTAGTATATTAGCAATCTTACTCCTTTATGATAGTAGGTGCTGAAGGGTAGGAAATTGAAAGCTTGTTTTGATGCTCCAGTCTAAGCTTGATGTCCTTTGAATAAGCTGCAGCTGTGAAACACCTGGTGCTTGTCCTGTAATTGTCCCTTTCTCCATCACCACACTGATGTACGTTCTCAGTGTGACAGTGGATATGGAGAAGACCAGGGCCTGGGGATGGGCCAGCCATGCCTGCTTTCTTCAGGTGAATGAAACATTTCTCTTCCTCTTTGGGTGAGACTTCAGGAAACATGAAGATTAAGGAAAAAGACTTCTGCCCTGAACAGTTCTTTTCAAAGTGGTGGATTTTGTTTTGTTTTGTGATCTTTCATATTTCAAGGTTTCATTACAGCTTGTATATGCATGAATTTCATACTTGGAATTCATAATTTATTTCCAGTTGGATGATTGATATGACTTCATGATTTCTAGAAAATTGTCAGGCATTGTTTCTTTAGATGCTGACTCTTCCCCAATCTTTATGTCTTCTTTCTATCATACATGTCTCTTAATCTCTTTCTTTTTTTTTTTTTTTTGAAACAGGGTCTTACTCTGTAATTCAGGCTGGTTTTAAACTCATTATGTAGCTCAGACCAGCCTTGAACTCATGGCAATCCTCCTGCTTCAGCCTCCTGAGTACTGGGATTACAGGCATGAGCCCCTATGCCAGGCTTAATCTCTGTTTTAGATACGAATGTGTATGTATAATCTCTGTATCTTGCACCAACCTCCTCACTATTCTTGATATGAGAATTACATTCCTGTTTCAGGGCCTTTGTACTGGCGTTTCCTCTTCCTAGAATCTTCCTGATATTCTCAGGGCTCTTTACTTATTTGAGTATTTTCTTGAAGGTCATCTTCTCAAAAATGATTTTGCTGAATTTTATCTGAAACAGTATCCACTTTCTGTCTCTTCATTTCTATTTTTATTTGAAGGCTTACTAATACCTGATATTATAATACATACATATTTATTTGCTCATTGTATCTTTTTCTGTTGATTATAAGCTCTACTAAATCTGGAAGGAGATAAATACAATGCACTATTATGAACTGTATTTGTTTTGCTATATATATATATATATATATATATATATATATATATATATATAAACTACCTTATTTCTCCTGTATAGCTGAGGTACTTTTCCCCCTCTTTGGCCATCATATCCCCATTCCCTCCATTTCCCAGTCACTTTAACAACCCTTCTACTTTGTGCTTTCTATGAATTCAGTTGTTTTAGAGCCTGCATGTAGGTGAAAACATGTATCATTTGTCTTTTCTTGCCTGTCTTATTTCTCTTAGCACAAGGTTCTCCAATTCTATCCATGTCCTGAATGATAGAATTTCCTCTTTTTTAAAAAGTCCAAATAGTATTTCGTTGTGCATATATACTGTTTCTTCTTTATCCATCTACCTGTTGTTGGACACTGTATTAGTCAGTTTTGTGTAACTATAAAAATCTGCATCATACTTATGAAGTAATTAGAGCTTTGTTTTGGCCCATGGTTCTGGAAGTTCAAACAAGATTGGGCAATCATTTGTCTGAGCTTCTGGCAAGGATGGCATATCATGACAAGACCTTGTATTGGAGTGAGTGCTCACATCTCAAGCCAGGAAGCAGAGAGGGAGCAAAGAAAAGAACAGGGCCTCATACTTCCTTTCAAGACATGTCCTGATGACCCAGTGACCACAGTTGGCCTCATACTTTATAGGTCCACAGCACCTCCTAGTACTGTCATCCTGCAGACAATGCCTTTACATTCTGAGGGACTCTCATCCAAACCATAGCAGATATTTAGGTTGGTTCCATAACTTGCCTATTGTAAATAGTGCTGCAATGAACAGGGGAGTGCAGACATCTCTTTGATAAACTGATTTCAAATCTTCTGGGTAAATAAGCTGTAGAGGGAAAGCTGGTCATATTGAGGCTCTATTTTTAATTCTTAATCTTTTGTTTAAAAACTTTTAAAATTAGCAGATATTTGTATTATCTATAGAGTAGTACATTAATTCATATATTTGTTGGGCATTTATATTTCTTCTTTTGAGAAAAGCCTATTCACATTCCTTGTCCTATTTTAATAGGGATTTTAGTTTTCTTATATATTTTGGGTATTAGCCCCTTAGTGGATATATGTTTTTAAAATACTTTCTCTCAATCTGTAGGTTGTTTCTTCAAAATGTTTTCTTTGCTGTGCAGAAACTTTTATTTTGATGTAGTTCAACTTTTTTGGTTATTTTTGCCTACACTTTTGGGGTCGTCCCCCAAATCATTGCCTAGAACAATGTTGTATAATTTTACCCTATATTTTCTTCTAGTCACTTTATAGTTTCTGGTATTATGTTTAAGTCTTTCCTCCTGTTTGAGTTGACTTTTTTTTTTTTTTTTTTTTTTTGGTGGGTACCGGGGGGACGACCTCAGGACCTCGCGCGCCAGGAGGCGCCCGTGCCACTGAGTGATATCACCGGCCCCTTTTTCGTATGTGGGATCCGGGAGTCGAACTCGGGCCCTCGCGCTTGCAAGGCAGGCGCTTACGCCGCTGAGCCATCTCACCGGCCCTGAGTTGACTTTTTTATACGGTATAAGTGTCCAATGTTATTCTTCTGAGTGTGGATATCTACTTTTCCCTACAATATTATTGAAAAGTCTATCCTTTTCCATTGTGTCTTTCTGGAACCTCTGTCAAAAATCAATTGTACATACACACATGGGTTCATTCTGGACTCAGCTATTTTATTCTATTCTATTTTCTATTCTATTCTTCTGTTCTGGTTCTGTCTATTTTTATGCCTGTATCAAGCTGTTTTGATTACTATACCTTTGTAGTATAGTTTGAAATCAGGTTGTGTGATGTTTCCAGCTGTGTTCTTTGTACTCATGATTGCCTTGGCTACTTAGGCTTTTCGTGGTTCCATATGAATTTTAGGATTTTTTTTTCTATTTCTATGAAAAATGCCAGTAGATAGTGATTTTACTGATTGTGTAGATCATTTTGTTTAATATACATGTTTTAATAATATTAATTCTTTCAATTTATGAACATATCTTTTAATTTGGCCAATATTTTACAGTTTTTGGCATACAGGTCTTTAATTTATTTGGCTAAAATTATTCCTAAGTATTCTATTTTATTTTATAACTATTGTAAATCATATATATATTTCATTTTTGGACAGTTTGTTGAAGAAACACTCCTGGTTGTGTGTGTTTATTTTGTATCCTGCAACGTTATTGAATTCATTTACTGGTTCTAACAGGTTTTATTTGTTTTTGGGTGGGGTCATTAGTTTTCTATATATAAGATCATATTTTTAGCAAACAGTGACAAATTTTACAGCAGCAAACAGGTACCACCAAAATCGGTGTGCTGCTCCCTGTGACCTGTCTTTTTCCTGTTTGCACTATCTAGCCCATTGTTACTTCCATGTTTCCTGGGCCTTGTCATAGATGTGAGAGGAGCTGGATGACTGCCTCCATATCTTTTTCACCTGTAGAAATGGAGGGCCCAGGAGAATCCTCTGTTTGGCATTGCACAGACTTGTGGGGGAGGAGGGGCAGCACAGCTGAAGTGAGACCCTTTTTCTGACCCTTATACTTCATTTTTCACTCAGTTCTATGGAGTTGGGTGTCTCATACTTGTTTCCAAGTATTTGTATTTTCAAAAAGCTGTTATAATCTGTGTATGTTTGTGACCTTGTAGGGGGAACTTTCTGTAGTCTGAAACTTCCTATTTTGGTAGCTTTCTTAAAAATCTTTCATCTCTATAAAGTTTTCCAAATCTTTCAGATGTTGAATATACAAAACAAAAACAAAACAAAACCTGAATGATATTATTCTAGGTAAAGTAAGGAAGATAGAGGGAAAAAACCCTACACAATCTCACTTGTATACAGAATCTAAAAAAAAAAAAAAAAAAGCCAAAACAATAGTAGAGAGTGGAGTAGTTATTACTAGGGTTGAAGGGATTAGGAAATGGAGAGATTCTGGTCAATGAGTAAAGCTGTAATTAGTGTAGCACCAGTAGTTTTATGGTTGTTAACTAAAATTCGCTCCCCCCGCCATTGTACTAAAGATGTGGTTGCCAGCTGATGGCCTGTGGGAAAGTGATTGAATCATGAGGGCTCTATCTTCAACAAGTTGATTAAATCCCTGATGATTCATAGCTCAGCAGGCTTATTGGAAGGTTGGGACCAAAGTGGATGAAGCAGGTGACTGGGGATATGACTTTGAAGGGGTACGTATGTCTTGTCCCCTGCCCCTGCCTCTTGGACTGTTTCCCTTTACTCTCTGCTTCCAGAGTGCCGTGATTTGAACAGCTTTCCTCTGCCATGGACTGAAAACCTCTAAAACCATGAGCCAAAATAAACCTTTCTTCCTTTAAGTTGTATATATCAAATATTTTGTCACAGCAATGGAAGAGATGACTAATACAATAGTCTAGAGATCCAATGTACAGCATGATGACTGGAGTTACTAATAACTTGTCACATACTGGAAATTTGGTAAGAAAGTAGATTTCAAATGCTTTAACCACACACACACACACACACACACACACACACACAGACAATGGTAACTATGAGAGGTGACAGATAAGTTAATTTGCATGACTGTAGTAATCATTTCCCTATATATGTATATAAAGATGCTGTTATCTTACATGTATACGCTTTTTATTTAAGAAAAAAAAGTCTTCTTAATCCTATGTGCTCCTTTTCTGCTACTACAGTTCTCTTCACCCCTTCATATTCAAATATCTCCTTTTCCTTCTCCTTTCATTGCTTCTAAACTTATCACATTCTCTTTTAAGTTACAAAAGCAGGAAAAACCTCTTATCAATAAATACCGTGAACAGTTTCTTCCCAGTTCACAATATCTATTGTAGACAAGATATCACGCCTGTATCTTGTACTCTGAAGAACTACTATGAAGATAACAATACACAATTTATCAACTATTATAACTGTCATACTAACCTGTTTTGAAACTAGGTTTCATTGTTTATTTTTTTTCCTCCTTAAAATAAAAAAAATACCCTGACAGCCTTCTAGTCTACATACCTTTGTCCTTTCTTAATTTTCTCTTGAAAACATTGTATACCTTTTATTTCCGCCTTCAGATTCATTTTCTTATCTTCTTTCCATGACCCCACTGTACTATCATTTTTCTTTAACTCGCTTTCTCACTCTCTTCCTGGCAAGCTCCTCTTTCTCAATCATCCCTGTCATGTGGATTTTCCTATCAGAGTGTTCCTATCTACCCCGTGCTGCACAGTTTCCCACATTCACTACACCCGCTCCCATAGCTTCTATTACTATCGCTATTCCAAGAACAGAGCCTTCTCTTTCTATTTCTGGTTTTTACCTCTGTTTTGTGTCATACAGCCATATGTATTACTTTGCATGTTCAAATCTTAACTCCTTCCCTTTCATTTCAAGCCTTTTCTCCTTTTTTCCCCCACAATTTAGTGACACCAATATCTACCTCACTGCTTAAATCCAACAGAGTATGAAGGTTGGGAGATTCCAACTATTTTAAATATTGTCTTTCCACTCCTCTTTTCCCATACTGCAATTACTATCATTTCTGTATAATACTTTCTTTCACTTAGAATACCTGTTATGGCTTGTGTTTAGATGTCCCTCATGCAGTCATAGGTGGAGCGTTTTCAGAGGTGGCTGGATCTAGAGTGTGTGACACTGGAATTGATTCCTGGTGCAATACTGAGATCAAGGGCACTAGGATTAAGAGTGTGAATGCTACCAGTTCTAAGTAGCCTGGATAAGATATAAGGGATAGAAAGACGGTGGTCATCCCTTGTTGCTTTGCTACCATCTGCCTGCTGTGAACTGTTTCTCCTCTGCCACGCCATCCTGCCTTGGAGCCAGATGATCATGGAATGAAACCTCTACAAACTGTGAGCTAAATAAACCTTTCCTCACTGAACTTTGGGCATCAGGTATTTTGTCTAAGCAATGAGAAAAGTAACTAAGACAATACGTCACAGATCCCCAGTGCTTTTCTTGTCTGACTGCCCTTTAAAGTATCGATTCCCTGCACTACCACCAGAGAGAGCTGGCTACAGTGTAAACCTGATATTATCAAAAGATTAAAATTCTCATGTTCCTACAAATGACTCAATTTTATCCTTCTTTATGGCAGAGTAGTACTCCATTGTATGTAAATACTATGTTTTCCTTATCCATTCATCTATTGATATATGCTGCTTCCAAGATTTAGCTGTTATGAATTGTGTTGATACAAACATGAGAATGCATGTAACAGTGTAATATCAGTTCTTTAAATCTTTTGGGAAGATATCTAGAATTGGAATAACTCTGTTGAATGGAATTTCTAGCTTTAGTTTTATGAGAACTCTCCATTGTGATTTCCATAGTGATTGTATTAGTTTATACACTGTTAAGTGAAATAAATCAACACATGAGCTTAAATATTGCATGATTTATCTTATATGAAAAACCCAAAATATAAATAAATTAAAGAGCAAAGTAAAAGATAATAGGAAACAGGAAAATAAATCTTTTGCAAAAGGGAAGGGGACAAAGAGATGGAGGGAGGGGAAAGGGAGTGGAGGGGAAGGAGATAAAAAAAACACAACAATTATTTTGTGTTATGTACAAGTACCAACTCCCCACAATGAATGTATTAATTATCTACTGTAAACATGTACTAATAAAAACTGAAAAAATAAAAAAGAAGATGGATTAAAAAAATCTCTTTCATGGTTCCCATTGCCAAACAATCAGTCCTGTGACTTACAAGGTCTTTCATGACATAGTCCCTGCTAAGCAGTAGTCTTCTGTTTAGTGAATACTCCCCTTGCACTTTATTTTCTAATCTACTAAAATTAACCAAAATCCTTTGATAAAGCATGTTCATGCTTTGTCAAAAGTATTTACTAATAAATGGGTAACTAAATCTTATTTTTCTCAGTTGAAAAATGTGTTTAATTTTACATATGGGGAAAATTTACACAGGTATCATGCATATGATAAAGTAAGACTCTTGTTGTATATCCCTTTTGAAAGTGTACTCACATTCAGAATTGCAGGAATCACACAATTTATTTGTTAACCAAATAAAATTCAAATAAAGTTGTTGGGGTTGATTATTTTGAATTGGATGGGGGACGACTGATGTGACACTTATGGTGTCACTGTCTCATCCTTCCAGATATTACTAGTCAAGTAGGCACCGCTCTGAGGAGGACAGACTCAGCCTCACCACCCTCATCACGATCACAGCAGGAAGCCACTGCCTGTAGGAGGGACTCCTAAGGTGAAGCTTCTCTGCCCTTTGTGTGCGTGGTTATAACAAGCAGTTTTTCTTTGTTTCTTCTTTCTTTCTTTTTCTTTCCTTCTTTCTTTCTTTCTTTCTTTCTTTCTTTCTTTCTTTCTTTCTTTCATGAGGATGTGCACACTACT